>CM077160.1:7955575-8423657 GCA_039583875.1 Platanthera guangdongensis | reverse complement strand
TCTAGTTAAAGTCAGAAGTTGAAAAGTTCAAGATGGAGGTTGATGAGGATGTAGACTTCATGTACACATGGTTCAACAAGATAGTGAACGACTCGAAGATTCTACTAAAGAGTTTCTCAAACCGAGATTTGGTGAGAAAGATACTTAGATCGCTTCCCCCGAAGTTTAATCCAAAGGTGACTACCGTCTCGAAGTCACATGATCTAAAGTCTCTCCAAATTGAGAATATGATAGGCAATCTGAAAACCCACAAAGTAGAACTGAGGATTTAATAACAGGAATATAGCCTGAAGCCAAGAAAGAAAGCTTTGGCATTGAATTCCAAGAAGGAAGTGGAAAGTGAGTATGATGAGAGTGACGATGGAGATGAAGAAAGTATATTCGTAAAGAAGTTTAGGAAGTTCATGAGAAATCCTGAAAGAAGAAATCCTTTCAGGAAGTTTTTCAAGAAACAAGAATCTGGGTATAGAAAAGGAAAAGCCCAAGCTGATGGAGAGGATGTTGAAGAGAGATCATCACCCGAGTGCTATCACTTCAGGAGAGTTGGCCACATAAAGTGCAAGTGCCCAAAAATATCTGAAAGAGCTGAAGGAGAAGCGACACAAGAAGAAGGATAAGAAGAAAGTTCTGAAGGCTGAAACCTGGGATGCGTCACATCTGAGGAGTCAAGTAGTTCGAGCTCAGAGACTGAAGAGGAGGCCAACTTGTGTCTGATAGTAAAGGACGTCTCATCATCTGATGACGAAAGCAGTGTCCAGAGCGACACTGAGGTAAATCCTCCTTCTTATGAAGATTTATATAATGAATTTTTACAAACTTGCAAATATTTTGACAAAATCTTACATGAGAATAAATTACTCAAATCTGAAAATAAAGAGATTTTAAAAGAAAATAAAAGTTATCAAATGATATAAAGATACTTGGGATGGAGAAAGCAACTTGTCAAGAGGATCATCCCTCTTCGACAAGAATAGTAGAACTTGAGAAAGATCTCACTAAGTCTTAGTCTTGGGTTGAATCTCTTACAAGAGAAAAAGAGACCTTAGAGGGATCTCTAAAGCTTTCTCAATCTCAAGTAGAAGGCAACAAAAATTCCTTCGCAAGTCGATGTGGCATTATTGTTGCCGAAAACACTACATTGAGAGGACGAGTTCATGATCTAGAAATGGCCACTAACAATTTGGAATGGGCCAAAAATCACTAAATATGATTTTGGCGAGCCAATGCTATGGTTCGACAAAATTCGGACTTGGGTACTCTCCAGAACACTATCGCCCGACGACATCCATTGTCGTCGGCGATAAGGAAAAATTCAGAAAATTGTTTTTTTAAATTAAAAATAATAAATCTACTGACACTGCTGCTCCCAGCAAATTCAAAACTTATTTGAAAAATCGTCAACTTCCTTCATCAAGTTGTCAAATGTAATAGTTTGGTCACCAACCTCACACTTTAAGAAGATGGGACATTATTCTGTTAAACAAGTCTGGGTACATAAGGCTTCCACCTACACTATGGGAGGAACCACTTGGGTAACCGGATCTTTACTCTTATCCTTTTTCTAGGTGTGTTGGCAGACTAAGGACAAAGAAGATGTGTTGTACTTGGACTCAGGGTGTTCCAAGCACATGACGAGCAACAAATCAAAGTTGTTAGAAAGCAGCAAAAGAGAGAACAAGCAGAATAACTTTTGAATAAATCGAAATTTTATTATCCAAAATTGATGTCTATTACAAAGGTATGCCCTCCCTTATATAGAATGGAGGAGAGAAGAGAGAGTACAAATAAGAGATGTGGGACTAAAAAATACAAGTTAAGCGGACTGTACAATGTAAACCGCACAAGCCGCGCGGTTAGACAGAAGGGCTAACCGCACGGCTAACCATAGGAGAAGCAGATAGGTCGCCGGTGAAGATCGCTAGACCGCCCGGTTAACAAGCCGACGAGTCAAGCCGCCAGACCGCGCGGTCTCCAACTCGCCAAGACAGACCGCCCGGTCTCCAACTTTAACACTCCCCCTCAAGCTGGAGCATATATATCAACCATGCCCAGCTTGTCACAAACATGCAGAAACGAGGCGGAAACTGGCTTGGTGAAGATGTCAGCCAGCTCTTTATCAGACGTGACAAAAGGAGTGCAAATCTGTTCTTTTAAAATCTCTTCACGAATGAAATGGCAGTCGACCTCAATGTGCTTGGTTCTTTCATGGAATACCGGATTTTTGGAGATGTATATGGCGCCTTGTTATCACAGAACATAGGTAGAGGATGGTTGTACACCTCTCCTAAGTCTAGCATGAGAGCCCGCAGCCACTTTAATTCACAAGTGGTTGACGCCATACTGCGATACTCAGCTTCTGCACTGGACCTGGAGACAACAGACTGCTTCTTGCTCTTCCAGCTCACCAGATTTCCCCCAACAAATGTGCAAAATCCTGAGGTTGACTTGCGATCCCCTTTGTCATCAGCATAACTTGCATCTGAGTAGGCTTCAATCCTCAGATGACCATTCTTTTTGAAAAAGTAGTCCTTTCCCAGGCGCTGCTTTGACATACTCCAAGATCCGCAAGGCGGACTGTAGATGACACTCCCTAGGCGCTTGCATGAACTGACTCACCTTACCTACAACATAGGAAATGTCGGGTCTGGTCACTGTGAGGTATATGAGCTTACCAACCAGACGCCTGTACCGCGAACTATCTGAAAGAGGAGGCGAATCATCTGTCCAGGTTTTGTCCTCCCCAGTGGCCATGGGGCATCGGGCAGGTTTTGCTCCAGTCAATCCTGCCTCTTTTAGAAGATCAAGGGCATACTTGCGCTGAGAGAGAACTAAGGAGTCGGGCTTCCGAGCAATTTCGATCCCCAGGAAGTACTTTGGAGAGCCCATATCTTTAGTGATGAGATGTTGGCGAAGATGTCGCTTTGTCAGGGCTACCCCTTCCTGGTCATCGCCGGTGAGAAGAATATCATCGACATACACAGCCAGAACCACCAGCCCAGAAGGAGTTTTACGAATAAAGAGAGAGTGATCAGCAGAGCTTCGCACAAAACCAACAGCCGCCACAATGCCGCTGAACTTGTCAAACCAAGCTCGAGGACTCTGCTTGAGGCCATAAATTGCCTTCTGCAACCGGCATACCCGTGTCTCCCCCTGAGCAACATACCCAGGAGGTTGCTCCATGCAAACGGCCTCGTGAAGGTCACCATAAAGGAAGGCATTCTTGACATCCAGCTGAGAGATCGGCCAATCGCGATTGACGGCCACAGAGAGAAGGACCCGGATAGTGCTGAGACGAGCCACGGGGGAGAAGGTGTCAAAGTAATCAACCCCATAAGTCTGAGTAAAGCCCTTAGCAACAAGGCGAGCCTTATAGCGATCCACAGTGCCGTCGGGGCCAAATTTGACCACAAAGACCCAGCGACAGCCAACAACATCAGTACCAAAGGGAGGGGGAACAAGAGTCCATGTCCCCCGCTCCGTGAGAGTCGCCATTTCCTCATCCATGGCCAGCTTCCAATGGGGAATCGCAAGGGCTTCCTGATAGGAACGAGGCGTGGCAGTAGCAGAGATAGCCAGCGCAAAGGCCCTGCGAGAAGGTGTGAGACGATCATAGGAAACAACAGCTGCCAGGGGGTGAAGGGTACATGTCCGCACCCCTTTGCGAAGCGCCACAGGGAGATCCAGGTCGGCAGCCCCCTCGGGATCCGGAGCGTCCGTGGCAGAGAGAGCTGGCCCGAGAGAAGAGAGCGACGGCGGCGTAGAGGGTGGAGATGGAGGGGGAGGTGGAGACGGGGGGGAGAGAGGAGGAGCGAGAGGAGGAGACGGAGAGGGAGGAGGAGGGGGTATCGCGGTAGGAGACAAGGGAACGAAGGGAATAGTAGGAGAGTCAGAAGGTGGGGAAGGAGAGGAGGAGGGAGCGGAGAAGTAGGAGGCATTCTCGAAGAAGGTAACGTCAGCAGAGACGAACTGCTGACGAAGAACAGGGTTAAAGCAACAATAGCCCTTCTGAGTGGTGGAGTACCCCAGAAAAAAGACACATTTGGTGGAGCGGGGGGAAAGCTTATCACGGGTGGCAGATGGCGTATGGACAAAGGCAGTGCAGCCAAAGATACGGAGAGGGAGAGGAAAGGGCTCCTTGTCCGGATAGAGAATGGAGAAGGGCGTTTTCCCGCGGAGAAGGGTGGAGGGAAGACGATTGATGAGGTAGCAGGCAAGGAGAACGGCATAGCCCCAATACGAACGAGGGACATGCATCTGGGTCATTAAAGTGCGGGCCACATCGAGGAGGTGACGGTTTTTGCGTTCCGCCACCCCATTTTGTTGGGAGGTGTAAACACAGCTAGTCTGATGAATAATGCCATGTTGTACACAAAAAGAAGTAAAAGCATGACTGAGATATTCCTTAGCATTATCAGAACGAAGAGTTTTAATACAAAGATTGAACTGATTTTTAATCAACTGATAAAAGGAAATCCATACATCTAAAAGTTCAGAGCGATCTCTGAGGAGATACACCCAAGTACAACGAGAGAAATCATCTATAAAGGTTACAAAATAAGAACTACCCCGACCAACGGTGAGGGTAGGAGCAGGTCCCCAGATATCAGAGTGAACAAGATCAAAAGGGCGAGTAGAACCCCGTCCGAGCTTCGGCGGGAAGGAGGAACGGTGATGCTTGCCGAGTTGACAGGCGTCGCATTGGAGAGGAGTACTGGATGGAAGGAGGTGCGGCAGAAGCTGATGTAGTATACGGGGAGGAGGATGACCGAGACGGAGATGCCACTGCAGAAGATCCGTACAGGAAGAGGAGAAGGCAATAAGGCGGAAACATTGTCGAGGAAGTAGAGGCCGCCGCTCTCAGTCCCAGTAGCAATCGTCCGGTGGGAGCTCGGATCCTGAAAAGAACAAGAAGGTGGGTGTAAATGTCACAGAACACTGAAGCTGTTTACATAAAGAGGTAACAGACAACAGATTGCACGGAAACTTGGGCACATAGAGAGTGTCCGCTAGGCTTAGTGAGGGAGTAACATGAACCACGCCCGTGCCATGAACCGGGGAGGGAGAACCATCCGCAACTAGGACCGGGGGCAACCGATCATGATGTTCGTGCAAGGAGAAGCACTGAGGGTTGCCCGTCATGTGATTAGTGGCACCAGAGTCGATAAGTCATTTACCTTGAGTCACCACGTGGGCACTACCTGAAGAAGTCACAACAGAGGCAGATGGCTTGGAAGAGTCACCGGAGGGGCGAAGATGAGGATGCTTTGTCCAGCAGCGTTCGAAAGTATGGCCGTGCGGCCACAATGAGAACAGATGTAGCGGCGGGAAGAAGCACGGCCGCCGGTCTGATGACCGCGACTACCAGAGCCACTGCGCTGAGCGTGATGAGAATAGTGGTCCGGTGGGGGAGAAGGAGCGGGCAATAGCGGGCGCTGAAGGAGAGAGGTAACAGCAGCGATGCGGGCAGCGGTGGCATCTAAAGTGGGAGAGTCAGCCTCACCCAGAATTTGCTGGCGGATCATGTCATAAGTATCGGGAAGCCGGAGCAGATAACACACAACCAGAAGCTCCTGGAAGTGCTTGTGTTGTTGAGCCAAATCCGCAGAAAAGGGGCGATTCTGAAGAATCTCAGCCCCAAGAGCCTGGACCTGTTGGTAGGCAGCAGCAGGAGACAAGGTGGGACGGGCAAAGAGGTCCGCATACAACGTATAGATGCGGGAAGTCTGAGCCCCTTTGGAGTACAAAGCGGCAAGATGAAGCCAAGCGGCCTTGACCGTCTCATCATGACGTATGACGGGAAGGCACTCATCAGAAAGACTGTTCGCAAGCCAAGTACGCACAAGCGCGTCACTGGCATCCCAGTCATCAAAGAGAGGGGAAGTGATAGGAGGTGGGTCATCAACGAGGTGGTGGCGTTTGCGTTGTGAGCGAAGAAGAAAGGTGAAAGAGACGCTCCAGTCCGGGTAGTTGGAGCCAACAAGTTTGGAAACGGTCCCAAGGTTCCCGGAAGGAGTAGGGGGAAGAGGAGGTGCCGGATTGGCAACAGAGGTGGTGGCAGTAGAGGCATCAGAAAAAGCCATCGCAGCTGGAAACAGGGGAAGCCGGCGGTTAGGATACAACCCGCACGGATAGGAAGAAAAGCTGCAGCGGTCTCGAGGGTAGAAACCAGCGGCCAGAAAAGCCACGACCAAACCGCAGACGCAAGCAGAGGGGAAGAAGTCGAGCGGCTAGAGGACAAGCCGCACGAACAGGAGCAGGGACAAAAACAGGTCGCTGCGATAGGAGGCAGCGGGTAGGAAACAACCCGCGCAGAGAAAGAAGGGCGGCAGCGGTCTCAAGGGAATAAATCCAGCGGCCAGAGGGGCCACGACCTAGCTGCAGACACAAACAGAGGGGAAGAGGTCGAACGGCTAGAGGACAGGCCGTGCGAACAGAAGAAGTCGGCCGGCTAGAGAACAGGCCGGGCGAGCAGAAGAATTCGAACGGCTAGAGAATAGGCCGCGCGAATAGAAGGCAAACCGGCACTACAAGCCGGGCAGACAGTAAGACACAGAATCAGGAGGAGTAGATCGAGTCCTCTGATACCATGTTAGAAAGCAGCAAAAGAGAGAACAAGCAGAATAACTTTTGAATAAATCGAAATTTTATTATCCAAAATTGATGTCTATTACAAAGGTATGCCCTCCCTTATATAGAATGGAGGAGAGAAGAGAGAGTACAAATAAGAGATGTGGGACTAAAAAATACAAGTTAAGCGGACTGTACAATGTAAACCGCACAAGCCGCGCGGTTAGACAGAAGGGCTAACCGCACGGCTAACCATAGGAGAAGCAGATAGGTCGCCGGTGAAGATCGCTAGACCGCCCGGTTAACAAGCCGACGAGTCAAGCCGCCAGACCGCGCGGTCTCCAACTCGCCAAGACAGACCGCCCGGTCTCCAACTTTAACAAAAGTTTCTTAACTAGAGATGAAGAAAGGAGGAGTTGTTACGTTTGGTGATAATGGAAAAGAAAAGATCATCGGCATTGGAGTAGTAGGTAACAAGTCATTTACTATCTCAAATGTTTTGTATGTTAAAGGTTTGAAGCATAACTTAATTTCTATAAGTCAATTATATGATATTTGTTTAAACGTATTATTTGATTCATCTTCAAACATGTGCAATATTTTTTATTCCAAAACAAACAATATTGTTCTTACTACTCCAAGATTTCAAAATGTTTACATAATTAAATTAAATGATTTGTCACATTCTTCACTAAATTGTTTTATGTCTAAAAATGATGAATTAGATTTGTGGCATAGACGTCTTGGACATTCTAGTTCCAAGCTAATTGTAAAATTGTCTCAAAATAAGTTAGTTAAAGGTTTACCTATTTTACATGGAAATCTATCGTCTTTTTGTTCACCATGTCAAAAAGGAAAATTTTCAAAATCTTCAATTAAGAGCAAAAATGTTGTTTCCACTACTAGACCTTTACAGTTGATTCATATGGATTTGGCTGGTATTGTTAATACACTAAGTTTAGGTGGTAGAAAATACACTTTTGTTTTGATTGATGATTATTTTCGTTTATGTTGGATAATTTTCTTAATGTTTAAAATTGATGCATTTTTAGAATTTTCCAAATTATGTATACATGTTCAAAATGAACTAGATTTAAAAATAAAGTGCATTTGTTCAGATCATGGAGGTGAATTTGATAATAAAAAATTTGTATCTTTTTGTAATGAGCTAAGAATTAAACATGAATTTTCTGTTACTCGCGCAACGCAGCAAAATGGTGTGGTAGAGAGGAAAAATAGAATTTTATAAGAACTGGCTCGTACTATGCTATCAGAATACAAATTACCTAGATCATTTTGGGCAGAAGCCATTAGTACTGCTTGTTACGTTATTATTCGTGTTATGCTTCGACTCTTTTTGAAATTAACACCTTATGAATTATATTTTCAAAATAAATTGAATATATCTTATTTTAAAGTTTTTGGTTGTAAATGCTTTATTTTGAACACTAAAGATAATTTAGGCAAGTTTGATGAAAAATATGATGAAGGCATATTTATTGGATATTCTTAAACTAGTAAGGCTTATAGAATTTACAATAAAAGGACAAAAGTGATTAAAGAATCTATTCATGTTAAATTTGATGAGCTTTTTTCGAGTGTAGATACTAATCCCTCAGGTAATGATGAAGAGCCCTTCCCTCCACTAAGGTCGAATGATGATTAAATCCTTAGAGACAAAGAAGAAGAAAAAAGAAGACGAACAAGAAGAAGAAGAGGTGCAAGAATATGTGGCTCCATGCAAGCTAAGATATTCAAAAGATCATCCACAAGATGTAGTTATTAGAGAACTGTCAAGAGGGGTAAGTACTCGTTCATCGTTACATGATTTATTCTCAAATATGTACTTTATTTCTGATATAGAACCTAGAAATGTTGAAACCGCTTTAAATGATAATTCTTGATTTTTAGCTATGAATGACGAGCTTAATCAATTCGAACGTAATAAGATTTGGAAATTAGTAGAAATACCATCAAATCATCTTGTTGTATGTGTTAAGTGAATCTTTAAGAATAAAATGGATAGTGAATCTAGGTTCACTATGAACAAAGCTAGACTTGTAGCAAAATGTTATTCACAAATTGAAGGAATAGATTTTGATGAAACCTTTGCACCCATAGCAGTTAGAATATTTCTTGCATTTACTAGCTTTAAAAGATTTAAACTATTTCAAATGGACGTTAAAGCTGCTTTTCTTAACGGATATATTAAGGAAGAGGTTTTTGTAGAACAACCTCCGGGCTTTGTTGATGTTAAATTTCATGTTCATGTTTTTATATTAGAAAAAGCTCTTTTTGGTTTAAAGCAAGCACCACGAGCATGGTATGATAGATTGACTGTTTATTTATTAAAGAATGATTATAAAATGGGCAGTGCGGATTGTACTCTTTTTATTAAACATGTTCATGATGACCTTATAGTTTTACAAATATATGTTGATGATATTATTTTTGCATCCACTAATGAAAAATTGTGTGATAATGTTATAGAAATTATAAAAAAATGAATTTGAAATGAGCATGTTAGGCGAACTCACTTATTTTCTTGGTTTTTAAATTACTCAAAGGCATGATGGAATTTTTATTTGGCAATCTAAATACATTCAAGATGTTTTAAAAAATTTGGATTTGATAATCTAAAACAAGCAAATACCCCCATGAGTGTCTCATTGAAATTAGGAAATGATGAAAGTGGAATTTTTATAGGTCAAACATTATATAGAGGAATGATAGGATCACTATTATATTTGACTGCTTCTAGAACTGACATTATGTTCGTTGTATGCTTATGTGCTAGATTTCAGGCTAATCCCAAAGAATCTTATTTAAAAGTAGTTAAACGTATTTTTAGATATCTTATTGGCACATCTAAGTTAGGTTTGTGGTATCCTCACAATGATACATTTAGTTTACATGGATTTTTTGATTCTTATTATGCTGGTTGTTCATTAGACCGTAAGAGCACAAGTGGCACCTATCACTTTCTAGGTCCTTCACTAATTTTGTGATTGAGTAGGAAACAGAATTCTGTTGCCTTATCCACCACCGAGTCCGAGTATATTGCACTAGGTAGCTATTGTGCACAGGCTCTTTAGATGAAGAAAACATTATAAGACTTTGGAATTATTCACGAAATAATTGAATTAAAATGTGATAACAATAGTGCAATTGACTTAACATATTATCCAGTTCATCATTCTAGGTCCAAACACACTGATGTACATCATCACTTTATTAGAGACAACATTAAGCAAAACACAATTAAAGTTAGTTTTATAGGCACTGATTCACAACTTGCAGATATTTTCACAAAACCACTTTCATATTCTCATTTTTCATTACTAAGATTAGAACTAGGAATACTGGACATATCAAGCTAATGAATTGACAAAATAATTGAAAATGATGATTACAAAATTTAATTTTAATTAATAGAAAATGATGATTAGCATAACTAAAACCATAATATTATGAGTCAATATTTGTATTACAACAACACTCACATCACATAATAGTTCACCAAATATTACAACTAAGAATTCCAGCCAAAACATGTAAATTTTTTAAAAAAACTGCATTATCGCCGGCGACACTGACTGTCGCCAGGCGATAGTGTCAACACTCCAAATCTGCACAAAAACTTCAGAAATTCATGCTATCCCCTGCACTGGTGTCCTCTTGATCTTCAGCTAAACTGTGCTCCATGCTTCTTCTCCGGTGACGTTGGCAATTAGACGATTGGGGAGGCTCATGACCGGATTCTCCCATTCTACCGCTTCTGCTGGAGTGGGCTTCAACTTGAGGTTTTTGATCAGAAATTTAAATAATTTCTGAACTCCCAAAAAGTTATTCTTGACCTCCCTCTTATGCTTTTGAATGACTCTCACAAGTCGTCCAAACCTTCCCGCAAAGATCCACCACTTGGAATTGGTGGGTTTTGGATAGTGGATACTGGTTCGCTGCTCCTTATAGAACCTCCTCGTGTTGATCACCTAATGGCGAGTGTACCACTCGTAGAGTAGATAGATTTCACATAATCATTGAAATACAGTTCCGGGTCTATCTAAGTGTACTTCTTATACAAAATGCGTTGGATGACCGCACCAAGTGGTAGTTATTCAATTTCTTCCAGGTTGTACTTTTCAGTCTAAATGTTTAATGTATTATCGAAAGGATAAAATCTGCGATATCAAACGGCTCCCGCTCCAAGATCATATAAGTGACATAGCTCAACTGAGTCGTAATCTTACGTGTATCTTCGGACTTGAGCAAAATGGTGTGCCTCAATATGTCTTGCACTAGTCATGCATCCTCGGTGAGAGTGGTCATAGATTGAACAAGGGTTTTGATGGAATTACCATGCAAAGCCATATTCAAGAGTATCCAATCTATATCCTTCTGATAATTTTATACGACATCTAAGACATTATCATGTTCTACTAACCCAAACACTTCCCTGAGATCATAATGAATTATCTCAACTGTCTGTCCTTGTATCCGTGATCGCACTCCACCATTTATTTCCGTGAATAGAGGATCCTTTAAATAATTATAGAACTCCCTAATTAACACAGATGAAAATGTATCCGGGATAATGACAGACATTATTCCTGCCATTGCTAAAAGGTCATGAATATGTGTGTGATGGACGGGATCGAATTCGATGAACCATCCAATCGCAATATTCGCATTTTCTATCCCAGGAAATTTTTGATAGAATGAATGTGTATCACTGCCAGTACTCCTCCGAGCTCTAGAGCTGGAAGCCATTGCTGCAGTTAACAGGCAAAATTTTAAAAAAAAATCCAGAAATTTTCAGTATCGCCAGTCGATGAAACCCACTGTCGTCGGGCGATATCAGAAATTGTTCTAATCCAATTTCCGAACCAAGATCTGAACTTTCCCCAACTTTAAATACCAGATCTGAAATTTCTTACAAGTTTTTTTAAAGTTTTGTAATGCTATTTAAGAAATTTTTACTCAAAACACTATTCATCATCTTCTTCCCTACCACCATAACTCAACTAGAATTTTTCTTTAAAAGAACTAGATCTGAGTTTAGGCATTTTCAACACCATCAATCTATGCAACCACTACTACAAACACATAGGTTTAGAGTCTACTCTCTCAAAAGTACTAGTTTTGAACAAAACCCTAACCATGATAAAACCTACTTCAAAAACTGAAAAAAAATTCCATCAAAAGTACCATGATCTACCCTACAATCATTTAGATCTAAAAATTCTACTAGATGAAAGACAAATTCCATGGAAATTACCTTGATCTAGGGTTTTCACCGGCTTCTGCTTCTTCTTCCGCGTCGAGACTTCAAGAGAAAATGTTGGAAATAGTGCAGTTGACCAGATCCGACGGTCTTTTATATTTTCGCACTATCGCCGATCGGCGATATCCAGTATCATCGGGCGATAGCAAAAATTCACTATTACACCAATTTGTCTTCCTTTCTCAGGTTTAGGCATGGTTCAATGCATACTATTGAATTTTGGGTTCTCAGTGACATGGTTCAGTTGTTCAACCAACAAATATCATTTATATGTACATCTCTACTAGTGTTTTATCCATGTGAAATTGTTTTAACATGTCTCTAAGTATGATAAATGTTTTAGTTATGATAATGTTCTTTTCACCCACATTTGTGAATATTTTTATTTGGCTTCAGCTTACTTCATTTGTGAATTGGAAATGTTTCACCATAACCACTAGAATTGTATACTACCACTAATGCTTTATTCTAGTTTTTATTTGCACTATTCATATTTGATTACCCTATATGGTCTCACAAGTGAATTCAAACTCCTTTGTCAAGCCAAAAAAATATGTTCGAAAACAAAAAAACAAACAAAAAACATTCCACATCTTTGTTGATGTTCTTCAAAATTAAAATAAAGGGACTGACAAGGAACCTCCACCAAGCACTACTTACCCTCCTGATAAGTCTTAATAAGCATTGTGAGGTTAAGCACCTTGGAAAGAATTGCGAAGTGTCTTGTACAACTCATATATCTGGATATTCTTTTTATATGTACTCTAAATTCTTGGGTACAAGCCTAGCTAGTCACGTATGCCTCTATGTTATGTTGTTTTTTTCACATTCCACGTGTTCATATATTTGTAAGGCCTATACATATTTGTTTTTCATCAAACTCTCACATGTGCACATCATTATCTTCTCTAAAATTTCTTCTTATGAGAATTGGACCAAAAATGTTTCAAACATAATCTTCACTAGTGTATGTGTCTATGATATCAATGGTTGAATGTTGATAATGCTCATGTTTACTCACTTTCTTCACTACTATACATTGACTCACATATTCTATACTTGATTTGCACTTTGTGTTTTTTCCTCTTTAGCTTTCGCACCACTCTACTATCTCATTTGACAATACAAAGGGGGAGAATTTACTATGGGATTTAGAAAACATTCATACTCATGAAATAAATTACATTAAAAGCACCATAGGTTCAATCTGCTTAGATTTAGGGGGAGTACACCTGTAGGGGGAGTGTTATATCCAAGAGAAGTTTGTGCACATACAAATGCTGTCTTGGTACTCATACTCATAGTTTCTAACACTTCATAGATCATTCATGATTTCTTTCTCAGTGGATTTGTTATTATCAAAACGGGGAGATTGTTGGAGTATGCATTCCACGCTTCTCTGGTTTTGCATACTCCAACAATCTCCAAGTTTGTGGAGTTCAAGGAGCTCATGGAGGGCCGGCTCGGACTGGTAATTAAGAAGTTGAGAACAGATAACATAGATGAGTTTACTTCAATTGAGTTCTCCAACTTCCGTAGGAAGCACGATATCTGGATGGAGCTTACTTGTGCGCATACTCTATAATAAAATGAAGTTGTTGAGCGAAGACCTGTAAGTACTGGCTTCATGCCAAAGGCATTCCTAGGTCCTTCTGGGCAGAGGGAATGCCATGTGCGACATATGTCATAAATCAGATGCCTCTCAATCTGATCAATATGAAGTATCCTCATGAGTTGATGTTCAAGGAGAAGCCTAACATTGAACATCTTCGGGTGTTCGGGTCTACCTGCTACGTACATGTTCCAGACGCTCTCAGGATGAAACTGGATGCGAAGGTGTTGGAGCATGTTTTCCACGCTTCTTGGTTTGCTAATAACAAATCTCGTTTGTATTTTATCATTGGGTATTTATGATGAGAATATATCACAGGTCTAACTCTAATGGAATTTTGGCATTGTTGCGAGTCAGAACAGATGAGCTCAGGAGATATCGTCATTCAATATTGAGTATCGCCACCAGGCGACAGTGAAAAGAGCAGTTAACTATTTTTCTCCACACGGCTGGCGGTTACTGTCACTATCGCTGGTTACAGTTGATGTCGTCAGGCGATAGTCCACGATTGATCATGACCAATTTGTGATAAGAAAATGAGGTGCATGTAGGACACGTTTCAGCCGGTACCGATATCGCCAATTGGTTATACCCGGTGTCGTCAGGCGATATCGCTGAAATATAAAAGCCAGTCAACTTTCTATGGAGATCACAAATTTCATTACCTGGGGTGTTCCTTACTGTACATCCGATCCAGAGAGCTCCAGATTCTAGAATTACTCCATACTCTCAAGAAGGTCAAAGCGCGATAGATCGACGACACGTACGTGACATTCAAAGCAACCCTGGAAAAGATTTGTCGACATCTTCAACGCATTGTTCGGAGGGAGTTTTTAATTCTAAAGCTTTCAATTTGTTTTGTTATTTATTCCTATTGTAATCGCGAGAGAAAATCGCCGCCTTGTGCGTGACATCCAAGTCCTTGCGTGGCTTAGGAGAAAATCACCGTCTTGTGTGTGGCGTATAAGTCCTTGCGTGGCTTAGGGTAAAATCGTCGCCTTATGTGTGGCGTCCAAGTCCTTGTGTAGCTTAGGGATAAATTGTTGAATTGTGTGCAACGTCTAGATCATGTTTAGATCTAAGGGAGGCTAGTAGCAAGATATAGAGAGAGATACACTTTAACCTACCGATACTTGGTAGAAGGAATAGCGAAATCAAAAGTAAATTATAATTTTCATAAGTCTTTTCTTTAGCTCTATAGAGATATATTGTATTCAGATTTAACACTTTTGAAATAGATTGTTGTTTCTATTTTTATAAATTTTTGAGTGTTCTATTCTGCTTATGAAAAATCAGTCTTGATTTCCTTATCTTTCACAAGGTAAACTCTGCTTAGTTAAAGAAAATTAATTAACCCTTACTCACCCCCCCCCTAAGGGCGCCTCGTCATCCAACACTTGGTCTCCCCCTTTTGATAATAACAAATCCATTGAGAAAGGAATCATGAATGATCTATGAAGTATTTGTAACTATGAGTAGCAAGACTAAGCATTTGTATGTACACAAACTCCTTTTGGATGTAACACTCCCCCTACATGTGTACTCCCCCTAAATCTAAGCAGATTGTCCTATGTATTTTAATGTAATTAAAATGTAATTAAAAGTTAAAGTCATAATTAAATCATGATTATTTCTTAGTAAATTCTCCCCCTTGGTATTGTCAAAAGAGATAGTAGAGTGGTGCAGAAGCTAAAGAGGAAAAACACAAAGTACAAATCAAGTATAGAACATGTGAGTAAATATATAGTAGTGAAGAAAGTGATTAAACATGAACATTGTCAACATTCATCCATTAATATCATAGACACATACACTAGTGAAGATTAAGTTTGAAACATTTTCGGTCCAATTCTCATAAGAAGAAATTTTAGAGAAGATAATGTTGTGTACATGTGAGAGTTTGATGAAAAACACATATGTATAGGCCTTACAAATATATGAACACGTGGAATGTGAAAAAACAACATAACATAGAGGCCAACATGACTAGCTAGGTTTGTACCCAAGAATTTAGAGCACATATAAAAAGAATATCCAGATATATGAGTTGCATAAGACACTTTACAATTCTTTCCAAGATGCTCAACCTCACAATGCTTATTAAGACTTATCAGGAGGATAAGTAGTGTTTGGTGGAGGTTCCTTGTCAGCCCATTTTTATTTTTATTTTGAATAATACCAATAAATATGTTTAATGTTTGTTTTTTTAACGAACCTTCTTGGTTTTTTTTCATGGATTGACAAAGGAGTCTGAATTCACTTGTGTGATCATATAAGATAATAAAATATGAATGGTGCAAATAAAAACAGGGATAAAGAGTTAGCGTTATCATGAAATTCTAGCGGTTATGGTAGAACATTCACAATTCACATATGTAGTAAGGTGAAGCCATATGAAAATTTTCACAAATGTGGGTGAAAGAAAATTATCATAACTAAAACATTTATTATACATAGAGGCATCCGAAAACAATTTCACAAGTATAAAAACACTAGTACCTATGTATGTAGAAAAGGATATTTGATGGTTGAACAATTGAACTATGTTGCTTGGAACCCAAAATCGAAGAACATGCATTGAACCATGCCTAAACCTGAGAAACGAAGAAAAATTCGACCAATAGAAATTTTGCTCTGTCGCCCGGCGATATCGGATATCGCCGATTAGTGATAGTGCAAAAATATAAAAGATGGAGAAATAGGTCAACACTGTTCCCATCATTATCCCATGAAGAACTGAAGCGGAAGAAGAACCCGAAGTCGGCGAAATCCCAATCTCAAGGTAAAATGTTGGATTTTGATTCCTCTTTCTTAGTGATTTTTGAATCTAAATGACTTTAGGGCAGATGATTTGAAGTTTTGATGAAAAATTTTCAGTTTGTTTTGAAGAACACTTCTCTATGGTTAGGGATTTAGGGTGTGGTTTTTAAAATTTGAACTTTTGAGAGAGTAAATCATAGATCTATGTTTTTGGAGAGTGTGTTCATAATTTGAAGAAGTTTAAGATCCTTAAACTCAGATCTAGTGTTTGCCAAGCAGAAAAATTTCATTTGTTTTAGGGTTTTAGGGAACAAGATGATGAATAGTGTCTGAGTAATAATAGCATGATTATCATTAGGGAAATGTGGAAAAAAATGTTGAAAATTTTTTAGATATGGCATTTAAAGTGGTGGAAATTTCAGATCTTGGGTCGAAAGTGGCATTAGAACAATTTCCAATATCGCTTTGCAACAGTGGGTGTCGTCGACTGACGATATTGAGAATTTTTGATAATTTTTTTTAAATTTTTTCCTCTTAACTGCATCAATGGCTTCCAGCTTACAAGAACGTAGAAGTACTGGCAGTGATTCATATTTATCCTATCAAACTTTTCCTGGAATAGAAAATACGAATATTGGGATTGGACGGGTCATCGATTTCGATCATGTATGTCACGCACATATTCACAACTTATTAGCGATGGCAGGAATAATGTCCGTCAGTATATATATCAGATACGTTCTCATCTGTGTTTATTAGGGAATTCTATAATTATTTAAAGGATCCTCAGTTCACGGAACTAAACGGTGGAATGCGATCACAGATATAGGGACAGACAGTTGAGATAACCCATTATGAACTCAGGGAAGAGTTTGGGTTAGTAGAACATGAGAATGTCCTACATGTCGTAGAAAATTACCGAAAGGATAGAGACTGGACACTTTTGAATATGGTATTGCATGGTAATTCCATAAATACCCTCATTCAATCTACAACCACTCTCGCTGCGGATGCATGACTAGTGCAGGACAAATTGAGACATACCATTTTGCTTAAGTCTGGTGATACACGAAAGATTACGGCTCAATTAAGCTATGTCACTTACATGATCTTGGAACGGGAGTCGTTTGACATGACAGATTTTATCCTTTTAATAATACGCTACACATTTTGACTAAAGAGTCCGACTTGGAAGAAATTAAACACTTTACCAGTTGGTGCGGTCATCCAATGCATATTGTATAAGAAGTACACTTTGATATACCCCGACCTTTATTTCAATGATTGTGTGCCCTCTATCTTTTCTACGACTGGTACACCTTCCATCGGTCGATCAAAACGAGAAGGGTCTGCAAGGAGTAGCGAACCAGTGTCCACTATTTGAAACCCACCAATTCTAAGAGGTGGATCTTTGCGGGAAGGATTGGATGACTTGCGAGAGTCGTTCGAAGATCATAAGAGGGAGGTCAAGAAGAACTTTTTGGGAATTCAGAAATTCTTTAAATTCCTGACCAAAAGCCTCAAGTTGAAGCCAACTCCAGCATAAGCGGCCAAATAGGAGAATCTGGTCGTGGAGCCTCCCCAATCATCAACTCGCCGACCTCGTCGGTCAAGAAGCAGTGAACACAGTTCTGTATAAGATCACGAGGACACTATTGCAGGGGACAACATAAATTTTTGAAGATTTCGGGGTGATCTGGAATTCAGACGATATCGCCTGGTGAAAGTCAGTGTCGTCGGCGACAGTGCATTTTTAAAATTATCATGTTGTTGTTTTGAATACTGTATTGTAATATTATTTGACTTATTATGTGATGTTAGTGCTGTGGTAGTACTATTATGGACTCATAATATTATGGTTTTCTTATTGTTAATCATCATTTTCTGGTAACTAAAGTTTTTGTTCTTACTTATTACGTGAATTCATTAGCTTGATAAGTCCAGGATCCCTAGTTCTAGTCTTAGTAATGAAAAATGGTAATCTGTAAGTGATTTCATGAAAATATCAGCAAGTTGTGAATCGATGCCTATAAAACTAACTTTAATTGTATTTTTCTTAATGTGATCTCTAATGAAGTGATGGGTACATCAATGTGTTTGGACCTAGAATGATGAACTGGATTTTATGTTAAGTCAACTACACTCTTGTTATCACATTTTAATTCAATTACATCATGATTAATTCCAAAATCTTCTAATGTTTGCTTCATCCAAAGAGCCTGTGCACAACAACTACCTAGTGCAATGTACTCGGCCTCGGTGGTGGATAAGACAGCAGAATTCTATTTTCTACTCGACCACGAAATTAGTGAAGGGCCTAGAAAGTCACATGTGCCACTTGTGCTCTTACGGTCTCACGAACAACCAGCATAATCAGAATCAGAAAAGACATATAGAATAAAGGTATCATTGTGTGGATACCACAAACCTATCTTAGATGTGCGAATAGAATGAAATGAAGCTTGTCTTTGTATGATATGATGAGAGGAAGAAGGGATGGAAGTGTATGGAACCTGCAATGAAGAAGTTCGTCGTCTCAAGAGACGTTATCTTCAACGAACTTACATCATACCAGGGTAGCTCATCAGTGGAGCTACAAGAGAGCAGGTCAAACGGAGGCCAAGAGGAAGCTGCTCGGGATCTTTTGGTGGAGTTGCATGTATCACCAGGTGCTCCGATTTTGTCTAACTTTGGGGAGGAGGATTTAAGATTTAGAAGCAGGGGGAGTGATGCACCTGGTATGCTTGGGATCAGAACTAGTACAAAAGAAGCAGCGCGAGTGGTGGATCACGGTCAAGTCCTGCAGAGGTCCAAGAGGACTATTATTCCACCAGCACATTATTGGAACAGGAACATAATGAGTTTTGTCTCATGTTTCTTTCCAGGTCCCCGGATGAGCGGGAGCTTTCATGCCTTGAGAACACTACTGGGGTCAAAGAGTGAGATGATGTCATGGATGAGGAGATGGATGCCCTTTGGAAGAATAAGAATTGAGATCTTGTGCTCAAGGTTGAATGCATTACTCATGTGACGTGAAAGTGGGTTTATAAGATGAAGAAGAAGGCTGACAACAACATGGAGTGATACAAGGATCGCCTTGTAGCTCAGGGGTTCTCACAATAGTATGGAGAAGACTATGAGGAGATGTTTAGTCCTATAGCCAAGATGACTTCAGTGCGGGTGGTGATTTCTTTGGCGGCTTGCCAATGATAGAAGATTTGCAACTTGACGCGATGAATGTTTTTCTTTATAGCGATATTGACAAGGATATCTTTATGGTGTAGCCACCTGGTTATGTTTTTGAAGATCATCCAAGACACGCCTGCAAGCTCAAGAAGGCCCTTTACGGCTTGAAGCAGGCGCCTCAGGCGTGGTACAAAAAGATCGCAGAATACCTCCAATTCTGCGGATACTTTGCTTCTGATTAGGATTCAAGCCTGTTCATAAAGAAGAAGGTGGAGCTTAAAGTCTTGGTGCTATTGTATGTTGACGACATGATCATCATAGGAAACTCAGAGAAAGAAGTAGCTAGGATCGGGGCTGAGCTAGCTATTTGGTTCGAGTTGAAGGATTTGAGTGAGCTCCACCATTTCCTTGGACTTGAGGTTGAGGGGAAGAAGAGCGGTAAGTTTGTTTTCCAAAAAGGCTATGCGGAGCGTATTATTAAGCAATTCAGCATGCGAGAGGGAAAGAACAACTCTACTCCAATAGAGGTCGGTCGGAAGCTCCGACGTGATGAGGGAAGGAATCTTCCAAATCCTTGGTGTTTCAGGATCTGATTGGAAGCCTTATATACTTGACGATTACAAGGCCGAATATTGCTTATGATGTGGGCCGAGTAAGTCGATATTTGCAAGAGCTACGGAAGCCTCATTAGGTGGCGGCCAAGAATATCTTGAAATACATGAAGTCCATCTTAGATATGGGTCTCCTTTATAGAAGGGACACATGCTTCAACCTGTCCGGTGACACGGATGCTGATTATGAGGGATACTCAGACGATCGGAAATCGACGTTTGGTTATGTTTTCATATGTGGATCAACCTATATTTAATATTGTAGCAAGAAGCAGGATTCAATATCTGTATCCACTATGGAATCAGAATACAAGGCTTTGACCTTGGCAGCTCAGAAAACCATCTGGCTTAGGAGGCTAGTGGAGGACATCCATGAGGAGGTGCAAGGTCCTACTCTGCTACGCAGTGACAAAGAGAGTGCTCTTAAACTGGTTAACAATCCAATTTGTCATGCGCGAACCAAGCACGTCGAGATTGAGCATCACTTCATTCAGGAGAAGGTGCTGGAGGGATCTCTAATGGTTGAGCATGTGCGGAGAGAGTATAATGTCACAAACATCTTCACGAAACCATTATAAAAGGGACCATTTGTATGGTTACGGGGGTTACTTGGGCTAGTTTCTGCTTCTAACTTCAAGGGGAGTGCTGCATTTGTTGAAGTGAAAGTGGCCGTCTGATTGGGCAAACAACAAAGAACACGGAGTCCGTCGCGGTCTGATTGGGCAGACCGCAAAGAACATGGAGTCCGTCGCAGTCTGGAGGATAGCTTTCAGCGGGATGTCGGTCTATTATGCAGTATATCTCTAACAGCTCAAGTTGTAACCGAGCGGATAAGAAAGTCTAACCGCAGGTGTTGTGGACTCATCTGGAGTCTGTCGAGTCCAGCATGTTTCTGTGTTGTGAACTCATCTGGAGCTTGCCAAGTCTGGCATGTTGCAGAATCATTTGGAGCTTGCAAGATCGTCACAGTTATGTGCCCTGGTATTGTTCTTTGGTGGCTCAGTTTGTAGACCGACGAGTTTTGTTTCTATAGTCCGCGATGTCCACTATTATGGCAGGTTTTCTGGATATTGTTATCGTAATTGTGGAGTCCACCTGTGTTGAGTCCGCTTGTTTTATCACAGATTGCGGAGTCCGCCTAGTGTTAAGCTCGCAGATTGTAGAGTCCGCCTGGTGTTAAGCTCACGGATTGTGGAGTCTGTCTGTGTGGATTTCACGCAATTTCAGCTAGATAACGCTGAAGGTTTGGATTTGGTCACGGTTATGCGCCTTATCAAGATGTTCCTTGTTCGTCGAGTCCACGTGTTTTGCACGGACTGTATATGGAGTTAGCGGAGACTTTAGACTGTCTTACGCAGTCTGTTTTTTGTGTTCGCACTCATGTGCGACCTGGTGCGGCTAGCTGCAAGTTGATGAGCGGTTACCCTATCGCATGGGCAGTGACTTCACTCCCTTCGCTTGCCTATAAATAGGGCCCCCGGACTCATCACATATAACATGAATAGTAAGCGTTGAATCTTGGGTTAAAACTTACGGTCTGGTTTTCTTAATCGAGCGGCTTAGAGAGTAATCAATTTTTGTTGTATTGCAGATTGTGCACCTACAACTAAACCACCAGAGACTTGGTCGTGACAACAGTTAGGGCTCAGTGCAGCTTGCAGATAACAGTCAGCTGTTTGCAACAGGTCGTGACTTGCAGCCAGACAATTTTCTTTGTCAAAGTTTTCCCAGTTCAATAAGTCAGTCATCCTTTGGCGGTTTATTCGGTTATGGGGGTTGTTCGGTTTGGTCTCCAGTTCCCACTTCAATGGGGAGTGTTGAAATTGTTAAAGTGGTGGTGGAGGTGGGCGGCCTAGAATGGCAGTCCGCTCTGATTGCAGAGACCATCGTGGCTTGGCGGGTTGAAGTCGGCGGATAGCCGGTTTGACTTCTTCTTTCCTCCTACGATCTGGATCAGTAAGCATTCTTGGTGGAGTTACTGTACTGTTAGGGTTCTTTAATCGTTGTTGTGGCAGTATCTTTCTAGAACTCACCGAGTCTGGCTGTCTTCTGTGCTTGCGGTCTAGTGATAAGATCATGGAGATTGACACAATTGCTTTGTCAGTTGGACACCTGAAGACCGCGTTGTCTGGATAGGGTCAGTCCGTAATTGTGCGGATTGGTGTTGATGTTCGTCATTGGCACGGTCTTGATCTCAAGTGGCGTGGGTCATTTGGATACCGCAGAGTATACTGGTTGCAGACTTGGTCACAGGAGTGTGACAAGTCTCGTTGTTGCCTAGTTTATGGAGTCCGCCTGGTGAGCGGACTGGTTGCAGAGTCTGCCGAATCGTGCGATTGGATGTGGAGATCGGCAGTTCGTCATTAGCGCAGGGTGGATCAGGACGCGTAGCTAAGATGTGTAAGTCCACGTGGACTGATGTTTTTATCCACTCGGCTATGCAGAAGGACAGAGTTGTTCACATTGTCTTACGGATTGGTTACACAGATAGAGTTGTGTCCGCACTTCTTTGCGGACAGCTCTTTCTTCTGTGATGGACTGATGCTTGTTTCTGCACTTGTACGGATACGTGGTGCTAGCTGTAGGATTGATGTGTGGTTATCCTATCGCTATGGGCGGTGACATGAATCCTCCTCATGCCTATAAATAGGAGTCCCCAACTCATCATATACAATCGAGAACAATGAGAACTCAACTCGCATTTAGATCATGCGGTTACATTTTTTCTAACTGGCGCGACTAAGTGAGGTTGGATATCTGTGTAGGCTGTGTGGCTAGCATTAGGAGGTTAGGAAACTAGTGGAAGCTTGGTGTGGAACGGTACACGGTTTACATTCAGCGGTTTACAGCAGGTTGCAGTCCGCGATTTGAAGTCACCTTACTCGGGGTTGCAGATAGAGTTTGTAGTTCGCCCGACATATCAATGGGCTCTGTTTCTTGATCGTCAACACTCAATAACATGCAGTGTGCATGGCTAGTTGCGGATAGGCCACTTGGTCGGTCTTGGAGGACAGGGCTTGCGGCTTGAGCAGGTTGCGTGGTTATAGTTTTTGCCCGTGCAGTTTCTTCTTTTCCAACAATTATATTTTTTATTTTCCTTGGGTACATTGGCGAAATTATGTCTCGCAATGTATGCCTCACTTTGTAAATCAGATTGAATTCCAATTTATGACTCTTATGCTCCTGTTATGCTCGTTACCACTTAGTTTTTGGTGTGGTTGAGTGTTCTTGCGATTTGTTTTCGGCTTACTTCATTTAATTTTCACAGAGCTCCTAGTAATTCCATAGATATCTGTTTTGGAGAAGACCCTGGCGGTCTGCTAGGGAAAGCTGGAAAGAACCCAAATTTGCGATGTCGAGCTAGAGACTTGATCCATTATAGAGTTAGCTCCCGCAGAGACCTCTTCTCGGGAGAGTTCTGTGCATAGCATATAAAATATAATAAATTGGTCTGCGTGTAACACTCTAAAACGTAGTTCGTCATAACAGGCTAAAAGATGACCTGCGCTCGACGAAAAGCATCGAGCAGAGCTCGACGAAAAGCGTCGAACATAGCTCGACGAAAATTGTCGAGCTAAGCTCGACAAAAATGGTTGTTATGTGTTGTGGCCCATTCGACGAACTCATAGTCGTTTGACAAATTCTCTCCTGTTTGACGATTTGCGTTCGATGAACGTGACTCCGTTCGACGAATTATCGAAATAAAATATCGCTGAAGTGGCGACCCGTGTTAGGTGGCTAGTGTGCGGCCACAGAGAGGTGGTTAAATTTGTCAGCTCAAACCCGAGCCATTTCTTTATTTTGAGGTGAAGAAATCATGTGGCTGGGTAAAACCCGAGGCCTTATCTGTAAAGGAATGGGATTTGGGAAATTATTATATCCTTTTCTCTCTCTCTCTCTCTTCCTTGCTTCCCGAGTTCTAGAGCAGAGAACTTTCGGCTGGTGCTAGGGTTTGGGTGAAAGTTGTTGAGCTGCGGGAAAAGATCTTGGCTGGAATCAAGAGCCGAAGCTAGAATCACAAAGGGGAAAGTGAGGCACTCATTTCCATCCCTGTAGAAAAGCTTTGTCATGGCTCCGAAGAAAACTCCAAGGGTAACGATCTTCCTCCTTGTACATGTGAAGTCCCTAATTTGGCATTTGCATGGATTTCCCCCACCAAAAGGTAGAATGTTGAGGCATTTCTGTAACACCCCCGATTTTCTAGTGTTATTATTTGTTCTGTCGACTTCATAATTATGACATCAGGGCGTTACCCTTCTCCATTTTGATGTTGGCGCTGCACCGTTTGTGCATTTTTGCATCTGTTGGGTTTGTTCGACCAGTATTATTCTGTTGGGATTAGAAGCTTTTCCTTAATAAAGGAATGAGTTTTGAGGTTTTGGTCTTGTCCAGTTTTAATGCGACCTGAGCATTTTGAAGTCTCGACATGTGTTTGGATCCTTGTGGAGATTTATGTTTGTGTGAACATTTGTTGATATTGTCTCAAGAATGGTGCATCGGATTCTAGGGTTGTCTCCCCTGCTAAGTTCTTAGAGTCTGCTTTTATCCCAAAATTTAAGACAATCTAAAATTTTCAAATCTATCCTGCTTAGTTCTTGAGACCACCTCGAGTTCTCGAGAAGTATCTTCAAGTACTCGAGTTACCTATTTTCAGTACTCGAGTAATCTGTGTCTATTACTTGAGAAGTATCTCCTTATTCTCGAGAAGTACCTGTTGTACCTGAGTAAGCCTTTTCTTGTACGCGAGTAATGCCCTTCCTGAACTCGAGAAATTTTCTCGGTATTCTCAAGAAGTGCCCTTGATCTCGAGAAGTTCTGGTATACTCGAGATATTTCTTTTTCAGTACTCGAGTACTATTTTACTGGTACTCGAGTGGTCCTTCTATTGTACTCGAGTCGTGCCTGCCTTCTAGAACTCGAGTAACTTGCTTGTACTCGAGTACTCACCTATGCACTCGAGTTGTGTTATAACACTCAAGTAATTCTCCAACCTGTTACTCGAGAGATTCTTCCCTTGTACTCGAGTAGTTCGGCCTTCAGTACTCGAGTAATCACATTATACTCGAGTAATCCTCTTGGAGTACTCGAGTAGTCGCCTTGTACTCGAGTAATCCCCTTGCATTACTCGAGTAGTCGTCTTAGTACTCGAGTAATCCCCTTACCGTACTCGAGTAATCGTCCCTTAGTACTCGAGTAAGCCTTTTTGTCTTGGGAAAATCGGTTCAATCGAACCCGGTCTATTTTGTTGTTTATCCTGTTATCACCCTAAGTATAAATACCTTCTTCTCCTTCACCTTTAAACCAATCGAGATTTTTGTCTACCTCCCGATCCAGAACGGCATGAGCGCGATAGAGTTTGTCCGTCTGTACTTCTTCCAGTGGTCGTCGACGGTGCTCTGGTGCTCGAAATCACGTGCCGATCGTAGATCCAGAAAGCCCTCGTCGTGTGCTACGCCATCGTGGGAAGATCTTCCCCATTTCTTGAGTTTTCTCATTAGTGTTTTTGGCCCTAACTTCTATCGTGGCTATTTCTTGTTTGATTTTGACTCCCCTCGTCTTCTTTAGCCCCGATCTACAATAAGGAACGATTTTAAGGAGTTTTCTGGCGAAGCCAAGGCAAGTGGTGGTTTTCCCTTTTCCCTCTTCTTTTCAATCTTGATGGTAACTGGTAATCTCCTTGTTCTTTATTTTTTTCTGCACTAATGTCCTTTCCGTTGCAGGTATATTTAACTTTTTCCATTGAATCCACATGTGTTATTAGTTTCGTCATGATAAGTTAATCTTGAAGTGTGGTAGAAATTCAGTGAAAATGTTCAAACGATGGTTTTTAATCGTTCCTAACTATTATGTAGGATGTGTTAAGAGTTGTTTAGGACCGTGAAATCTTCCCTAAAGGTTGATCAACCGCTTCTCATTCTAGAATTGTCTAGTAGAATCCGACGTGTCGTTGTTGACTTTAGATGTCTATCATGATTTTTCTTCGTGGCGATGCTGTGGGGGCGAGACAAGCCACCAGGCCCCGTTTGGGTTGTGGTGTGCCTCTGAGCTCTAAACCAGAATCATTACGGGGTTTTCCTTCCGGGTTTTTCTTTGTTGCGGGTGTTATTAGTGGGTAAATCCACCGCCGCAACGTCTGATCTCCCTATTAGCATCTTGTGGGGCTCTACCGGGTTTTGGGCATTTATGGTGTATGGTGGAGTATCCAGCCTCCCCCGCATTTAGACGGATAATTGTCTTTGTTGTTGTGTCCAGATTAGTTGACCACCTCGACCGTGTTGTTTTTGGTGGAGTTAACCACAGTTGGCTAATAGAGGTTTGTTTCTCCTCCAATGGTTAAATCTTGATCTGTTCTCCCTTATAGCCTTGTGCGATTAGGGTAATTTGTTGTATGTGAAGCTTCACGTAAGTTTTTCTCTTTTACTTTTGCACCCTACTACTGTACTTATTTATGTACTTTTCTTTGGTCTTGCGTTGGTACCCCTTGACTTTTGTACTTGTGGCTTATTTCTTTTGCCATCACTTGTACTGTCTTGTTGAGGTGTTCTGTCTTTGGAATGCCTCAGGTTCAGAATTGTAGCTGACTCTTCGATGCACGCTTTGGAGTGCTTGTGCAGCAGTGTAGGCTGTTGTTGTTGTCTCGGCTCGGCGAGGTAGTTTGTTGTTTTGTTTTCTTTGCTAGTTTCAGACATACTTTATTTTATGTGGGTTCGTGTCAGATTGTTGACGCCCACAAGATTGTTGACTTTGGATACTTGCTAGCTGCTTAACTCTCTTTTGGGTATAAGATTACGTGCTCTCTGGGATGTTTTATGCTAGGATTGCATGATAGTTATTTTTCAAGTATAAAAATTACTATTATTACCTCATGCATTACATATTTTAAAATACAAAATCACTATATTTAACGACCGTGCAAAACTACTTTTAATTTTACTAAATTTAGAAATTGCATGCCTTGAGGTGTCCTTTGGGAACCTCTATGCTCTTGTAGGATGCCTAATTTGATAAAAGAAGTACTTTTCTGCAGCGTTTAATTATTTTTTTCTTGTGGATTAGATGAGCCACTAAGCCGAGGGATACGACTAACTAATGCACTTAAACTGATTTTACCTTTAAATAACTTAAAGAACCTTTCTTCTTGTTTAAGTAGGTGTTTTGCCTGAGCGTTCGCATTTATCCCCTGCTGACGTGGCATCATGACGCACATTTTTCCCTTACTCTGATACTCCTTTATTGGCGGTGAAAAATGCAGGTTGTGACAATTTCCGTTGGGTTGATGCTTGAAGTCCCCAATAAATCTTGCATATAGATCCGAAAATGTGAAGTACATAATAGGCATGCTGTGTGAAGCCCATCTGGACAGGTTGGTATGGATTGAGGATGTTTTATTTTGCGCACCAGAGAAGACTCCACGTATAAACGAGTATTTTGTGGAGTCAGGGGTTGTGCCTGTGAAATGAATTAGCAGGAAGTATTGGAGTGGAATTCCTGGAAAATCCCCTCGAAGTGCATGTGTTCTATGCTATGAAAGTCCATTGTTTCTGGTACTGCATGTGGCTGTAGGGTTTTATGGATAGTTGGTCCAGATATGGTTTGGGCTGGGTACAGAAAGGTGTTATGTCGCTAATGCCAGACGATAGTGGTTGTCGCTGGAGATAGCTCCTAGCTAACCTGTGATTGTGAATTCAATCCTTCGGGGATGTTGTGGCTATTATAAGTAATGCGCTCTTAAAGGCCAGTGTGCCGAACGGACAAGGGGATGCCGACCCGTGTCAGCCTACTACCGATTTGATCAACGGGCAAGGGCTGAACTGTATCCGCGTTATGGTTGTCCAACTTGAATGCCTAAGTTATTGGCTTCGTTAGGATCACATAATGAGAGTCTTGGGTTGTTCACCATCAAGACTAAAGTCTCCGGTTGTGGTCCTGGAGCATGAATGCTCAAAGTTTACCGCTGGGTCTGGGACCTGAGAATAGTGGTGGTACCATGGTTTTCCAATACACCGATAATGTGCCATGAGTGCACGGAGCGTCGGTCCTTGCGGTCGACATTTGTGATATATTGATTGTACGTGAGAGCACATCTTGTGATATATCTATTTGTGAAAATTATATGCCTGCAGGGAAGGGATACCACTTCCCTGGAAAGGGGTATGGTCTTTATAAATTGGTCAGCTAAATGCTGACCGTTGCTTTATTTACCGCCGTTGCGGTGGATTGCCCCCATGCAGGTGCTGGAGAGCCGAGCGGAAAATAATGGGCGGAAGTCATTGCTGTTGTTGCTGCTATGCTGGCCCTCGAAGGCCAAAGAAAGAAAATTTTATTGTTTTTATATGTGGCCGGCCTGCGTGACGATGTATGTAATCCACAATTGTGAAGATTAACTGTAAGGCCTTAAGGCCAAGCTTTTTGTGTATTTTGTAAACATTCTGTGGATATATATATATAGTGGGCAATCATGGTCTTTGAATTCAAGTTTAACCCTTAATGCTTCCGCTAGAATGCTCTGTGTTAGGATGCGTGTACTAGTCTTTGATATTAACTTGTAACTCCGCCGTCTATTTGTGGTATATAGTGTGGGGCCCCAGCCAGACCTATTATTATATGTCATGTAGCGGATGGAGACGTTACAATTTGGTATCCTCTTATCTTGGTCTTACTCTTTCGAATCCGTGGTCGAATTCTTTTGAGAGGTGGCGAGCACGTGTAAGTACGACCCGTTATAACATAAATGACCTCAAGAATGTCCACTAAGAAATGTAAATACACCTGTTTGAGTAACCTGTGTATTCCTACTATGTTGTTGCTGCTTTTGCCCAGTCGCTAAAATGTGTCTTTTACACGTATAGGTGACTCGAAGTGTTGCGGGGGCAGTCTGAGCCCCAACATTCTGATGAGAGTACGACACCAGTTGAGATGCCTACACCTCCTCCTTCTGCGAAGACAGTATACTTAGTTGTTGAGGCCTTGTTTGTTATGATCCAGGCACAGCCTATATAACGCCACGAAACTTAAAAGAGGGACGGACAACATTTAGAGCCGAGTTTGGTTCCTGGTAAGGGTCACACGGCCTGGGACACGGGCGTATCCAGGGCCGTGTCGTGTTTGGGTTCGACGAACTTCACGAGTGGTCGACGAAATGCGCTCGAGACAGTGAACACGACCTGAGACACGGGCGTGTCCATGGCTGTGTCCTGCTCGGGATGTTAGCCGGGCTATGTCGGGGGAGGAACACGGCCTGGAGCTCAGGCGTGTTCGGGTTTACACGAGCATGTTAAAATTGACACGGGCATGTCGAGAACCCGTATCCTCTTCGGGCTGTTTTGGTACTATGTCAATTGAGGAACACACCCCGTAACACGGGCGTGTACTTATTGATGCGGGAGTGTCAAGGTTAATGTGGGCGAGTTTAAGCCCGTGTCCTGGTCGGGATGCGACTATTTCAGCGTCAATTGAGGCACATGACCTTTGATACGGCCGTGTCACAAGTCGTGTTCGGCCCAGGAAATTGATTTTAAGTGCGGATCATGGTCGTTCATTTCCTTCTAATGGGATCCAAGGATCTAGGCTGGTCCTTGCAGAGTTAAGGCCGGGAGTAGGGTTTAAAAACCTCATTTCTTTTGAATTCTCTTTCTAAAAGCCTTAGAGAGAGGGGACAACAAGGAAGAATGAGATGGGGAGTTCTGGCCGCCGGTGGAGCTTCAGAGCCCCATATCGCAAGCCGAGTTCAGATCTACAGAGGTGAGGCCATTGTGGTGCTTTTCGTCCGTCTAGATCTTCATGGCGCCAAAGAGAAATGGAAGGGTAACGATTCTCTTCTTGGATATGTGAAGTCCTTTTTCCTTTTTGCATAGGAAGCCCGCTCTCACGAGTATGAGGTGAGTGTGAGGTATTCCTTTGGGTAGACATGAATAGTCCCCGTTGTTTTGCATGTAGCGTCCGGAATCGAAGTACGAACATAGGCATGGTGTGTGAAGTCTACCCGGACAAGTTGGTCTGGATCGGTGATGTTTAATTGCATGAATGGCAGGAGAAGATCCGCGCCGATGGTTGGTTTTCGGGTTTTCTATGCGGTAGATTGCAACAGGGAACCATGGGGACTAACTCCAAGGTGCATCTAGAAAACTGGGCAGAAGCGTGATTCTGCCATCTTGGTGGCCTGGGAGCCAACTTGCACATAACTGGGTTATGTAATGTGTGTGATCGATTTGGGACTCGGGGAAACTTGACCCGCACATATTGCTTAAATTGACGTTGTGGTGTGAGCCACGGGTTAGGCGGAACCGTACCCTCTCTATGTTGTTCGGTTAAAGATACCCAAGGTACATTGTACTTGCCATTGGCATAGATGGAGGGTATTAGGCTTAGGCCGGAAAGACCATAATGCTCACGAGATTTGTCATCCAAGGGGCGGTGGTAAGACCGCGTATTTGATCGGGTTCACCGAGAATCTGCCCTGAGAGCACAGGGTGTGTGGCCGTGCGTGCCTTCTCCTGTGATGAAGTGTAATTTCTATATTGTTTGGCTATGCTAATAAAGTGCAGGGAAGGAGCATTGACACCCCGAGTTAAGGGGTGGGGTCGTTATAATTTGGTCAACTTTAGCTGACCGTTGCTTTTGTTTGCCACCACTGCGGTGGATTGTTGATTGCAGGTGCTGCGAAGCCTAATGGCAAATAGCGTGCAAAATCCCTGGTTGCTGACCCGGCCCTCGAAGGACAATGCGAATGTTTACTTTTATTCTCATATTTGACTGGCCTTTGTGCCGATGTTTGGAGGACAATATTTATTTAAGTAAACTCTTATAAGGTCATAAGGTCAAGTACTTTGTGTATTTGGTACGCTCATTCCTAATTTGGGTATTTAGTGGACATTCATGTTGTTGGCTTTGGTTCTTTGCTTTGTAACTCTTAAAATACTTTCGCTAGAATGTACTCTATGTATGACGTGTGTTATTGGAAGGATGGTTTCATTTCGTAATCCTTTGGTCTGTCTGTGGTATATGACGTCGGGCCCCGGCCGGACCTACTGCTATATGCTATGTGACGGATAGGGGGTGTAACAATTTGGTATCAGACTACCCGTTTCGATCATGCTTAAATGAATTCGTGGACGAATTCTTTTAAGGGGTGGTGAGCACATATGTGTGCGTCATCGTTATAACATAAAAAGAACCCAATGAATGTCCACTTAGGTATGAAAATACACATGTTTGAGGAATCTGCGTGTTCCTATAATTGCATTTTACAATGTTGTTCGGTCACTTAATGGTGTTTTGTACGACTATAGGTGACCAGGAGTGGTGCAGGGCCGTCAGAACGCCCGGTTTCTGAGGCAAGTAGCACATCGAATGATGTGCCTGCAACACCTCCCTCGGCAGAAACCATAAGATTGGTGGCTGAAGCGGTGTTCTCTATGCTAAATACTCAGCCTACAAGACAAATGCAGCAGCCTGCCCCTGTAGTGGAGCAGGTACCGCTTCAAGCGGCGGAACCGAGAAGGGTGGAGCAAGCGGTGGTGGAGCCGTTGGTACCTAGGAGAGAAACTGAAAAACAGCTCAAGCATGTTATTGGCTTCAATCTTCTGGTGTTCTCGGGGACGGGAACCCCATCCCAAGCTGAGGATTGGCTCTCCCGAGTAAAGAGAGTCTTGACAGTTACAGAAATGGAGGAGTGTCAAAAGACTACCATAGCTACTTTCCTGTTGGACGGAGAAGCAAAGTTGTGGTGGGAAGGTTTAGAGCTACATCACCTGATGGGAAGGCAACTCACGGACGTCTCGATGGAAGAAATTTCGAGACTATTCTTGGCAAAGTACCTTCCCTCGGCTTAGAGGATCGTAATATAGAATGAATTCTAGAAGTTGACGCAAAGAGAGAGTAGTGTGGAGGAGTATCTCCACGAATTTACACGATTTGGTCGGTACGCTAGCTCTACATTTGCTGATGAGGAGCGTAAGACAAACCGTTTCTATGAGGGTTTGAGGGATGACCTAAGGCTACTACTCTCGGGGCCTATGACGCAGGTCTTCTTGACCCTGGTCAATACAGCCCGATTTTGGAGAAGGATCTGAGGAATGTGCAAGCGAAGAAAGACTCCAGTTCTAAGAATACAGAGTTCAAGATGCCGACTACCTCAAAGTCTAGGTTTCGTAAGTTATATAAGAAGGCCAGGACTTCGGGTCCAGCCCCTTCTTCCGGCGCATCTGGGGTGACTATGGGCCGAACCCCGAGCACATACTATAATTGTGGAAAGTCGGGACACTTTGCCCCAGACTGTTAGAGCGGACGTCCAAAGTCTGAGAGGAAGCCGGGAGCAGCCTATGAGGAGAAGGGCAAGACGGTGGAGTCAACCGCATCTCACTATGCTCCAGCTCAACTTAGAGTCTATAACCATGGCCAGTAGGAGGCCATAAAGCAAGCTGATGTGGTGACAAGTATGGTTTAAATTTATAGCAAGTTAGCTTTAAATACTTGTTACCTTGCGCATATTAGCTTATTACTGCTTGTATAGGCTTTGTTTTGATTTGTGATAATCTGGCGAGAGCACTCTTTGATACGAGAGCTTCACACTCTTTTTTGTCCGAAGGATTTATATTGCGCATCGGAGTACCCTCTTCAATGGCAAGGGACAAACTGGATGTGTTGTTTCCAAATGGGTGTTCAATGTGCGTGGATAGAGTCTGTGTCGTAAAGATACGAATTGGGAGTCAAGAGTTCGACTTGCAAGCATCGTTACTACCGCTAGTGGAATTCGACGTGATTTTTGGTATGGATTGGCTCTCGGAGCAGCACACATACATTGATTGCAATCGCAAGGAGGTCAAATTAGGAACTGGTCATAAGACGACATTTGCAGGCTTGAAAGGGTCGAGCAAGACTTTGATGTCTACTCTTCAGGTGGTTAAGGTAGTTCATGCTGGTACAGAACTGTTCTTCACGCTAGTGGAGGCTTCGAAGCCTAAGCCTGCTTTGGATAGCATCCTGGTGGTATCCGAGTACCCTGACGTGTTCCCTAGTGATCTCCCTAGAGCCCCACCTCAGCGGGAGATTGAATTCACTATTAAGCTGGTGTCAGATGCAAAACCTGTATTATGCTCCCCGTATCGGTTAGCGCCTAAGGAGATGGCGGAGCTGAAGGTTCAACTTCAAGAGCTATTGGAACAGGGTTATGTGAGTCCAAGTTCGTCGCCTTGGAGCGCACCAGTCCTTTTTGTTAAGAAGAAGGACAGAAGCTTGTGACTCTATATCAATTATCGAGAGCTGGACAAGTTAACAAAGAAGAACAAGTACCCGATACCAAGGATTGATGATCTGTTCGATCAGTTAGTCGTGTCATCGGAGTACTCAAAATTGGATCTTAAGTCCGGGTATTATCAGCTGAGGATAAGAGAAAGTGAAATCCCCAAGACAGCTTTTAGCACGAGGTACGGGCATTATGAGTTTACCATCATGCCATTTGGGCTGACTAATGCGTCATCTGTGTTCATGGATATGATGAACAGAACTTTCAGAGAATACTTAGACCACTTCTTGATCGTCTTTATCGACGATATATTGGTGTACTCGTAGTGTGAGGAGGATCACTTTAAGCATATGCATTTGGTGTTGGAGATGCAGAGCAGGAACTAACTGAACGTCAAGTTCTCCAAATGCGACTTTTAGTTGTCCTTAGTAGCGTTCCTTGGTTACATAGTGGAGAGGGAATTGTGGTGGATCCGGCGAAGATAGTTGTTATACGGGAGTGGCCTGTGTTGTCTACGGTAGCGGAAGTCCGGAGTTTTCTGGGGCTTGTCAGCTATTACAGGAGCTTCGTGGAGGACTTCTCGCGGATAGTGTTACCCCTCACAACTCTGACGAGGAAAGAGCAGAAGTTTGTTTGGACACCTGAGTGTGCACAAGCATTCGAAGAGTTGAAGAGTTGGTTGACCATGGTGCCTGTTCTAAGTTCGCCAAGTGGGACCGAAGGCTTTGAGATCTACAGTGATGCTTCGGGCAGTGGATTGGGTTGTGTTCTACTACAGCATGGAAGTGTAATAGCTTATGGCTCACGTCAGCTGAAGGTGCATGGGAGGAATAATTTGGTCCATGACTTGGAGTTAGTTGTCGTGATATTTGCCCTGAAGCTGTGGAGGCATTACCTATACGGTGTGAAGTTTGATATCTATACTGACCACAAGAGCCTGAAGTACTTGTTGGATCAAAAGGATCAAAACATGCAGCAGCAGAGGTGGATGGAGTTCCTGGGGGGACTATACATTCAAGATTCATTATGTGCCTGGGAAAGGCAATGCGGTTGCGGATGCGTTGAGTCGCAGGGCGTTTGATTTGGGAGCTGGAGGCATTAGAGATCTCTTATGTTGACAAGCAGACTAGTGACGAAGCACAATTAAACTGGACAGAAGTTCAGTATGACCTGGCTGATCGGATTCGGCAGGCTTTGTATTTGGATAGTAACATGAAGCAAATCATGGTTGAGGCTTTGGATAGGTCAAATTCCCGATTTGATGTTGTGGATGGATTGTTATGGAAGGACAGTCGTCTGTGTGTCCCAAATATGGGTAAACTGCGAGTGGAATTGATGTACGAGGCTCATCATACCAAATACTCGATTCACCCAGGAAGCACAAAGATGTACCGTGATATGAAGAAGTTGTTCTGGTGGCCAGGACTTAAGAAAGACGTGACACTTTATGTGGCGAAGTGTCAAACGTGCACCTTAGTGAAGGCGGAGTGCCAGAAGCCTGGAGGTTTCTTGAAGTCCTTTCATATCCCGGAGTGGAAGTTCGACGATATTATAATGGACTTTGTATATGGGTTGCCAAGTTCGCAGGAGGGAAACGATGCCATCTAGGTGATCGTAGATCGATTGACGAAAGTGTCGCACTTCATTCCAAATAGGAAGGATGATTCGGTGGAGAAATTGGAAAAACTCTATATGGATAACATTATTCGACTTCACGGTGTGCCCCACAACATCGTGAGTGATCGAGATGGGCGGTTCGCGTCCAATTACTGGAGGTTGGTGTAACAGATGTTGGGAACCAAGCTGAGTTTCAGCATGACCTTTCATCCGCAGACGGATGGTCAGACCAAGAGAGTCAACTGGACGATGGAAGACATGCTTCCCATGTGCGTCTTGGATTTCGGGAAGCAGTTGAAAGATCACCTGTACTTGGTGGAATTTGCTTATAAAAATAGCTACCAAGCGAGCATTCAAATGGCTCCCTTCGAGGACCTTTATGGTACGAGATGTCGCACACCGTTGTCATGGTTGGAAACGGGTGAGTTGAAGTTGTACAAGAAGTGAAAGATGCAACTTCGTTGGTACGAACTATACGAGAATGATTGCTAATCGCTCAGGACCGGCAAGCTAAATATTATAATGCCAAGCATAGGAACGTTGAGTTCACTGTTGACGACTGGGTATATTTGAAGATTAAGCCATTCAAGGGTGTCTCACGGGTACGGCGCTTGAAGAAGCTAAGCCTGAGGTACCTTAGACCGTTTGAGGTTCTGGAGCGGATTGGCGAAGTAGCTTATCGATTAAAGCTATCAGTGGAACTGAGTGGTCTACACGACGTATTCCACATATCGGTGTTGCGGAAGGCAGTGCAAGAGCCTTCGCAAGTGATTGCGGTCGATCAAGTACCGGTTGATAATGGGTAGACGACGAAGGTCAAGCCCGTTCGCATTAAGGACTCGGAAGTCAAGCGACTGCGTAACAAAAACATCAGGATGGTCAAGTTCCGATGGGACAACTGTGGTCGGGAGGAGCTCTCGTGGGAGCGAGAGCAGACCATGCTTGAGGAGTATCCAGAGTTATTCTACTCAGGTACCGTTTAAGTTTTGTGTATCTCTTCCTTTCTGTAATTTCGGGACAAAATTCTTTTTAGAGGGAGAGAATTGTAACGCCTCGAAACTTAAAAGAGGGACGGACAACATTTAGAGTCGAGTTTGGTGCCTGGTAAGGGTCACACGGCCTGAGACACGGGCGTGTCCAGGGCCGTGTCGTGCTCGGGTTTGACGAACTTCACGAGTGGTCGACGAAATGCACTCGAGACAGCAAACACGGCCTGAGACGCGGGCGTGTCCATGGTCGTGTCCTGCTCGGGCTGTTAGCCAAGATGTGTCGGGGGAGGAATACGGCCTGGAGCTCAGGCGTGTTCGGGTTTACACGGGCGTGTCGAGAACCCGTGTCCTCTTCGGACTGTTTTGGTCTTGTGTTGATTAAGGAACACGCCCTGCATCACGAGCGTATGTTGATTGACACGGGCGTGTCAAGTTTAACACGGGCGTGTCTAAGCCCGTTTCCTGGTCAGGATGCGGCGGTTTCGGCATCGATTGAGGCACACGGCCTTGGACACGGGCGTGTCACAAGCCGTGTTTGGCCCAAGAAATTTATTTCAAGTGCGAATCGTGGTCATTCGTTTCCTTCTAATGGGATCCAAGCGTCTAGGTTGGTCCTTGCAGAGTTAAGGTCGGGAGTAGGGTTTGAAACCCTCATTTCTTTTGAGTTTTATCTTTCTAAAAGCCATAGAGAGAGGGGATAGCAAGGAAGAATGAGAAGGAGAGTTCCGGACGCCGGTGGAGCTTCGGAGCCCCAAATCGCAAGCCGAGTTTAGATCTACGGAGGCGAGGCCGTTGTGGTGCTTTTCGTCCGTCTAGATCTTCATAGCGCCAAAGAGAAATGCAAGGGTAACGATTCTCTTCTTGGACATGTGAATTCCTCTTCCCTTTTTGCATAGGAAGCACGCTCTCGTGAGTATGCGGTGAGTGTGAGGTATTCCTATGGGTAGACATGAATAGTCCCCGTTGTTTTGCATGTAGAGTCCGGAATCGAAGTACGGACATATGCATGATGTGTGAAGCCTACCCGGACAAGTTGGTCTGGATCGGTGATGTTTCATTACATGAATGTTCGGAGAAGACTCTGCGCTGATGGTTGTTTTTCGCGTTTTCTACGCGGTAGATTGCAACAGGGAACCTTGGTGACTAACTCCAAGGTACACCCGGAAAACTGGGCAAAAGCGTGATTCTGCCATCTTGGTGGCCTGGGAGCCAACTTGCACATAACTAGGTTATGTAATGTGTGTGATCGATTTGGGACTCGGGGAAGCTTAACTCGCGCATATGTCTTAAATTGACGTTGTGGTGTGAGCAACGGGTTAGGCAGAACCGTACACGCTCTATGTCGTTCGCTTAAGGAGACCTAAGGTACATGGTACTTGTCGTTGGCATAGATGGAGGGTCTTAGGCTTAATCCGGAAAGAAAATAATGCTCATGAGATTTGTCGTCCAAGGGGCGGTGGTGAGACCGCGGATTTGATCGGCTTCACCGCGAATGTGCCCTGAGAGCACGGGGTGTATGGCCGTGCGTGCCTTCTCCTGTGATGAAGTGTAATTTCTATATTGTTTGGCTATACTAATAAAGTGCAGGGAAGGAGCATCGCCGCCCCGAGTTAAGGGGTTGGGTAATTATAATTTGGTCAGCTTTAGCTGATCGTTGCTTTTGTTTGCCACCACTGCGGTGGATTGTTGATTGCAGGTGTTGCGGAGCCTAGTGGCAAATAGCGGGCAAAATCCCTAGTTGTTGAGCCAGCCCTCGAAGGCCAATGTGAAAGTTTACTTTTATTCTCATGTGTGACCGGCCTGCGTGCCGATGTTTGGAAGACACTACTTATTTAAGTAAACTATTGTAAGGACATAAGGCCAAGTACTTTGTGTATTTTATACGCTCATTCCTAATTTGGGTATTTAGTGGACATTCATGTTGTTGGCTTAGGTTCTTTGCTTTGCAACTATTAAATATTTCTGCTAGAATGTACGCTGTGTAGGACGTGTGTTATTGGAAGGATGGTTTCATTTTGTAACCCTTCGGTATGTCTGTGGTATATGGAGTCGGGCCCCGACCGAACCTACTGTTATATGCTCTGTATTTGCTGATGTGTTTCCGAAGTAGCTTTCGGGGTTTCTACCACAACAAGAGAATGATTTCTCTATTAAGTTGGTGTCGGTTGCAAAACCTGTGGCCCGCTCGCCATATCGTGTTGCGCCAAAGTAAATGACGGAACTGAAAGTTCAACTACAAGAGTTGCTGGAACAGGGTTACATACACTCAAGTATGTCACCTTGGAGCGTACCTGTTCTCTTTGTGAAAAAGAAGGATGGTAGTCTGTGATTTTGTATCGATTATCGTGAATTGAATAAGCTGACGGAGAAGAACAAGTATCCAATACCACAAATTGATGACTTGTTTGATCAGCTAGTGGGATCAACCGTCTATTCTAAACTGAACTTGAAGTCTGGTTATTACCCGTTGAGGATTAGGGAAGGTGGCATTCCCAAGACAGCATTTAGAACAAGCTACAGTCATTATGAGTTCACTGTAATGTCGTTTGGAATAACAAATGCATCATCGGTGTTCATGAACCTAATACAACGAACATTTCGAGAGTACTTAGATTTGTTTGTATTTGTCTTCATCAATGACATTCTAGTGTACTCTCAGTCTAAAGAAGATCATGCAAATCATTTATGGATGGTGTTACATACCCTGAGGAGAAACAAGATTTATGCTAAGTTCTCAAAGTGTGAGTTTTGGCTATTGTTAGTGGCTTTTCTTTGCCATGTGGTGACTGTAGAAGGCATTGTGGTGGATCCGTCAAAGATAAGAGCCATACAGGAGTGGTCGGTGTTGTCTTCGGTGGTCGAAATCAGGAGTTTCCTTCGACTGGCGGGCTACTACAGACATTTCATAGAAAACTTCTCACTAATCGCTTTGCCTCTTACCACATTAACAAGGAAGGATCAGAAGTTTGTCTGGATGCCAAAGTGCGTGCGAGTTTTTGAAGAGCTGAAGAGTCGCTTGACCACGACGCCAATCTTGACGTCTCAATGTGGTTCTGACGGCTTTGAAATTTATAGTGATGCATCAGGGAGAGTCTTAGGTTGTGTTCTTCTTCAGTTTGGAAAGGTGATTGCTTATGGCTCACGCCAGTTGAAAGTGCATGATCGGAACTATCCCGTCCACGACTTGGAGTTGGCGGCGGTGATTTTTACACTTAAACTGCGGCGTCATTATTTATATGGCATGAAAGTGGATATATTCAGGGACCATGAGATCCTAAAGTATTTATTGGATCAGAAGGATCTCAACATGCGACAACATAAGTGGATGGGGTTCCTCAGGGACAACACCTTCCAGATTCATTATACTCTAGGGAAGGGAAACATCATCGCAGATGCCTTGAGTCGTAGGACTCCGGCAAGGGCAACTTGGTTGCAGATGCATGATGAGCGTTTGATACAAGAGTTGGAAGCTTTAGAGATTTCTTGTGTAGACAAGAATTCCACAGCAAATGCGTGCTTGAACTGGACAGAGGTACAATATGACCTTGCGGACGGGGTTCGGCGAGCAATGGAACTTGATGAAAGTTTGCAACGCTATGCAGTGGATGGGTCAAATGGATAATTCTCCTGGGATGACGGCCTTTTGTGAAAAGATGGTCATTTGTGCGTCCCGAATATGGGCAAGCTAAGAGAATAATTGATGTATGAAGCTCACTTCACGAAGTATTCAATTCACCCAAGGAGCACAAAGATGTATAAAGACATGAAAAAGCTGTTCTGGTGGGAGGGCATGAAGAAAGACATAGCACTTTACAGGGCTAAATGTCAGACCTGTGTCATAGTGAAAGCGAATGCCAAAAGTCTGGAGGTTTCCTGAAGTCGCTGCCTATTCCTGAATGGAAGTTTGATGGTATTTCAATGGATTTCGTCCACGGTTTACCGAGATCTCAACACGGTAACGATTCTGTTTTGGTGATCGTGGACCGATTGACTAAAGTGGCTCACTTTATTCCGAATAAGAGGGACGATTCAGTGGAAGTCTTAGCTAAGCTTTATGTTAAGCAAATAGTACGATTGCACGGTGTTCCCCGTAGCATCGTGAGTGATCGAGATAGGCGTTTCACTTCAAATGATTGGAGGCTAATCCATCAATTGTTGGGGACAAAGTTAACATTCATTACGACCTTTCATACCTAAATGGATGGCCAAACTGAGATGACCAGCAGAACGATGGAGGACATGCTCCGAATGTGCTCTTTGGATTTTGGGAAGAGGTGGGAAGACCATCTCTATATGGTAGAGTTCGCCTACAATAATAGCTATCAAGCTAGTTTAAATATGGCAGCTTTTGAAGATTTGTATGGTAGAAAGTGTCGTACACCATTAGCATAGGCGGAAACAAGTGAATCTAAGTTATATAAGCATAAGGAAGTCGAAGAGGCTAATTCGACAATACACTCTATTCAGGAGAGGCTATTGATAGCCCAAGAACGGCAGGCAAAACTCTACAACGCCAAGCATCGACACGTAGAGTTTGTAGTTGGCGAATGGGTATACTTGAAAATCAAACCTTTCAAGGGCATGTCCAGCAGTCGACACTTGAAAAAGTTAAGTCTGAGGTATCTTGGTCCATTCGAAGTAGTGGAGCGAGTTGGAGATGCTACCTATCGGCTAGCTCTTTCGGCGGAATTGAGTGGATTGCATGATGCGTTTCACATATCAGTGATTCGAAAAGCCGTGAAAGATCCAGCTCAACTTATTGTGAATGATCACATACCGATCGAATCTGTGCTAACGATAAAGGTTAGGCTCATTCAGATCGAGGATAAAGCGGTTAAGCAGTTGCAGAACAAGACCATCGGGATAGTCAATGTCCGGTGGGATAACTATGGCCGTGAAGAGCTAACATGGGAGCGGGAGCAGACCATGCGTGCTGAATTTCTCGAGTTATTTAGCTAAAATGTTGTAACATTTTTTTCGTGAAGAAAATATATGTTGTAACATATTTGTTACTGGTTTTTGCACATTGTCTTATATTTCGAGACGAAATTTCTGTAAGGAGGGGAGAGTTATAACACCCTAAAAAGTAGTTGGTCGTAACAGGCTAAAAGTCGACCTGAGCTCGATGAAAAGCGTCGAGCAGATCTCGACAAAATTCGTCGAACAGAGCTCAATGAAAAGCATAGAGCTGAGCTCGACGAAAATGGCTACTATGTATTGTGGCCCGTTCGACGAACTCAGAGCCGTTCGATGAATTCTCTCCTATTTGATAATTTGTGTTCGACGAACGTGACTCCGTTTGACGAATTGTCGAAATAAGATGTCGCTGAAGTGGCGACTCATGTCAGGTGGCTGATGTGCGGCCACTGAGCGGTGGTTGACTATGTCAGCTCAAACCCGAGCCATTGCTTTATCTTGATGTGAATAAATCGTGTGGATGGGGTAAAACCCGAGGCCTTATCTGTAGAGATATGGGATTCAGGAAATTATAATTTCCTTTTCTCTCTCTCTTCCTTACTTCCCGAGTTCTGGAGAAGAGAACTTGCGGCTGGTGCTAGGGTTTGGGTGAAATTTGTTGAGCTGCTGGAGAAGATCTTGGCTGGAATCAAGAACCGAAGCTAGAATCATGAAGGGGAAAGTGAGGCGATCATTTCCATCTGCATAGAAAAGCTTTGGCATGGCTCTGAAGAAAACACCAAGTGTAATGATCTTCCTCCTTGGACATGTGAATCCCTAATTTGGCACTTGCATGGATTTCCCCCACCAAAACGTGAAATGTTGAGCGATTTCCGTTGGGTTGATGCTTGAAGTCCCCAATAAATATTGCATATAGATCCGTAAATGTGTAGTACGAAATAGGTATGATGTGTGAAGCCCATATGGACAGGTTGGTCTGGATTGGTGGTGTTTTATTTTGCGCACCAGAGAAGATTCCACATATAAAAGAGTTTTTGTGGAGTCGGTGGGTTATGCCTGTGAAGTGGAGTAGCAGGAAGTACTGGAGTGGAATTCCAGAAAAAAACCCTCAAAGTGCATGTGTTGTATGCTATGAAAGTCTAGTGTCTCTGGCAATGTAGGTGGCTGCAGGTATTTTTGGATAGTTGGTCCAGATATGGTTTGGGTTGGGTACAGAAAGGTATTCTGTCAGTAACGCCAGATGATAGTGGTTGTCTCTGGCGATAGCTCCTATCTAACCTGTGATTGTGAAGTCATTCTTTGGAGGACGTTGTGGCTATTGTGAGCAATGCACTCTTAAAGGCCAGTGTGCCGAACGGACAAGGGGATGCCGACCCGCGTCAGTCTAGACATTGAACTTGCGATTTGAGCAACGGACAAGGGCTGAACTGTATCCGTGTTGTGGTTGTCTAACTTGAGTGCCTAAGTTATCGGCTTCGTTAGTATCACATAATGAGAACTTGGGTTGTTCTCCATCAAGACTAAAGTCTCCGGTTGTGGGCTGTGGAGCATGAATGCTCAAAGTTTACCGTTGGTTCTGGGACCTGAGAACGGTGGTTAGACCCTAGTTTTCCGGTACACCAATAATATGCCCTGAGTGCACGGAGAGTCGGGTCATGCCGTCGACGTTTGTGATATATTTATTGTGCACGAGAGCACATCTTGCGATATATCTGCTTGTGAAAATGCTATGTTTGCAGGGAAGGAATACCATTGTCCCGGGAAAGGGGTAGGGTCGTTATAAATTGGTCAGCTGAATGCTGACCTTTGCTTTGTTTACCACCATTGCGGTGGATTTCCCCCCATGTAGGTGCTGGAGAGAGGAGTGAAAAATAATGGGGGAAGTCCTTGCTGCTGCTGCTATGCTGGCCCTCGAAGGACAAAGAAAGAAAAGTTTACTGTTTTCATGTGTGGTCGGTCTGCGTGCCGATGTATGTAATACACACTTGTGAAGATTAACTGTATGGTCTTAAGGCAAACTTTTTGTGTATTTTGTAAACATTCCTTGGAGATATATATAGTGGACATTCATGGTCTTTGAGTTCAAGTTTAACCCCTAATGCTTCCGCTAGAATGCTCTGTGTTAGGATGCGTGTACTAGTCTTTGATATTTACCTGTAACCCCGTCGTCTGTTTGTGGTATATAGTGTGGGGCCCCGGCCGGACCTGCTATTATATGTCATGAAGCGGATGGAGACGTTACACTACGTATTGACAATAAATTGGTTTGTCATCTGCGCATAACACATAAATCAGTTATGGTGCACGGATAACCGTGTAACCACAATAATCACCCCAAAAAGCAATAAATAGGACCCCAAGACCCTCCTTCCATTCCTTGTTTTCCATCTCCCACTTCGTATCCTAAGCACAAGAGAAATCCTCACGTAATTCCTTGAAGATCTCCTTGTGAATTCAAAGAAACCTTCTAAGATCTTTGAACGTCTTCGAAGACCTGTGGAAAATCTTCGATCTCCTTCGAGCGCCCATGCTCATGTTCCGCCCGGTGCACTTTTCCACCTTATGTACATTCTGTTGTACTCACGTTCCGTATTGCGCATGTTCCACCCTGCTTACGTTCCACTCTATACACGTTCGATCCAGTGCACGTTCTACCCGGCACACGATCCTTCTTGCGTGCACTTTGCTATGAACGCAACACACTTTGCGCACAGTATGCCCTCCACACAGCGGCGAGCCCTCCATTTAACAGCAAGCCCTCCATTCTAGACTCTCCTGCGCGCAACAGGAGACAAGTTACAGACTAGAAGACGTGCATAATGGGATTCCCCAGCCTCTGAATAACAACCAAAGATTCCAGAGTGCGTAGAGTGCGGTACTAGTGTACTACCCACTGCACTTTGTGAGAGTAGCGAACAGATGACTAAAAAATAAGCAGAAATTTGAATAATTGAAAGTTTTATTATTCAAAAACTGTATCTTTACAAAGGTATGACCTCCCTTTTATAGAATGGAGGAGAGAGCAGAAAGTACATATAAAAATGTGGGACTAAAAATTTACATAGTTGTGCGGCTAGAAATAATTTAAACCGCACAGACCACGCGGTTAGACAAATGGGCTAACCGCTCGGCAACACCAGAAGGAGCACAAGACGCATTGGGAGACCGCTAGACCGCCCGGTCTCGAATCCGCCTGAGAGAAACCACCAGACCGCTCGAACTACAAACAATAACAGTCTGGAAACAAACCTCTAGAGAGCAACCGATAGACCATACAGTCAACAACCCGCCAAACTTAGACCGCCTGGTCTTGTACTTCAACACTCCCTCTCAAGCTGGAGCATAGATATCAATCATGCCCAGCTTGTCACAAATGTGGAAGAAGGAAGTAGAAACTGGCTTTGTGAAGATATCTGTTAACTCTTTGTCGGATGTGACGAACAGAGTACAAATCTGTTTCTTCAAGACCTCTTCCCGAATGAAATGACAGTCAATTTCTATATGTTTTGTTCTCTCATGTAAGATCGGATTTTTGGATATGTATATAGCGGTCTTGTTGTCACAGAACATAGGAAAAGGATAGTCGTAGACCTCTCTTGGGTCAAGCATGAGAGCACGCAACCATTTTAACTGACACGTGGTTGACACCGTACTCCGATATTCGGCTTCTGCACTGGATCTAGAGACAACCGACTGTTTCTTACTCTTCCAGATCACAAGACTTCCTCCAATAAATGTGCAAAAACCTAATGTAGATTTACGATCGCCTTTATCTGAAAGATATGGTACCTAAACACCTAGAGGGGGGGGGGGTGAATAGGTGACCTAAACCTTTTTTGACTTTTGTTTGGCAGCACAACAGTTTTTCACTGATTACTACAGCTAACAGCAAATACAGAAATTAAGCATTCAATTCACAGCACAGCACAGAAGACACACTAATTTTATAGTGGTTCCCCAATCTTTGGGTACATCCACTTTCCCCCTTCGCCTATCTAGCAGTGTACTAGATTCGGCCAAACTTCTCCACTAGCTCAGAACCCAACAAGGTTCCTACCTCAGGCCCAAAGCCTTACACTCAGCCAAAAGGCCTACACTCAGCCACCCAGGCCTACACTCAGCCAATCAAGGCTTACACTCAGCCAATTAAAGGCCTACACTCAGAGTTCTTCAACTCCTACACTCAGGCACCAAGCCCTACCCTCAGCCTTTATAAAATAGGCTTACAATCACTCAGATCTAATGGATTTTACAAGTTTAAAATAGAAATTACAAATGCTAACTCTACAACTCAGAAAGGATGAGAGGAGTTGAGAGTTCCTTGAAGAGTTCTTGGAAGAACTCAGCTTGATCCAAACTGACTTAGCTTTCTTCAAAGCTTCTTGAGTAGAACTGAATTAGTCTGAATCTACTGCAGTTGATCCTTGATCTCTGCTTCTTGAAATCCAGATGACTCTGAATTGTTCTTCTCAGCCTTAGTTCCAAAGACTGAATCCTTGGTTGGAGCTCTCTCTCTCCAACTACTTAGATCTGCAGTTGAACTGCCTGATCTTCTTGTGTTGATCCTCTATGTATCACTTCTTGATTTAATCTGATCAACCACTTCAGTTATTCTCTCAACATGTAATGATAATGAACAACCTTCTATATCTTTTTTTCTGTAAACTATGGGGGCCTATTTATAGGCTTCCTTCATGGTAACCGGCTGGTCCGGTTCATAACAGACTTCTGACTTCTCTAACAGTTGATGTAGACCGGCTGGATCGGCAGCTGTCATGTCAACCAGTCACTTCTTGAAATTCTCTAACTGTCAGTTAGTGTCGAGACTTTCTGTTCTTAAGTGTCGACACTTATAGACCAAGTGTCGACACATGTTGTGTAAGTGTCGACACAAGTCTACAAGGTGTCGACACAATTCCTTGTATGTCTCGACACAGTTTCTTCTGCATGTGTCGACACTGAAATTGAGTGTCGACACAAGTACTTGCACTTCATTCTTTATCTGTATTCTTCTAAGTGTCGACACATCTCCTTTGTGTCGACACATCTTCATGTGTTGAAACTGTCAAGTGTCGACACTGCTTCTTGGTGTCGACACAAGTCTTCAATCTTGTTTCTTCAGCTGAGTGTCGACACATTCCTTTAGTGTCGACACTTGTACTTAGAATATTTTACAACTTTTCTGTTCTTTGCTAAGTGTCGACACAGCTCCTTGTGTCGACACTTTCTTCAAGTGTTGAGTCTTCTGGTTATGTGTCGACACATTGTGCTGAGTGTTGACACAATCTTCAAGTGTTGACTCCTTTGAGTGTGTGTCGACACATTGTGTTGAGTGTCGACACATTCTTCATATTTTGACTCTGCTGATTGAGTGTCGACACATTGTGTTGAGTGTCGACACTTGTACTTAGTCTCTGCAGAATTTTGCTGAGTGTCGACACAACTCCAAGTGTCGACACTTTCTGATGTAGACTCAGCTCTTCTAGGTGTCGACACTTCTGCCAAGTGTCGACACAGCTTTTCTGCATTCTTCTACACAGAGTGTCGACACAACTCCAAGTGTCGACACTTTCTGACTGGTGTCGACACTTCTTCCCAGGTGTCGACACAATGACTCCAAGTGTCGACACTGCTTGTCTGGGTGTCGACACAAGCTTTCTCAAGTGTCGACACTTTCCCTCTGGGTGTCGACACATGGACTTAGAAATTTTCAGCTTCAGTCCAGTGTATAACTAACCTGCACAAGTAACTCAAACAAACATCAAATACATTCTGATGTATATCATTGAGTTAGGTGAGGCTTCTTCAAATCAGGTACATTTGACCAATGTACCCAACAATCTCCCCCTATTTGGAGAAGTCATAACCCTTAGTCAATGATATACACCACTCATAATTAAAAAAATACAAAATGATGTAAAACATATAAATGACAACAGGGTAAACTTGAACATGTAATAAAGCACACATGTATACTTATTAAACATTGCAGAACAATTAAGAAACACACATATTTCAGAACATTCATACTATATTTATCATATACTGTTCCAATAATGTTCCTTATACATTTTCAATGAAGTATTACAATGTTTTTCACTCAACAGATTACAACAAGCATCAAGTTAATTCCTAATCTAGTGCTGATCAGGTTCTTTAATAACAATGCCTTTTCCAGCTTTAACTTGAGCTTTCACAGCAGCAGCAGCAGCAGGCTCAGCTTCAGCAGTCTTCTTCCCTTTAGAGTCCTTCTTCTTCTGTTCTTCAGCCTTGATCTTTTGTCTTTCAAAATAATGATAGGGCTTAGGAAAGTACTTGCTAGGCTCCACAGCTGTTGGAGGTAGCTTTCCTAACTTAGCCTTCCTTCTATATTGGACAATTGCTTCCTGCCTACTCTCATGCTTTCTCCATTCAGCCTCTGAGAACCACTTGTTCCTTTCATGGGCATTGTCCTTGGCTGCTTTCCAGGCTGTAAGAATTATGTTCCTAGAAGTAGGGCTCCACTGTTCAAAATCTGGCTTTTGCTCAGCAATTTCCCTAAACTTCTTCTTTGACAGCCTAGTTTCTTCTTCTTTGTCCAAAGCCTCTTGCATTGCAGCTGTGATAGGTTGAACAACCTTTTCCAGAATAATATTAGGCTTGCCAGCAGGTGGACTATACATTGTGCTTATATCTGCATGAATCATGTCAAAGTCTGGAGGTGGATAGATTACATCAGCCACTGCTTGTTGCTCACCTCCAAGATATGTGCCTTGAATGCCAGAGTCAGCTACATTGTCATCATCACAAAGGGGAGGATAGCCCAGTGTAGCCCTGATGGAATTTGATATCCATTTTGCATGTTCAGAACTGGCCTTGACTAACACTCTCTCCCCCTTTATGACTTCTTGGGCCACATGATCTCTCACATCATCTTTCTGGAATCTGATTTGGTCCATCCAAATACCTTATGCCCTCTTTAAAGAAAGGTCTAAGCTTTGTAAGCTGTTCTGAAATGACCTTCTGTGAGTCTTTAATGGCAGTCTTTACAGCAGCAATCTCTGCTTGAAAGAGTTTATCAAAATCAGCTTTGGCAGCAGCAGAGGAAGTTGAAGGTTCATCTGACTTATTCTTGAGTTCAGTGACTATTGCATTGTGAGATGCAGTCAAATTATCATTCATCCTCAACTGATTCTCCAGCACATAGCCTTGTTTTACTGCTATATCTTCTACTTTCTCTTTAATTGTTTCTTGATGTTTAGCCTAGATAGACCACTGCATGAGCACCCTTAGTAAAACAATCAGTCATCTCCTTTTTATTAAGGTTCATTTCAAACCTTATTGACTTGATTTCCTGTCCCAGATCAGATTGTAGAGCTTTGTGCCCTTCATCAACATAAGTTTCTAAAGCTTTCCTTTGTTCATCCATCTTGATTTGCATGGCAAGCAGTAGAGCACTGTAATCAGTGGATGGAGCTTGTTGAACTAAGGAATGTTGAGCAACTGTTTGGAGAGCCTTCTTATAGCTCTGGCTTCTTCTTTTGAAAACAAAGAACTTCTTTTTCTTAGCTTGCTCAGCTTCATCATCTTCAGAGTCTGATGTACTGGCTATATCCACCCTATCCTTAGGGCTGGATTGTTTTTCAGTATGCACATCTTGTGCCTTCTCAGTATCTAGCCTTATAGGCTCTACTTGAATATCCAAATTCTCCCCCTCAGCAGCAGCATCCTTCTCTGTATCAGCAGCATTCTTTTCCATATCAAAATCATCCTGATCTAAATTCAGAAAAAGATCTTCCATGGTGTATTCTGCTGGAGACTGTGCAGGAGATGTTCTGGTTTCATCAGCTACAACAGATGTGTCTTGGAGAACAACATCTGGTTCTTGAGTTGCTGGCTGATTTTGCTGATGATCATCAGACAAATCAGAATTTATGATAGAAAAATTCAAAGTATTAAGGTCAACAAGTACCTCTTGAATGAGGAGGGTGGCTTGCTCACTCTCCAGTGTAGATGGTTCTGCTACACCTGGAAGCTCCCCCTGGATGTCAGCTGGCTCCTGAGGAGCAGGTGACTTTTCTGCAGCTTTATCCATTGGACTATCAGGAGTGAAGACCACATGTTCTTCACTGCCTGAGCTGCTGGAGGACTCTTGAGGCACAGCAGCAGTCTTCCTCTTCTTCCTGGGAGGAGAGTCTTTCTTAGAAGCTTGCTTTTCAGGGGTGGTCAATTCCTTTGACACCAGCACCCTTTCCCATCTAGAGAATATTCTTGAGTCCATCTTCCTCATATGATTGATCTTAGTTCCTGCAGCAGTGCTCATTACCTCTGGAATTGATCCAGCCAGGTAGAGACTTAGTATCCTGCCCAGATTGGGCTTCTTCAGGCTTTCCTTCACTTTTTCATAAACCACCATTGACCAGTCTGTTTTCAGATTGAAGATGATTCTGGTCATGACTTCAAACATGGAGGCAGACACCCTGTCATGTCCTCCTGGCTTGCTTAGTATTACCTTGCCCACTATTTCTGACAAGAACTTGCCTTGATTATTCATACCTTTTCTGTTAAAGACTGATCCCACCTTCATCTTTGGATCCAGTCCACACCAAGTAAGAGCTTCCCTGGTCTTAGAAGCAGTTACTTCCTCTTCATCTTGAACTTTAGGTAGCTGAAGTACCTTTCTTAAAGACTTGGGTGAAATCTTGACCTTGGTGCCATGCACCCTTGACTTAATCCTGTAGCCTGAGTCATCTACAGACGCGCCAGAAAGAAATTCAATGACTTCCTTCTTCCATATTTTCGTTGGTTCTGAAACCAAGAACTCCAATCCTGAATTGGCAATTAGGGTTAGCACTGATTTGATTTCTTGGTCGCTGTCGTCAAATGCGCCTCGCACAAGCTCATAGCCTTCGTTTACGTTCTCTTCCAGCTTGGGAGCCATTAGGGTTTTGAGAATTAGTCTTGAGATGAGAGAAATGTCGACACAAGAGTTTAGGTCTCGAAACTTTGAAAGCGTGTCGACAATCAAAGACAGAACCCTATTTATACCTTTCTTGTTTGAAGACGAACAGGCGGGATGAATTTCTAATGATGTGTCGACACTGTCAATAAGTGTCGACACTGACTTATAATGTCTCGACACTCATGTGTCGACACAAATTTAGTCAACAGATTTTATGTGTCGACACTTGGTTAAGTGTCGACACCACTATACTCGACATGTGTCGAGACTTTACTTAGAAAAATTCTGAGTAAAACTTAAGTGTCGACACTTTATTGGATGTGTCGACACCTACTCGACATGTGTCGACACTAACATTCTGAAGTGTCGACACTAACTTCCTAGATGTGTCGACACCATTTTCCTGAAGTGTCGACACTTACTATTCTGTGTCGACATAGACTTGTCTATGTGTCGACACCTTTTTACTTAGCCAATTTTTGTTCTGTATACTTAGTCTAAATTTATCATACCTAGTTCAATTTTGAACCTATTAAACTTAGCTTCTTCTAAGGGCTTAGTAAACATATCAGCTATCTGATTATCTGTTTTAACATATTCAAGTGCAATATCATTTCTTTCTACATGCTCCCTAAGAAAGTGATATTTTATCTCAATATGTTTAGTTCTACTATGAGATACAGGGTTATTAGCTATGGAAATAGCACTTGTAGAATCACAATAAAGTGGAGTTCTACTTACCTGACATCCATAGTCTTCTAGCTGATGTTGAATCCACAGAAGTTGAGCACAGCAACTTCCTGCAGCTACATATTCTGACTCAGCTGTGGAGATGGCCACACTGGTTTGCTTCTTACTACTCCATGAAATGAGTCTTCCACCTAGGAATTGACAGGATCCAGTTGTGCTCTTTCTATCTTCTTTGCATCCTGCAAAGTCTGCATCTGAATAGCCTGTTAGATCAAAATCTCCATTCCTAGGGTACCAGAGGCCTAGATAAGGTGTGCCCTTTAGATATCTCAAGATTCTCTTGACTGCAGTCAAGTGAGATTCTTTGGGGCAGGCTTGATACCTGGCACAAACACATGTAGCATACATAATGTCAGGCCTACTTGCAGTCAAGTATAGTAGGGAGCCAACTATCCCTCTATACAAGGTTTCATCCACAGGTTTCCCTGCATCATCCTTGCTTAGAGACATACTTGACCCCATAGGAGTCTTCATGGTACTGGAGGAATCCATACCATATTTCCTTATGAGTTCTAGGGTGAACTTTGACTGACATATGGACAAACCACTTTCAGTCTGTTTAACTTGGAGACCCAAGAAAAACTTCAGTTCTCCCATACTACTCATTTCAAATTGACTTTGCATAAGCTTTGCAAACTTTTTGCAAAGGCTACTTTCAGTAGACCCAAATATAATGTCATCTACATATATTTGGACAAGTATTACTTTGCCTCTAGATTCCCTAAGGAATAGAGTCTTATCTATTTTCCCCCTTGTGAACTTGTTCTCAATGAGGAAACTAGATAGGGTTTCATACCAAGCTCTAGGAGCTTGCTTTAACCCATACAATGCTTTCCTAAGTCTATAGACATAATGTGGAAGAGTAGGATCAACAAAACCTGAAGGCTGCTCCACATATACTTCTTCTTTTAAATTACCATTAAGGAATGCTGACTTCACATCCATTTGGTATACTTTGAATCCTTGGTAGGTTGCATAGGCCAAGAACATCCTGATGGCTTCCAGTCTGGCTACTGGAGCAAAGGTTTGATCAAAATCAATACCTTCTTCTTGCCTATATCCTTTTGCAACCAGTCTTGCCTTATTCTTAATGATGACTCCTTGTTCATCTAACTTGTTTCTGTAGATCCACTTTGTTCCTATCACATTGTGATCTTTAGGCTTAGGAACTAAGTCCCAAACCTTGCACCTCTTGAACTGGTTTAGCTCTTCCTGCATAGCTTCAGTCCACTGTGGATCTTGTATTGCTTCTTCAAATTTCTTTGGTTCTATTTGAGACAGAAAACTTGAATATACTGCAGCATTCTGATTTCTGCTCCTTGTCTGAACACCTTGTCTTGGATCTCCAATGATCAGCTCCACTGGATGATCTCTTAGATGCCTGTTGGCTGGAGGCATCCTTACTTCTGGTTGTACTTCTTCAGCATCTTCATCATGCTGAGTTCCTTGAACTTCTTCAGCTCCTGGTACATGTAGTTCTCCCCCTGGACATAAGCCATCTTCTTCTACTTGCTGTCTTGCAGCAGGTACATCTTCTATGGTTAGCTTGTCCATCTTCTTAATAAGACCTGAGGGGCTGCACACACTACTAGACAACTCATTGTTAATTAGTTGTGACTCATCAAAAACTACATGCACAGATTCCTCTACAACTTGTGTAGTCAAGTTGTAGACTCTATAAGCCTTACTATTATTGCTGTACCCAACAAACACTCCCTCTTGGGACTTGGCAGCAAACTTAGTTAAGTAAGACTTCCCATTGTTAAGTATGAAGCATTTACAACCAAAGATCCTAAAATAGGACAGATTTGGTTTCCTGCCTTTCACTACTTCATAGGGGGTCTTGTTTAACCTTTTAGTGATGGTAGCCCTATTTATCACATGGCATGCAGTGTTAACTGCTTCAGCCCAGAAATATTCTGGCAGTGATGAATCACTTAATAGGGTTCTACCAGCCTCTATCAAGGTCCTATTTTTCCTTTCAGCAATGCCATTTTGCTGAGGTGTTCTAGGTGAAGAGAATTCTTGAAATATCCCATAGTCTTCACACAGCTTTGTCATGCTTTCAGACTGAAACTCAGTACCATGGTCACTTCTAATTTTGACCACTGTACAGTTCAATTCATTCTGAATTTGCCTAACAAAACTGTGGAAGACACTAGGTGTTTCAGATTTCTGCTTTAAGAAGAACACCCAGGAAAACCTTGAGTAGTCATCAACAACTACAAAGGTGTAGACCTTCCTACCTAAGCTGTGAACTGGCATTGGACCAAATAGATCCATATGCAAGAGGTATAAACACCTCACAGCATCCTTGTTGTCAATGCTTCTAAAGGTGGATTTAGTCTGCTTGCCCTTTTGACAAGCTGAGCAAATGCCATCTTTGACACACTTAACTTGAGGACCATTCCTCACTAACTCTTTACTAAAGAGTTTGCCAATAGTCTTGTAATTAAGATGAGCAAGCCTCTTGTGCCACTTGACACATTGAGAGACTGTCTCATCAGCTACAAGACAAACTGGAGAACTATTGTTCTCAACCATAATGTCTAAACAATAGACATTTCTCTTCCTATAACCTGTCAAAATGATCTTTTGATCACTTGACCTCTTGATATGACAACCATTTTTAACAAATGAGATGTCATACCCTACATCACTTAATTGACTTATACTTATAAGGTTGTGTTTCAACCCTTTAACATAAGCCACTTGAGTAATGGTAACAAGGTTAGAAGAAATGTTACCAAACCCTTTGATGATTCCTTTTTCAGAACCACCAAAGGTCACCTTTGGACCATTTTTGATTGGGATGTAGTCCTTCAGTAGTCCCCTAGTTCCAGTCATGTGTCTGGAACATCCACTATCCAAGTACCATGTAGGGGTATGGCCACTTGGATTTTCCTGCAAAACAAATTAATGAACCTTAGAACCCAAAGTAAACTTGGGTCCTTGGTGATTGTTAGTTTGCAATTTGACATAGCTACCTGCTGTCTTTCCAACAGGTAACTTGCTACACAACTTGGCACTGGCATTGTGCCAACAATCCAAAGCAAAGTGGCCAACCTTGCCACAGCACCAACATTCAAATTTGTTGTACCTTTGCTTAGGTTCTGACTTAGCTGTCTTAACTACAGCAGTCTTGTTGAATGTTGGGGCTTTGCCCTTGGACTTGGACTGATCCTGAACAGTCCTAGCTGGATTAACAAAACCCAGTCCAGTCTTTCCTTTATGATGAACAAAATCATCAATCAAGGGTAGCACTGATTTAGGTTTTGAAAACCTAGCTACTAGCTCTTTCTCCTTCTGAAGATTAATCTCCAGTTTCTTAATTTGATCATTTTTAAATGTAATAGTTCCCATCTGAATCACAGTAATGTGTTTCAGCCTGGCTACCTCATTAAGTTTTTGATCATAATTCTTCTCATAATCTATTGCAGCTGCCTTGAGATCAGCAATTTCCTTGGCCAAATTTTTGGCTAGGGTCTTGCTTTTCTTATAGGCTTGCAATAGTACTTGATATTCATCTAGGAGTTGATGAATATCTCCCTCAGACTCAGATATATTCTCATCACTTGATGAAGAATAATCTGACTCTGAACTAGAACTGAAATCAGAACTTTGAGTTAAACCTTGTACCTGACTGGGTCCTGGCTGCTCCAGGTTTTTGGTACTTTCAGTCAAAGCCATCAGTCCTTGGCTTTGACAGTCTTCTTGCTCATAGATAGATTCCATGATCTGCATAAACTCTTCTTCTTCTTCAGCAAATAGCCCAATATAGGCTTCAGCATCTGTCTCAGTGTCTGAAGAAGACATATCTGAAAGAGTCTTCTCATTCTTTGCAACAAAGGACTTCTCCTTCTTTCCTTTGAAGTGTGTTTTCTTTTTGTCACTGGATTCTTTCCTTCTTTCAGGACAGTCTGCAATAACATGGCCCTGTCTATTGCAGCAGTAACAAATTATCTTGGATCCAGTTGCCTTACTAGTCTTGGTCCTTTTCTTGTCCTTCTTTGAAGGCTTCTTTTCCTGATACTGAACCTCTTTCCCTTTGGAAGATGAAGGTCTAGACCTCCACTGTTTCTTCTTAAGGAACTTCTGAAAATGTCTGGTGAATGCAGCAAAGTCTTCATCACTTTCACTGCTTGTAGATTTTGTACTTTCTGACTCTTCAGATTCTGATTCAACTACCTCAGGAGGAGGAGTTGATGACTTGGTCCTGCTCTTTCTGGGTACATCTGACTTAAAGGCAACAGTCTTTTCTCTGTATTCAGTCCTTGTTGACTTTTCTTCTTCTTTTCTCACTGACAATTGCATCTCATAAGATAACAACTTGCCAAAAAGTGTGGGAGGAGGAATTTCTCCCAACTTTGCCATTTCTCTGATGGCACAGATCTTGGTGTCCCAGTCTTTGGTGAGGGACCTTAAGAATTTATCATTCAACTCATAGTTTGTGAACTCTCTTCCATATGACATGAGTTCATTTACAATTCTATAAAATTTCTTGTAGCATTCAGTGATGCTATCTCCTCTTCCTTGCCTAAAGCTCTCATATTCTTGATTAAGCAAGGACTTCCTATCTTGCCTTACTTCTTCAGAACCTTCCATATAGACAATGAGGGTGTCCCACATTTCTTTTGCAGTTTTACAGTGAATAAGGTTCTGGAAGGTGGCATCATCAATTGCACTAACTATTATATTCTGTGCTCTTTTGTCCATGGTTGCTAGGACAATCTCATCCTTGGTCATTTCAGAGAAATCCTTTGGAGTCCTCTGATTTGCATCCAATACTGAAATCTTCATGGGCACATATGGCCCTTCTTTGACTGTGATGTATATCCTAGGGTCAGAGGCTTCCATAAAAAGCCTAACCCTCTCTTTCCAGATCCCAAAGATCTCTTTTCTGCATATAGGTAGTTTCATTGAACCCAACTCCTTATGATTCTCTGAAGAACCCATGTTCTTGATTTTCTTGAAACTGTTTCCTGTTTCCTGACTTATACTGAATCTGCCAAACTGGATCTCCTCAGACAGTTAGTCCTGATTTTGAGGAACCTGGCTCTGATACCACTTGAAAGATATGGTACCTAAACACCTAGAGGGGGGGGGGGGTGAATAGGTGACCTAAACCTTTTTTGACTTTTGTTTGGCAGCACAACAGTTTTTCACTGATTACTACAGCTAACAGCAAATACAGAAATTAAGCATTCAATTCACAGCACAGCACAGAAGACACACTAATTTTATAGTGGTTCCCCAATCTTTGGGTACATCCACTTTCCCCCTTCGCCTATCTAGCAGTGTACTAGATTCGGCCAAACTTCTCCACTAGCTCAGAACCCAACAAGGTTCCTACCTCAGGCCCAAAGCCTTACACTCAGCCAAAAGGCCTACACTCAGCCACCCAGGCCTACACTCAGCCAATCAAGGCTTACACTCAGCCAATTAAAGGCCTACACTCAGAGTTCTTCAACTCCTACACTCAGGCACCAAGCCCTACCCTCAGCCTTTATAAAATAGGCTTACAATCACTCAGATCTAATGGATTTTACAAGTTTAAAATAGAAATTACAAATGCTAACTCTACAACTCAGAAAGGATGAGAGGAGTTGAGAGTTCCTTGAAGAGTTCTTGGAAGAACTCAGCTTGATCCAAACTGACTTAGCTTTCTTCAAAGCTTCTTGAGTAGAACTGAATTAGTCTGAATCTACTGCAGTTGATCCTTGATCTCTGCTTCTTGAAATCCAGATGACTCTGAATTGTTCTTCTCAGCCTTAGTTCCAAAGACTGAATCCTTGGTTGGAGCTCTCTCTCTCCAACTACTTAGATCTGCAGTTGAACTGCCTGATCTTCTTGTGTTGATCCTCTATGTATCACTTCTTGATTTAATCTGATCAACCACTTCAGTTATTCTCTCAACATGTAATGATAATGAACAACCTTCTATATCTTTTTTTCTGTAAACTATGGGGGCCTATTTATAGGCTTCCTTCATGGTAACCGGCTGGTCCGGTTCATAACAGACTTCTGACTTCTCTAACAGTTGATGTAGACCGGCTGGATCGGCAGCTGTCATGTCAACCAGTCACTTCTTGAAATTCTCTAACTGTCAGTTAGTGTCGAGACTTTCTGTTCTTAAGTGTCGACACTTATAGACCAAGTGTCGACACATGTTGTGTAAGTGTCGACACAAGTCTACAAGGTGTCGACACAATTCCTTGTATGTCTCGACACAGTTTCTTCTGCATGTGTCGACACTGAAATTGAGTGTCGACACAAGTACTTGCACTTCATTCTTTATCTGTATTCTTCTAAGTGTCGACACATCTCCTTTGTGTCGACACATCTTCATGTGTTGAAACTGTCAAGTGTCGACACTGCTTCTTGGTGTCGACACAAGTCTTCAATCTTGTTTCTTCAGCTGAGTGTCGACACATTCCTTTAGTGTCGACACTTGTACTTAGAATATTTTACAACTTTTCTGTTCTTTGCTAAGTGTCGACACAGCTCCTTGTGTCGACACTTTCTTCAAGTGTTGAGTCTTCTGGTTATGTGTCGACACATTGTGCTGAGTGTTGACACAATCTTCAAGTGTTGACTCCTTTGAGTGTGTGTCGACACATTGTGTTGAGTGTCGACACATTCTTCATATTTTGACTCTGCTGATTGAGTGTCGACACATTGTGTTGAGTGTCGACACTTGTACTTAGTCTCTGCAGAATTTTGCTGAGTGTCGACACAACTCCAAGTGTCGACACTTTCTGATGTAGACTCAGCTCTTCTAGGTGTCGACACTTCTGCCAAGTGTCGACACAGCTTTTCTGCATTCTTCTACACAGAGTGTCGACACAACTCCAAGTGTCGACACTTTCTGACTGGTGTCGACACTTCTTCCCAGGTGTCGACACAATGACTCCAAGTGTCGACACTGCTTGTCTGGGTGTCGACACAAGCTTTCTCAAGTGTCGACACTTTCCCTCTGGGTGTCGACACATGGACTTAGAAATTTTCAGCTTCAGTCCAGTGTATAACTAACCTGCACAAGTAACTCAAACAAACATCAAATACATTCTGATGTATATCATTGAGTTAGGTGAGGCTTCTTCAAATCAGGTACATTTGACCAATGTACCCAACATTATCATCCACATAGCTTGAATCTGAGTAGGCTTCAACTCTCAGATGACCATTCTTCTGAAAGAGTAGCCCTTTTCCTGGTGCTGCTTTGACATACTCTAATATCTTCAAGGCAGACTGAAAATGGCATTCCCTAGGAGCTTGCATGAACTGACTGATCTTGCCTACAACATAGGAGATGTCGGGTCTAGTCACCGTGAGATAAATGAGTTTGCTCACCAGACATTTGTACCTCGTAATATTAGATAGAAGAGGTAAGTCATCTATCCATGTTTTGTCTTATCCAGTAGCCATGGGATACCAGGCCGGTTTGGCACCAGTCATTCCCGCCTCTTGTAGAAGATCAAGAGCATACTTCTGTTGGGAGAGAACCAACCAGTCAGGCTTCCGAGATATTTCTATCCCCAAAAAGTATTTCAGTGAGCCCATATCCTTCGTGACTAGGTGTTGACGGAGGTGTTTGTTTGTCAAGTCTACCCCAGCCTGGTCATCGCTAGTAAGAAGAATATCATCCACATATGCTGCCAAAACCACCAGTCCTGAGGCGGTTTTACGAATAAATAAGGAGTGATCGGCCGAACTCTTTGCAAAGCCGATGGCTGTCATAATGCCACTAAACTTGTCAAACCATGCCCGAGGGCTCTGTTTTAGGCCATAGATGGACTTCTTCAACCGGCATACCCGTGTCTCCCCCTGAGCAACATACTCAGGAGGTTGCTCCATGTAGACGTCCTCCTGAAGATCCCCATAAAGAAAGGCATTCTTGACATTAAGCTGGGAAATGACCCAATCCCTATTGACATCCACAGAGAGAAGAACCCGGATGGTGCTGAGGCGAGCAACCGGAGAGAAAGTATCAAAGTAATCAACCCCATAAGTCTGAGTGAAGCCTTTGTCCACCAGCCGGGCCTTATAGCGATCTACAGTGTCGTTAGGGCGAAACTTCACAATAAATAACCAGCAACAGCCAACCACATCAGTACCCACTGGGGTAGGAATAAGGGTCCAGGTACCCCTTTCAGTAAGAGTGGCGATCTCTTCATCCATGGCAGATTTCCAATGAGGAATAGCAAGAGCCTCCTGGTAGGTTCGGGGAGTGGCAGTAGCCGAGATATCCAAGGCAAAACACCTGCGAGAAGGAGTAAGCCGATCATAGGAAACAACATTCGTAAGTGGGTGTTGAGTACACGCCCGCACCCCTTTGCGAAGAGCAATCGAAAGATCCAGGTCGACTCGGGCCTTAGTAACCGGAGCGTCCGGGGCGAAGAAGGCTGGCCCGGGAGTGGAGAGAGACGGTTGTAGAGAAGAGGGAGGAGGTGGAGGAGGTATGTAGGAGGGAGGAGGAGACGTGGTAAGAGGGGTGAAGTCGATATGCGTGGAAGGAATAGAGGGAGATGGTGGAGAATCAGAGACATCAGGAGGAAGAGGGGATTCAGGAGAGAAGTAGGACGCATTCTCGAAGAAGGTCACATCTGCGGAGACAAACTGCTTACGCAGAACGGGGTCAAAACAACAATAGCCTTTCTGAGTGGTAGAGTAACCCAAAAAGACACTTGGTGGAACGGGGGGGAAGCTTGTCATGGGTGGCAGACGGAGCGTGTACAAAAGCCGTACACCAAAAGACACAGAGAGGGAGAGGAAATGGTTCCTTGCTCGGGTAGAGAATGGATAAGGGGGTCTGGCGTGGAGAACCGTAAAGGGAAGGCGATTGATGAGATAACAGGCGAGGAGTACAGCATAGCCCTAGTAAGAGCGAGGCACATGCATCTACGTCATGAGATTGTGAGCGACATCAAGGAGGTGACGGTTTTTACACTCCGCCGCCCCATTTTGTTGGGAGGTGTAAACACAGCTGGTCTGATGAACAAGACCATGTTGCATACAAAAAGAGGAAAACTCATGACTAAGATATTCCTTAGCATTATCAGAGCGAAAAACTTTAATAGAAATATCAAACTGAGTTTGAACCATATAATAAAAGGATTGTCAAACAGAAAAGAGTTCAGAGCGATCTTTTAATAGATACACACAGGTACATCTAAAAAAATCATCAATAAAAGTTACAAAGTAGGAACTACCCCGACCAATGGTGAGGGTAGGAGCAGGACCCCAGACATCAGAATGAATGAGATCAATCGTGCGAGAAGAGCCACGACCTTGCTTCGGCGGGAAGAAGGAGCGATGATGTTTGTCAAGCTGACATGCATCACAGTTGAGCGGAGGACTGGTCTGAGGTAAGTGGGGCAGAAGCTGACGAAGAATCCGAGGAGTAGGATGTCCAAGGCAAAGATTCCATTGAAGCAGATCTGTAGAAGAGGAGGAGGTGGCGGACAGAGTAGAAACGTTGTCGAGGAAGTAAAGGCCGCCGCTCTCAGTCCCAATAGCAATCGTCCGTTGGGTCCTCGGGTCCTGGAAAGAACAAGAAGTCGGAGTGAATAAGAGGGAGCACTGAAGTTGCTTGCATAAAGTAGTAACGGATAATAAATTGCAAAGGAACTTTGGGACATAAAGGGTGTCCGACAGGCAAAGCGATGGGGTGACTTGACCCATGCCCGTCCCATGAACCGGGGAAGGGGAACCATCCGCAACATGAACCGGGGGCAACCGATCATGTGTTTCGAGGAGAAAGAAGCAGTGAGGATTGTCGGTTATGTGATGTGTGGCACCAGAGTCAGTCAACCATTTACCTTGGGTAGCGACGTGGGCACTACCTAAAGTCTTGGCCATAGAGGCAAACGACTAAGAGGAGGCGGAAGTTGAGGAAGATGCATCACCGGAGGGGCAAAGGTGAGGATGTTTCTACCAGCAGCAGTCAACAGAATGGCCGGTATGACCACAGTGAGAGCAGAGGAACCTGGACGACCCCCGCCCGCCTGACTGGTTGCGGCCACTAGTGCCACCCCACTGAGTCTGGTGAGCATAGCAGTCCGATGGAGGAGGAGAATACAACAGAGGACGCTGTAGCAGTGAAGTAACAACGGCGATGCGAGCCGCAGTAGCATCCAAAGTAGGAGACTCAGCCTCGCCCAAGATCTGCTGGCGGATCATATCAAAGGAGTCGGGAAGGCGCAGAAGATAACAAACAACCAGAAGTTTCTGGAAGTGCTTGTGCTGCTCGGCCAAGTCCGCGGAGAAGGGGCGATTCTGGAGGTTCTCGGCGCCAAGAGCCTGAACCTACTGATACGTTGAAGCAGGAGACATGGAAGGGCGGGCGAAGAGGTCCGCATAGAGAGTATAAATGCGGGACATCTGGCCCCCCTTCGAATAGAGAGCAACGAGGTGAAGCCATGAAACCTTGACAATCTCATCATGGCGGATGACGGGAAGGCATTCATCAGAGAGGTTGTTGGCCAGCCAAGTGCGGAAAAGCGCATTACTCGCATCCCAGTCATCAAATTGAGCAGAGTTAGGAGGAGGGTCATCGGGGAGGTGATGACGTTTGCGCTGAGAGCGAAGAAGAAAGGTGAAAGAAACGCTCCAATCTGAATAGTTGGAACCAACTAATTTAGAAACGGTGCCAAGGTTTTCGGAAGGAGTAGGAGGAGGAGCCACAAGAGTGGTGGAGGTAGAGATGACGGGGGTGGAGAGACCGGAAGTGTCCATAGAGAAACACAGGAAACCGCGCGAGTAGAAGAGAAGCCGCACGAATAGAAAAAGGGATGAGGCCACGCGAACAAAGGAGGAGGCCGCGACGAGAGAAGAAGAGCGCAGCGGAAAAGAAAGAAACCGCAGCGGGCTAAAGAGAAGAAGCTGCAACGGTCACGGTGTCAGCACACCAGCGGCAAGAAGAGCCACGACAAGGAAGCAGACCAAAGCACAGGGAAAGAAGTCGCGCGAACAGAGAAGATCGCGCGAACAGAAGAGAGAGCGGCCGAACAAAGAAGAGGGAGCGAAAGGAAAGAGAGCCCGCGAAAACAGGTCGCAAAAAAGAGGAAAGGAAGTCGCACAAACAGGGCAGCGACCCGGCAAAGAAGCCGCGTGGACAGAGAACAAGCCGCGCGGACAAAAGTGCCAAAGGAATCAGGTCGAATCGATCGCTTGCTCTGATACCATGTGAGTGTAGCGAACATACGAGTAAAAAACAAGCTGAAATTTGAATAATTGAAAGTTTTATTATTCAAAAAGTGTATCTTTACAAAGGTATGACCTCCCTTTTATAGAATGGAGGAGAGAGGAGATAGTACATGTACACAATGTGAGACTAAAAATTTACATAGTTGTGCGGCTAGAAATAATTTAAACCGCACAGGCCGCACGGTTAGACAAATGGGTTAACCTCTCGGCAACACCAGAAGAAGAAGCACAAGCCGCATTGGGAGACCGCTAGACCGCCCAGTCTCCAATCCGCCTGAGAGAACCCACCAGACCGCTCGGACTACAAACAACAACAGTCTGGAAACAAACCGCTAGAGAGCAACCGATAGACCGTGCGGTCAACAACCCGCCAGACTTAGATCGCCCGATCTTGTACTTCAACACACTCGAAGAAATACTTAGATCCGCGAGCGGTGGTCTGTCACCCTCGGAGCCCTTCTCACTTCCGCAATAATTGTAATAAGAGGCGGTTTGTCTCCCTCGAGTTCTCTAAAATGCCCGGTAACAACACAAAGAAAATAGTGGAAGTTTGGTCGGCACTGTCTAAAAAGCCCAGTAACAACAGGCAAAAAAAAGTGGAAGTTGGATTTAATCCAACAGTTACTCAAAATTCACCGCCTTTTTTACAGGGGCCGGCCGGCGGCTGCGGGCTTGCCGGCCGCCCTGTGCTCGTCAGCGTCCACGATCCCATGGCGTCCGGTGGCCGGCGAGCCCGCAGCTTGTATATCCGCGCTACACGGATATATATTATTCCGTGTGTGTGTGTGTGTTTGTGTGTGTGTGTGTGTCATATTTAATACAACGTATAAAACGGTACCCATATCTTTGGCTTTTTAAATTTTATAGTAGCGTTGTGCCAAATACGTATCGTATCTCGTACCTGTACCTGTAGCGTTGTCGCTCGAAGCATCCGAGTGATGATCAAAGTGGAATCCCCTATTCGTTGCCCCTAGGTGGGTATAAATAGGTAAACCCAAAGAGTTTCTACGGGCATTGGATATCCGTGTATCCGACACGACCCGTTATGCCTCCAAACCCGTTATTTGTCCAAATATACTCTAACAATACTTGTATCCGCACTGATGCTTCCTAGGTATCTAATAACTTGTTCAAAGTACGACGACTTTGAAGAACCAAATTTGAGTCTCCTAAAGGCAGATCTCTGCCAAAAAAAAATATGACCAAACTAAACAAAAAATTAAACAAGAATCATCTGGCCGGCATGGCTAGTTCAGTGCAATCATATACAAAAATGTCCCAGTAACCTCAAACCAAAGTTGGGCTTTTAAACTAGGCCATTGTTAACCCAATCTGATTTTGCCTATTCATACTCCATTGTTAATCGCAATCTGAAAATATAATCGCACCCCGATACTTTTCTTAACGCACCCGAAAATTTCCTCTAGTGGTGTGCGTGAGACGACTAATAGAGTAGTGTTGGGCGATGCTCTCAGGTATTATACATTTAGAGTGCCGGAAAATATCCATTTTTAACCGGAGAGGGGACACATGCGCCGACGGAAGTAGCGCGGTGGAAGGAGCGCCGACTTGTTAACCGGGGAGGAAGATGGCGCGAGGAAGATGTCGGGGACAGGAGCAGCTCGGCGAAGAGGAAGACAGGGTGCGGCTTCCGCGAAATGGGGGAGATGGGTGCGAGAAAAGTTTTAGAAAAAAGTTTTTTTAAAACAAAATGGGGTGGGGATAGTCATATGAGGGGTGCGGTTAACAAACACCTTAAACTAAGGCTCCGTTTGGCATGTTGGTGGTGACGACGGTTATGAATATGAGGGTTAAATTGTCATTTGTTAACACCAACCAAAGGATCTTCGTCCACTTTTATGTTCAAAAGGATGATAGTTATTTGGTGATCTTTAACAAATGACGATTTAACTAATGCGTTAACAACCGCCAGCACCGCGCCAAACAGAGCCTAATTAAAGTCCACATTCTCCTATTAACTATAAATAGTTGAATCAAACGCCGACATGAGTAATTATGAAGGAGAGTCGAAGAAAAGTGGGGATGCATACTTGATTGCATCGGTCGCAATTGAAAGGCAGAAATTCAATGAGCTTGCATTCATCCACGCCGCAATGCCGGCCTAGATATCTGAACGCCGGCGTGCCCCTAGAAGACTGCATCGGCGGAGCTGTTTCCAATCCGAAATGCGCTTCACTACCGCTCTAACGTCGGAGCAGAGCAGAAGTATGGGGTTCTGGGAGAAAGCAAAGCGCGCTATATATATATATAAAGAAAGAAAAAATTTAGAAAGCGCGAAAGGAGGGGTTGGCACCACGGAGAAGTTTCAAAGAGCCTGCGAAAACGCTGACTATGAAGACGACGCATGTCGGCCACCACGATGGCGCCACGTAGACGAGCACTGTCTGATGAATTGGATGAACGGTTGATTTGGGATGGCGCGAAATCGGTCTGAACATAATTGGACGTGACTCCGTCGTCTAGTGATGATTTAATTAATTTTTAATAAATTATAATGACGATGTTGGATTATACGATAATAGTTATGATTAGCTTCGCAACGGGCCTACGACGCTACGGCTTCGCGCGGAGAGGACTAGCGGATTCATAATTTGTGGATCAGCGCTTTTATTTTTTATTTTATTTTATTTCCTCCGTATCAATTATTGCATGGGATCCTCTTTTTTATGAGAATGTTTGGCAAAATTTTCAAGCTCAAGTTGGAGCTCGTCGATCTCATTTTATCCTGGCTCGAGCTCTACTTCGAGCTCAATGCCTGATTATCGAGCTCGAACTTCGAGCTCGAGTCGAGCACGAGCTGCTCACGAGTTTTTTTTAGCTCATGAGCCTGATTTTTTTTATATTTTTATTTTTCTTAAAAAATACAGGAAAAAAATCTTGCGAGTTCATGACCAATAATATCCGAGCTCGAGCTCGACTCGTAATCGAGCTCAAGCTCGAGCTCCACAGGCTCGAGCTCGTGTCAAGCTTTTTTTGAGCCGGTTCATCGAGCTTTCGAGCCGGCTCAACTTAACTTGCAGGCGTACTCTTCTCTAATGTAAAAGAATCCGCTTTTAGTATGTATGCATACTTATTTTTGGAGGTGCGCGAGCAGATCTGACTGTAGGATCGCAGATTTCAACAACACACTTCATTCCCCGCAAAAATATGGTCATATTTCTCGAATATGGCCGTATCCAATAGTGGTACAGTCACTTTAAATCTGCGCTGTTGATTTTGAGGAGTATACGGTCAAATCTGCTCGCACACTAATATAAGGTACGCATGCGTACCAAATTATAGAGCAATTTAAAATACGCGTTTTACTCTTTGATTAATAAAGAGAATTGACATGTACGTGCCAAAATTCATTAGCCCATCACGTATTTTCTCATTTATTTGATTTAAGTATCATACAATATCAATCAAATGTTCTATATGTAGACCAAAACATACAAAAAACTCTCAGCCCTAATCTTGAATGTCCCATCCTTCGAGTCGTTCGGGATTGCTGTCGCCATGGGCGGATTTATAGGGGGGCCACAGGGACACGTGCCCCCCCCAATTTTTTTTGGAAAGTTTATTAGGTTTGGTTTGCTCAGACCGGTGCCCCCCCAAATTTTTTTTAATCCGCGATTTTCACCCCCGCCATTCCCGTCCGGCCGTGCCCTAGCTGCTCCCGTGCCAGGCGCAAATCGCCATTCCCGTGCGGGTACCTGGCGCAGTGGCGCAGATCGCCGATCGCGTGCCGTAGCTGCTCCCGTGCCAGGCGCAAATCGCCATTCCCTTGCGGCTACCTGGCGTAGATCGCCGATCGCTGGTATAGTGGTATCTTCTTCTTCTTCTTCGCAAATCGCCATTCCCGTTCGGCTACCTGGCACAGATCGCCGATCGCTGTTATCTTCTTCTTCTTCTTCTTCTCATCAACAGTCTGTTTCAGGTTATCCCTCTGTTGCACACTTGCACCAGCCCTTTTCCCTTCCCAACAGCGAGATTCAACTTTTCTTCTCTTTGAAAGAAGCGGATTTCTTCTCCTCTTGGGTAAGTTGTTCTTGTACAAAATCTCTCTGTTTGACTGTTTGCATATTTAGATCCACTATTTCTGGACTGAAATTTCAGTCCAGAAATCAGTACACATTTCTGGATAAGAATCCTGTAGGTTTAATTGTTGTTTTTCTCTGTTTGACAAATTTCAGTCCAGGAATCCTGTAGGTTTAATTGTTGTTTTTCTTTTAATATATCCGCCAAATCCTGTAGGTTCCAGATCTCTGCCCTAAATCACCCAGGTTCCGTCCTCCTTCGCCCCCAGATCGTTTCTCTCTTTCAACTACATGTGGCCATTGTTTTTATTCCTTCCTCTGAGCTCAAGAATGTCTATAAGAATTTCTTATGCTAGATCTAACTACATTCAAATGACTCAATAAATATAATTGTTTTCTATTTGATAAGTTCATGTTCTTTTAAATTGTTCTGTAAATACAAGCAATGAATTTAGACCCAAATTACTTTCCGGTTTCTCTTAGTTCCTTGTTGCAGGAGAAATTGTTTGAGTCCTAATGTACTGAATGTGTCTATGTTCATCATGAGCCTGTATCCAAAACTTATTATGTTTAGCTGTTTTGTTGATTTAAATCTCATTAATTTGGTTGAGCTAGGCTAATTTTTTTGAAGTTTCTTGAAAAGTGAAGCACTACATTTACCATTTCTATCATTTACCATACATAGTTTCCTACTTGGTCTTATTGTATTAACATAGATGCAAGGAAAACTTACTGGTGAAGAATATAATGAGTTTGTTAGTTTAATGAGAGCACTAAAATCTAAGGATAACATCTGTTTTGGATTCAATTATGATGTTATTCTCTTCCCCTAGGAGGCTGTTTCTTCTAAAAAGGCATGCTTACTTCATTCTCTTGAAACTTAAAATAAGAGGGTTTATATATTAAACATATTTCATGGCAAAAGTAGGCTCTCATATAATATTTCTATCTTGTGCTCCATATCACAAAATAACAACAATAACAAATTTTTATATTTATAGTCATGTGACTACAGTCAAATTTACTCTTCTTTCCAACCAACATCCTGAAAGTACCAATACCAAACATGAAACAACCATGCAAGACAGTGAAATCAGTATCTATGGTAGATAAAATTGCTGACTGTGATATTTCAAAGGAAAGCAACATAAATGTAAATATGCGCTATAGAATCTACTTTTCTTATCAATATATATAAGTTTTTTCTGCTAAATATGCATAATGTAACTTTGAAGATGTTGAAATGAATACATCCCTTTATATCCTCTTAATTATATGATCAAGGAATTGAAAATAATCATGATTTCTGCTGATTACTCCATTTTCATTGATTTGTTCTAGTGGGAGAGACCTCGTGTTCCAGCATTTCTACTTCTCGCTTCTCCTCTAAAGGTAACTCCCATCATTTATATCTTATTTTGTATTTATTTGTTATATATTTTAGGTGTGCTTTGAGGTATTAGTCAACTAGTGGCTAAGCAAAGCATGGTAGACTCTGTGATGAATGTTTTTCGGGATACTCCGTAGTATTGACCGGTAGAGGGTCAAGCAGAGTATATAGATTTTTGTTATACCCTTTTATTCGATAATCTTGCAAAATTTTAATGTTATTCTATAACTTGATCTAGAAGTGAAAATGGAGGGTTCAAAGAAGAGAACTAGTCTCATCGCGTCTATGTTTCAGAAGAAGTTAAAATCTAAAGAGTCTCATTTGCCATCACCGCATGAGAGTGAAAATGAGGAGATTGCCCCTTCTCCATCCGAAGATATTATAAACGTGTCCCCTGTGCCAACTCAAGATATTGTTGTTGGTTGTGAATATGATGTGGAGTTGCTTCCACATGATCCAGGTTTAAGAAAAAGTATATCTACCTTTCCGTTAAAGGATCAAGAGGCGGTGAGGAAAACATATATATTAAGAGGTTCATGCCAACCAAAAGGTTATTCTTTTCCTCAGAGAAAAATGGGAGATCGGGATCGTCGGTTTGTTGCTGCTTGGTTTGATATGTATGATTGACTTGAGTATAGTGTTGCAAAGGATGCTGCATTTTGTTTTGTGTGTTACTTGTTCAAGAATGATGCTGCAACTACTGCTGTTGGGGGTGATGCTTTTGTCACTGGTGGATGATATAAGTCATGGAACAAACCTGAAGGATTCCAAAAACATGTAGGAAAGATTAATAGTGCTCATCAGCTAGCATTACAAAAATTTCAAGCTCTAAAAGAACCGAAGAAGTCTATCATTGTTGCTCTTGATAAACAATCGGACGCTAGTAAGTGTGAGTATAAAACACGCTTAGTTGCTTCTCTGAAATGCTTAAGATTTCTCCTGCGTCAAGGTTTGTCCATGCGTGGTCATGATGAGAGCCAAGATTCACTTAACAAGGGAAATTTTCTTGAACTTCTGCAGTGGCTGGCGGATATTGATGAAAAAATTGGTAAACATGTCTTAAAAAATGCCCCGAAAAACAACCAGTTGATTTCTCCATCAATCCAAAAAGATATAATTAATGTTTGCGCAAAGGAAACAACCCAGATTATTATGCAAGAGCTTGATGATGGTTACTTTTCTATTCTAGCTGATGAATCTAGTGATGTGTCACATAGAGAGCAACTGGCTCTTTGTTTGCGTTATGTGGACAAAAAAGGAAGGTTAATAGAGCGATTTCTTGGTATTGTGCATGTTCAGGAGACAACTGCATTGTCACTTAAATCTGGAATTGAATCTTTGCTAATGGAGCATTCATTGAACTTATCTAAAATTCGTGGGCAAGGATATGATGGGGCAAGTAATATGAGTGGTGAGATAAATGGTCTTAAAAGTTTAATTTTGAGGGAAAATCCATGTGCATACTACATTCATTGTTTTGCTCATCAACTTCAGTTAACACAAGTTGCGGTTGCTAAGATTAATGATGACTGCCAATGGTTTTTTGAAGCAATTGCAACTTTATTAAATGTGATTGGAGTGTCTTGTAAGCGACATGAAATGCTTAGAGAAAGTCAAGTTCAAAAGGTTGTTAGAGCACTAGAAGATGGTGAATTGAAAACTGGATCAGGTTTGAATCAAGAGCTTCGTTTGAGTCGGCCTGGAGACACTCGTTGGGGATCACATCACAGAACATTAATGCATATTATTTCATTATATCCAGATATGGTCGCTACACTTTTCACAATTGGGAAGAGTAAAGCAAATGATCGAGTGAAGGCACAGGGTGTGTTGTTTGCATTGGAATCATTTGACTTTGTGTTAATGCTTCACGTAATGACCACTATATTTGGGTACACTCATGAGTTAAATCTAGCTCTTCAAAGAAAGGATCAAGACATTGTTAATGCAATGTCTTTTGTTAATTTGACAAAAAAACAATTGCAAAGCTTAAGAGATGATGGATGGGACACATTATTAAATAAGATCTTGCTTTTTTGCGGCAAACATAAGATTCATATTCCCAATATGGATGATCAATATATACCTCGAGGAAGATCAAGACGGTTTGTTGAAGAATACACAAATTTGCATCATTATCGAGTACAAATATTCTTAAAAGTCGTCGATCTACAACTACAGGAGCTTAACAATCGGTTTGATGAAGTGAGCATGGAGTTGCTTCATTGTATGACTTGCTTAAATCCAATTAACTCGTTTGATAGTTTTGACAAGCAAAAAGTGATAAGACTTGCTGAGTTTTATCCTAATGATTTTTCAAGTTTGGAGATGTTTAATTTAGATTTTCAGCTCGACAACTTCATTGCTGACATGAGAAGCGATGAAAGATTTTTTGATTTGAAGGATCTTGGTCATCTCTCCACGAAGCTTGTTGAAACTGGTAAACATATTGCTTATCAACCGATCTACAAGCTTTTGAAGTTTGCATTAATTCTTCCAGTGGCTACTGCAAGTGTAGAAAGAGTGTTCTCGGGCATGAACTACGTCAAGAACAAGTTGCGCAACAATATGGGCGATCAAATGTTGAATGATTGTCTAGTTACTTTTATTGAGAGAGATGCATTTTTGAAAGTTCGTGACGATAATGTTATCGATCGTTTTCAAAAAATGAGGACTCGTCGTGGACAAATGTAATTTTCTTGTGTAATTTTGTATTTTCTGATGTGGTGAATTAAATGTAGTTTTGTATGAATTTGCAATGTCAAAAATTTTACATTATCTTGTTGTTTCATTTAAAAAAAAATTGTGCCCCCCCATTGCAAAATTTCTGGATCCGCCACTGGCTGTCGCATGCCTCCGCCGCACGCTTCGGTGCATGCTTTCGCTTGCTACGTCTTTGCAATTCGGAATCTCCTCCTCTGCCGCCGCCTGCTACATCCCCGACCTTCACCTCATTCTACTCTGCAAGATATGTCAGGACCTTCGTCGTCGCCACGGTAAAGTTCGCAACACGCGAGTCACGTTTTTAATTCATTAATATATAATTTTATCAAGAATTCTGGTGGGGAAAAGGCGGTATAATTCGAGCGATTAGATTTTGTTTGGCTCAGCGACAATATTGGGAGAAGCAATGTTGTGATGGCGTGGTCGAGAAATAAGTTCTTTTGAATAATGGGGAGACAATTGATAGAATTGTTTTGGAAAAATTAAATTTGCAGTGTTGTTGAAACAGAGAAGCAGATCAACATGTTTGACAGAATTGTTGTGCAGTGCATGATATGAAATTAAAATTGTTTTAAGATAATTGAAATAAATGATATATGAAACGTTGATTGTAAATATTGTTGCGGGTCGCTCAATGATCATATAGACCAGTCAAATTGAACCGTCTTAACTTGTGAGTGAACCGAGCTTGCAAATAGTTACAGATTAAACTAAAAACTGGGAAGAAGGATTTTAACGTGGAAAAACCGGGAAGGGTGAAAAATCACGGGGCCGGGTCGGTTTAGACAAAATTGCTCTATTTTTTCGAGTGTTACAAGTTGTCGAGTTCTCGAGAGTGACATGCCACCACTTGTTACAATGAAATTTATTAGAAAACGAAAGTGAGATCTGCGAGTCCCCTTAGAGGGAGGTCTTCAAAGGAGAGAGGGATCTTCAAAGGACTAAGCGAGATCTTCGAGCCAATTTTGAAGGAGATCTTCAAGAGGAGCTTCAAAAACTGAGAGAGAACTCTAACGGTCCGTTCGTTTCGCAGGAATTGAGCTGCAGGAATTGGAATTGAATTCAATTCCCATTCCCGCAGGAATTGGAATTGAATTCAATTCCAATTCTGTTGTTCGGCTGAATGCAGGAATTCTGTCACAGGAATTGGAATTAGCAATTCCGATGTTCGGCTGTATCCTGAAATTCAAAGTACAGAATTCAAATTTGTAATTTTTATTATAAACTGAATTGAAATTGCTAAACAAAAATCATATTTCAACAGAATTAAAATTAATTGTCCACGAACTGAACATTAAAAAAAATTCAAAATAGTCTACAGCATTATAATAGTCCGCACATGAAGCCAAAAGTCCTTAACATAATCTAATCAATCGCGTAGATGTAAGCGGAGCCAGGTCCTCCTAATTGGCATCGGTAAAGCCATGAACACGTCGGTCTTCTTATCGTCATCACTCAGCATATCGATAGCCTGTATGACCTTAGTCTCAGTCAAATCTGTAATAGCTGCAATGGCGGCATATATCCTGTCTGCCCTTGAGATCGGAGGCGGTGGCGGTGGCGGATGAGAAGTCACGCTGCTATCATGCTCCATGTTCCTCGCTAAACAAACTTTTCCTTACAATATTTTTTGCATCAAACGGCTAAACAAACTTTCTCTTACAACATTTTTTGTATTACCCCCACGATATTTCTTCTAAATCCACATTTCATCATCACTATGACGGAAACAGCAAGAGCAGGAGCTACTGCTGCCCTCCTATGCCTACGACGTTTCACTGTTTCATCCATCTAAATATAAAAAAACACATGTTACATAGTCAACCACAAAAGTACAAACACAATCACATCAAGGTAATCAATATTTGGAAGAAATCATGAATTTCAAAACTACCAATTATCGAAGAAATTTCAAGGTTCATATAATAAATTTTCACTAATTTATTACTTATTGAATAATTTCTTTATTTAATTTTGCAGATTAGCTGCTCCTGCAAATTTATGAAAGGTATCCAACTTTACCGTATTGACAAAAATATATGAAAATTAACACTCCCGTAGAGAGGGCGATCCTGCAAAGCATTCGTGTTCTAGAAATATACAATAAACTTCCACAAAAGTGACTGTCATTTCACCTCATGCAACAATAAATCCAAACACGTGTATAGTGTAAGGGTTAAAATCTTGATTCTATCTTTTTGATAAAACAACTCCACACGAAAATATAGTCATATAGTGCAAAATGGTGTACTAGGCCGTCATTAATGCATTCACAAGATACTATGCACTACCACATTCAGATGATTTTGAAAATAAAATAAAATGACATAACAGAGGCACCAACCAAATAAAATGAATTGAGTCCAAAAAACTTCAAGCCTTGCATGATACTATAACATCTTAACTTTATTTGAGTGAAAATTATAACAAATAACTACATGTAGCGATTACTGATTTTTATCTCATTCCATGAAAGTAAATCTACGACACTAAACAAAAAAAAATTCCTAACACTTCATACTTAATTTGTTCCTACACATCACCATAGGCATTTGCACATTTCTTGTTCATACAGCCTCTATCACAGTATCACTAAGTTTCTAAAACACTCGAGCAATGAAGCTTACTAGGTAATGAATTTATTTGACATGGTAGCCCCTTGCTGTAGATACATGTGTGAAAGAAACTAAGCCCCCTTGTTGTAGATACATGTGTGAAAGAAACTAAGCTTATTGATACGCCTAGGATTTTCCAATTAGATCTGGGAAGAGACTGACCTAATATCTTCTTAGGAAGTAGCTAAATTTCTATGAGGACCAATTACGGTCCGCTCGTTTCGCAGGAATTGAGCTGCAAGAATTGGAATTGAATTCAATTCCCATCCCCGCAGGAATTGGAATTGAATTCAATTCCAATTCTGCTGTTCGGCTGAATGCAGGAATTCTGTCAGAGGAATTGGAATTAGCAATTCCGATGTTCGGCTGTATCCTGGAATTCAAAGTATAGAATTCAAATTTGTAATTTTTATTATAAACTGAATTGAAATTGCTAAACAAAAATCATACTTCAACAGAATTAAAATTAATAGTCCATGAACCGAACATTAAAAAAAATTCAAAATAGTCTACAACATTATAATAGTCCGCACATGAAGCTAAAAGTCCTTAACATAATCTAATCAATCGCGTAGATGCAAGCGGAGCCAGGTCCTCCTAATTGGCATCGGTAAAGCCATGAACACGTCGGCCTTCTTGTCGTCATCACTCAGCATATCGATAGCCTGTATGACCTTAGTCTCAGTCAAATCTGTAATAGCTGCAATGGAGGTATATATCCTGTCTGCCCTTGAGATCGGTGGCGGTGGCGGTGGCGGTGGCGGCTGAGAAGTCACGCTGCTATTATGCTCCATGTTCCTCGCTAAACAAACTTTCCCTTACAACATTTTTTGCATCAAACAGCTAAACAAACTTTCCCTTACAATATTTTTTGCATCAGCCCCCACGATATTTCTTCTAACCCCACATTTCATCATCACTATGACGGAAGCAGCAAGAGCAACAGCTACTGCTGCTCTCCTACGCATGCGACGTTTCACTGTTTCATCCATCTAAACATAAAAAAACACACGTTACATAGTCAACCACAAAAGCACACACACAACCACATCAAGGTATTCAATATTTGGAAGAAATCATGAATTTCAAAACTACCAATTATCGAAGAAATTTCAAGGTTCCTAATAATAAATTTTCACTAATTTATTACTTATTGAATAATTTCTTCATTTAATGTTGCAGATTAGCTGCTCCTGCAAATTTATGAAAGGTATCCAACTTTACCGTATTGACAAAAATATATGAAAATTAACACTCCCGTATAGAGGGCGATCCTGCAAAGCATTCGTGTTCTAGAAATATACAATAAACTTCCACAAAAGTGACTGTCATTTCACCTCATGCAACAATAAATCCAAACACGTGTATAGTGTAAGGGTTAAAATCTTGATTCTATCTTTTTGATAAAACAAGCCCACAAGAAAATATAGTCATATAGTGCAAAATGGTGTACTAGGCCGTCATTAATGCATTCACAAGATACTATGCACTACCACATTCAGAAGATTTTGAAAATAAAATAAAATGACATAACAGAGGCACCAACCAAATAAAATGAATTGAGTCCAAAAAACTTCAAGCCTTGCATGATACTATAACTGCTTAACTTTATTTGAGTGAAAATTATAACACATAACTACATATAGCAATTACTGATTTTTATCTCATTCCATGAAAGTAAATCTACGACACTAAACAAAAAAAATTCCTAACACTTCATACTTAATTTGTTCCTGCACATCACCATAGGCATTTGCACATTTCTTGTTCATACAGCCTCTATCACAGTATCACTAAGTTTCTAAAACACTCGAACAATGAAGCTTACTAGGTGATGAATTTATTTGACATGGTAGCCCCTTGCTGTACATACATGTGTGAAAGAAACTAAGCCCCCTTGTTGTAGATACATGTCTTAAAGAAACTAAGCTTATTGATACGCCTAGGATTTTCCAATTAGATCTGGGAAGAGACTGACCTAATATCTTCTCAGGAAGTAGCTAAATTTCTATGAGGACCAATTAAATAAAATCAAACATGTCTGAAGAACAAAACCGAAGAAGAAGAAGATACCGCGACGGGAGCAGGAGCGGCGGCGGGATTTGGAGCCAGAGCAGGAACAGCGACGGGATCGGGAGCAGGAATCGGAATCGCGGCGACGGGAGAAGGAAGAGGAGCGACGATCGTGGGAATCGCGAAATCTGACCTAGCGAGGTAGGAAATGAACGTTGCGTGTTTACCTTGTACCCAATTCCGACCGATTCCCGATTCATTTCAGATTCCCACGATTTCTGGGGCATACCAAACGGCCCTAATTGGAATTGGTAAATGAATACCAATTCCAACGACCCAATTCCCGCGTAACGAACGGAGCATAAAGGATTTTCGAATGAGCTCTCTCAGTCATTAAGGAAAGGACTCTTCAAATGAAGACTCCACACCTTTTATAGATCTTGACATGGGTGGCTTGGTACTTGCGCGGTCGCTACCACTATAACTACCAGACGCACAAATCACCTTCCACGATCTAGAGCACAGAGATAACCATTTTTTGGATATGATTATTTTGCACACCTGGCAGTTTGGGCAGTTTGGGCACGCCCGACGATGGCGGTGACAGTGGTGAATGCAAATAGTCCTGCGATCCTTGTGAACACAAAAGGCAAAGAAGTAATAAATTGAAGAGCATGCCCATAAATAATTTCGTGCGCTCGCGCGCGCGAGACTGTTATGAGTGCATCATGAGCGTGGTGTGGGTGTAGAAGCATTGTGAGCGCGTCGTGAGTGCGGAAGCATTGTGAGCGTGTTATGAGTGTAGAAGCAATGTGAGCGCGGCAAGAGCTTGGAGGGGTTGTGAGCGCGTCGTGAGACCGGAGGCGATGTGAGTGCATCGTGAGTGTAGAGGCATGCCGATCATGGTGATGAGGGTATTACAGTGAGGGGCATTAAGAGGCACCAAGAAGGGCGCCCGAAGAAAGGGGAAGGGTGGCAACAATAAAACACCGCACATCCAATACGACCTACGTAGCATCTGTCGCGCGGGAGGAAACTAACCAAATGGGGAGCGCGTACCATGGACGTGAAGAAACTCCCTAATTGGGAATCCCGTATGTAACACCCCAAAACTCAAAAGAGTGACGGGTGGCATTTCGAGCCAAGTTTGGAATTTGGCAGGGGTCACACGACCTGGGACACGGGCGTGTCCCAAGGGCGTGTCGTGCTTGGGTCGACGATCTGGCTGAGTGGTCGACGAATTTGGAGTCGACGATCATCGAGCAGCGAACACGGCCTGAGACACGGGCGTGTCCCAGGCCGTATCCTTCACGGGATGAAGCGGGTCGTGGCGGGGGTGATACACGGGGTCAGCACATGGGCCGTGTCGGGTAGACACGGGCGTGTCAAAATGCGACACGGGAGTGTCGGGTACCCGTGTCCCTTTTGGGCGTTTTCGGTCATGTATCAATGGAGTAACATGGCACACTACACGGTCGTGTACTATATGACACAGGCGTGTCAAGTTTGACACGGGCGTGTCGGGTGCCCGTGTTCTTTTCGGGACGCGTCGGTTTCAACGGCGAATGAGGAACACGGCCCTGGACACGGGCGTCTCACAAGTTGTGTTCGGCCAAGATTTTGGATTTCAAGTGCGAATCGTGACCGTCTGTTTCCTTATTTCGGGATCTAACGGCTTAGGGCTGTTCCGGCTAGGTTTATACCAGGTATAGGGTTTGGGATCCTTCATTTCATCCAAATACTCTCTTTCTAAAGTTCTAGAGAGAGGGGAGAGCAAGGAAGAGGAAGGAAGGAAGATCCGGCCACCGGCGGAGCTTCGGAGCCCCAAATCGCGAGCCGACTTCGGATCTACGGAGGCGATGACATTACAGTGCTTTTCATCCGCATAGATTTCCATGACGCCAAAGAGGAATGCTAGGGTAACAATTCTCATCCTAGGACATGTGAAGTCCTATTTTCTTTGCATAGAAAGCCCGCTCTCGCAAGTTTGCGGTGAGTTTGAGGCGTTCCTTCGGGTAGACATGAATAGTTCCTGTTGTTTATCATGTAGAGTCCGAAATCGAGAAACAGACATAGGCATGATGTGTGAAGCATACCCGGACAAGTTGGTCTGGATCGGTGATGTTGCATTGCATGAATGACCGGAGAAGACTCCGTGCGGATGTTTGTTTTTCGGGTTTTCTACGCGGTAGATTGCAACAGGGAGCCTTGGGGATTAACTCCAAGGTGCAGCCGGAAAACTGGGCAGATGTGTGATTCTGCCAGACATGGTGGCCTGGGAGCCAACTTGCACATAACCGGGTTATGTGAAGCGTGTGATCGGATTGGGACTCGGGGAAGTTTGACCCGCGCCCATGTCTTAAGGTAACAGGGCAGTGTGAGCAATGGGTTAGGCGGAACCGTACCCGCTATATGTCGTTCGGTTAAAGAGATATAAAGGTAAGTGTCACTTGTCCTTGGCATAGATAGAGGGTCTTAGGCATTGGCCGGAAAGACCATAATGCTCACGAGTTATTGCCGCCCAGGGGGTGGTGGTGAGTCAGCGGACTTTGACCGTGTTCACCGTGAATGTGCCCTGAGAGTACGGGGTGTGTGGTCGTGCGTGCCCACACCTGTGATGAAGTGTTTTTACACTATACTGTTTGGTTATGCTAACAAAGTGAAAGGGAAGAAGCATCGCCGCAGCGATTAAGGGGGCGGGATCGTTATAATTTGGTCAGCATAGCTGACCGTTGCTTTTGTTTGCCACCGTGCGGTGGATTATGTGCTGCAGGTGCTGCGGAGTCAAGTGGTAAATAGCGGGCAAAAACCCATGTTGCTGAGCCGGCCCTCGAAGGCCCATTTATGAGTGTTTACTTGCTTTATTCATGTGTGACCGGACTGTGTGCCGAGGTTTGGAAAACAATGTAATTTGAGTAAACAATTGTAAGGCCTTAATGCCATTGTACTTGTGTATTGTACCTTCATTCCTGCTGGTTTGAGTAGTGGACATTTATGCTTATGCTGGGTTCTTTGTTTTGCAACCTTTAATTCGTTTCCGCTAGAATGTACAACTATAGGTGACAAGGAGTGGTGCAGGGTGTAACGTCCCCATTCATCACATATCATATAACGATGGGTCCAGCCGGGGCCCCACGCCATATGTCACAGACAAGTAGTGGAATTACGTGTGGTAATCAAATTCTATTCGCATCCTTAACTCAATCCATTCTACTGCAGCATTTTTAAGTTAAAGAACTCAGCTCAGAGAATGTCCACTTCTATATAAACTCCACATTTATATATCAATACCAGGAATGTATACAACGCACACAGACTAGCCTTAAGGCCTTACAAGTTTCTCTTTCCACATAATTACATTTTCGTACATCGGCACGCAGGCCGACCACACATAAAATAAAAACACATTCCTTCGCATGGCCTTCAAGGGCCTTTAGCAGCAGTCCATCCATTCCGCTCATTTCATTTCAAGCAGCAGCACTTGCAAACACATATCCACCAAAGAGCGGCAAACAAAGTAACAGTCAGCTTTGGCTGACCACTTATAACGACCCTACCCCCTACCCGGGGCAGTGGTTCCTTTTCTGTACGCATGGCCATCATCGTATCATCAAACACCATATCTATCATTCTCTTTCTCAATCTAACAATCACAATTACATCACAAATGCTGGTATCCACCAGACGCTCCATGCACTCAGGGCACCTTCTTGGTGTACCGGGCATCCCAGTCGTACACCGCCGATTCGAGGTACTTCACTTGTTGGTTGGACGGCTCAAGCCTAGTCCACCAGTCTCGCAAGCTGGCGACATCCCGTCCATACCACTCAGAGGTACAACATCTCAGCATTCACAAATAACCAGAGCAGATCGACCAACACCATGTGGTGTAGCAAGCTGGGTTATCGTTCCCCAGGCATACCACCAATCGACCCCTCACCTATTTCCTGATCGACCCACCATTGTGATGCAGTAAGTTGGGTGCTCGCTTCCCGGGTCATGCCACCAATCGATCCCTTCTAACTAGATCAACCCACCCTAGTGGTGTAGTCGGCCAGGTACTCGCTTCCCAGCGTACTGCCAATTGATCTCTCTTCATAACCAGGAGCTTTCTCAAAGCCTCCTCACAACCATCATCACATCCATACATTCATACAATCACAACATAATCTCTTTCATACATCAAATCCACGGAGTCTTCTCCGGTTTACCCATGAACATCACCAATCCAGACTACTCGTCCAGATGGGCTTCACACAGCATGTCTATGCTGTACTCCACACTTCTGGCTCTAGATGCAGACTCAACGAAGGAATCACTTCTGAGATCCACCTTTTGGTGGAGGATTCCATGCACATGCATAAAGAAAGGACTTCGATATCCAAGAAGGAGATTGTTACCCTTGAAGATCGCTTCGGAGCCATGAATCAGCCGGATGGAAATCACCGTCTCAGCCTTGCCTCCACGAATTCGAACTCGGATCTTCAATCCACACTTCGCAGCTCCTCCAGCAGTGGGCTTTCCTCCTCCTTTCCTCCCTTGCTTTCCCTTTCTCTTTCTCTCTCTCTCTCTCTCTCTCTTGGAATGAGAAGAAGAAGGAGAAGATGAAGAAGAGGGTTTTAATCCCCATTTCCCTGGCCTTGACCCACCTGGAAGCAGCCCAGCCTTTGGATCCTGGATAAGGGAATCGAACGGCTCAGAATTGTCTAGAAAAACCTGAACACGGCCCGACACGCCCTGTGACACGCCTGTGTCACAGGCCGTGTCCCGTAAGCGGCAGTCAACCGACTCAATCTAGCCAGTACATGGCCATGTGACACGCCCGTGTCACTGGCCGTGTCACTTGACACGCCTTTCGACACACTCGTGTCGCTGGCCGCGTCACTTGACACGCCTTCCGACACACCCATGTCGCTGGCCGTGTCACTCATACAGCCCAATCTCCACTTCACCTGAGTAGGACACGGCCTTGGGACACGCCCGTGTCCCAAGATGTGTTCACCGGGACACACCTGTATCCTCAAGCACACGCATTCCCGGCTGAATCGTGCAACTGACATGCCCTGTGACACGCCCGTGTCACAGGTCGTGTTCTCTGCACTCGACACTCGACACGCGACACTCGAAAAATGCCGAGCACATTTCGTCTAACGGGGAGGGGGGACACGCACTCTGACACGCCCATGTCGCCGGGCGTGTTCCCTCCCAAAACTTCGTTGACCGAATTTCGTCGACCACTCGACCAACTGCTCAACCAAACACGACATGCACTGGGACATGCCCGTGTCCCAGGCCGTGTCAACCGACCTGAAACCCAAAACTATTTTTGGGGTGTTACAATCCTCCCCTCCTTCAAAGAAATTTCATCCTCGAAATTTGTCTCAACTACACCCAGCAACATAACCAATCAAGTTGCACCAAACACAACCGCGCACTCAACGAAAGCGAGCCGGGTTAGAGCTCAGAGGCCATGGCTTGTCTCACCCCCAAGGCACCGCACAAACTAAACAAACATACAGCACATACATACATCCCGAACTTCCATCTATGCACATGTAGCCACAAAATTTATCAAGTGATCGAGAAACAAACACATCATCGAGCTATATCACAATCGAGCGATCACGTCCATATCACAAGTGTGCACCAACATTTCACCATTTCAACATATAACGTGACATATACCATATAAAACATTATTTACATCCCCAAACTGATACAAGTCACTATCCTTACTTCCGCTCAGCATCTCGATTTTGCATTTCTCGCGAAAGAGCCAAATTAAACACGCGAGGCTGAATTTCACCAATTGAGCTTTGCGGCTCTTGTACTTCCAAATTGTGCAATCGAGGTTGCGTCCGGGCTGTAGATGATTCGGCCACTGCTTTACCCTTTTCTTCATACGACGCACCTGTCTTTTGCTCACTTCCTGCGGGGGCATTCCAACAAAATCTCGCTATGTGCCCTTGCTTTCCGCACTTATAACAGATACGTGTATCAACACGTCCTGGCCCATAAGTCACCCCCGAAGAAACAGTTGACGGAGTTGATTCAGCAGGCCTGAACCGTTTCTTCTCTCGTCTTCTCGACTCGGATTGCTCCGACTGTGGCAGTTTATATTCTGGCTTCTCCACGGCCAGTCTCTTCTTTTCTTGTACCCTCTTCAAATCCTTCTCCAGTGCACGGGCTGTATCGACCAACGCTTGGAAGCCTTAGTTCACCGAACTTGGGAGTACCAACCTCAACTCATCTCGCAGTCCCTCATAAAAGCGATTCGCCTTTCGCGCTTCCTCCGCAAAGGTAGATCCCGCATATCGCCACAATCTGGTGAACTCATGCAGCTACGTATCAATATCAGTATCACCCTGCATCAGACATTGAAACTCGTCTCCATCGCAATCCGTTGCGACATCGGCAAATACTTGGCAAGAAACAAGCGGGAGAATTCATCCATTGAAACCTCCGCTAATCCTCGACCCACCAAGTGCTGCACCTCCATATCATCCCACCATAATCTCGCATCTCCTTCCAACAGAAAAGTGGCTAGGGTCACTTTCTGCTCCTCCGGCGTCCGGATTGCCGTCAGGATCCTCTTCACTCTAGCCAGCCAATCTTCAGCCTGGGTTGGGGAAAGCGCCCCACCGAACGTAGGTGGATGAAAATTCATAAACCGTTGCAGTGAATCCCCCATGGATTGCTCGTCCACCACAACTGCAACACGCTCTTGCCTTGCACCAGTCTGTCCCGGTACTCATGCAGGCCTTACCTGTCCAGTCGGATGTGCCTTTAACATGGCAAGTACCATCTCCATCATCACCCGTATAGTCTCCGTCGAAGGAGGCGTAGGCGCTTCAACGGGTGCTGCACTCTCATCGGACCGCTGGGGTTCAGACTGCCCAGCACCACTCCTCGCCACCTATCAATGTACAAAACACCATTAAGTAGCCATTTCATAACGGTAATTATACATTGACTACACACTCACGCACTTTACGTGCATGAACTACATTCCTAGTGGACATTCGTGAGTTCAATTATGTTCTCTCCACCCAAACAATCTCAACATAGCTCTGATACCACTTTGTAATGGCCCCATTCATCACATGACATATAACGATGGGTCCGGCCGGGGCCCCACGCCATATGTCACAGACAAGTAGTGGAATTACGTGTAGTAATCAAATTTTATTCGCATCCTTAACTCAATCCATTCTAGCACAGCATTTTTAAGTTAAAGAACTCAGCTCAGAGAATGTCCACTTCTATATAAACTCCACATTTATATATCAACACCAGGAATGTATACAACGCACACACTGGCCTTAAGGCCTTACAAGTTTCTCTTTCCACACAATTACATTTTCGTACATCGGCACGCAGGCCAGCCACACATGAAATCCAAACACATTCCTTCGCATGGCCTTTAAGGGCCTTTAACAGCAGTCCATCCATTCCACTCATTTCATTTCAAGCAGCAGCACCTACAAACACATATCCACCAAAGAGCGGCAAACAAAGTAACGGTCAGCTTTAGCTGACCACTTATAATGACCCTACCCCCTACCCGGGGCAGTGGTTCCTTTTCTGTCTGCATGGCCATCATCATATCATCAAACACCATATCTATCATTCTCTTTCTCAATCTAACAATCACAATTACATCACAAACGCCGGTATCCACCATACGCTCCGTGCACTCAGGGCACCTTCTTGGCGTATCGGGCATCCCAGTTATACACCGTCGATTCGAGGTACTTCACTTATTGGTTGGACGGCTCAAGCCTAGTCCACCAGTCTCGCGGGCTAGTGACATCCCGTCCATACCACTCAGAGGTATAACCTCTCAGCATTCACAAATAACCAGAGCAGATCGACCCACAACATGTGGTGTAGCAAGCTGGGTTATCGTTGCTCCCCAAGCATACCACCAATCGACCCCTCACCTATTTCCTGATCGACCCACCATTGTGGTGCAGCAAGTCGGGTGCTCGCTTCCCGGGTCATGCCACCAATCGATCCCTTCTAACTAGATCAACCCACCCTAGTGGTGTAGTCGACCGGGTACTCGCTTCCCGGCATACTACCAATTGATCTCTCTTCACAACCAGGAGCTTTCTCAAAGCCTCCTCACAACCATCATCACATCCATACATTCATACAATCACAGCATAATCTCTTTCATACATCAAATCCACTGGGCCTTCTCCGGTTTACCCATGAACATCACCAATGCAGACTACCCGTCCAGATGGGCTTCACACAACATGCCTATACCGTACTCCACACTTCCGGATCTAGATGTAGACTCAACGAAGGAATCACTTTCGAGATCCACCTCTTGGTGGAGGATTCCATGCACATGCATAAAGAAAGGACTTCCATGTCCAAGAAGGAGATCGTTACCCTTGAAGATCGCTTCGGAGCCATGAATCAGCCAGATGGAAATCATCGTCTTAGCCTTGCCTCCACGAATCCGAACTCGGATCTTCAATCCACACTTCATAGCTCCTCCAGCAGCGGGCTTTCCTCCTCCTTTCCTCCCTTACTCTCCCTTTCTCTTTCTCTCTCTCTTGGAATGAGAAGAAGAAGGAGAAGATGAAGAAGAGGGTTTTAATCCCCATTTCCCCGGCCTTGACCCACCTAGAAGCAGCCCAGCCTTTGGATCCAGGATAAGGGAATTGAACAGCTCAGAATTATCCAGAAAAGCTTGAACATGACCCGACACGCCCTGTGACATGCCCGTGTCACAGGCCGTGTCCCGTAAGCGGCAGTCAACCGACTCAATCCAGCCAATACACGACCATGTGACACGCCCGTGTCACTGGCCGTGTCACTTGTCATGCCTTACGACACACTCGCGTCGCTGGCCGTGTCACTTGACACGCCTTCCGACACACCCGTATCACTGGTCGTGTCACTCATACAGCCCAATATCCACTTCACCCAAGCAGGACATGGCCTTGGGACACACCCATGTCCCAAGCCGTGTTCACCAGGACACACCCGTGTCCTCAGGCACACGCATTCCTGGCTGAATCGTGAAACTGGCATGCCCTGTGACACGCCCGTATCACAGGCCGTGTTCTCTGCACTCAAAACTCGACACACGATACTCGACAATCGCCGAGCACATTTCGTCGAACGGGGAGGGGGGACACGCCCTCTAACACTGCCGTGTCACTGGGCGTATTCCCTCCCAAAACGTCGTCGACCGAATTTCGTCGACCACTCGACCAAATGCTCAACCAAACACGACACGCCCTGGGACACGCCCGTGTCCCAGGCTGTGTCAACTGACCTGAAACCCAAAACTATTTTTGGTATGTTACACAGGGCCGTCAGAACGCCCGGTTTCTGAGGCTAGTAGCGCACCAAATGATGCTCCTGCAATACCTCACTCGGCTGAAACCATACAATTGGTGGTCGAAGCAATGTTTTCCATGATCAACGCGCAGCCTACAAGTCAAATGCAGCAGCCTGCTCCTACGATGGAGCAGGTACTGCTTCAAGCGGCTGAGCAGATAAGGGTGGAGCAGGTGGTGTTGGAGCCTTTGGTGCCTAGGAGAGGCACTGAAAGGCAGCTCAAACATGTTATGGGCTTCAATCCTCTGGTGTTCTCGGGGATGGGAACCCCATCCCAAGCTGAAGGCTGGCTCTCCCGAGTGAAGAGAGTCTTGACAGTGACGGAAACAGAGGAGTAGCAGATGACCACTATAGCTACATTCTTGTTGGATGGAGATGCTAGGCTATGGTGGGAAGGTTTGGAGCTACATCACTTGAGGGTAAGGCAACTTACGGACGTCTCGATAGAGGAGTTTTTGAGGCTGTTCTTGGCGAGGTACCTTCCCTCGGCTTAGAGGATAGCATTGGAGAATGAGTTCTAGAAGCTGACACAAGGAGAGAGTAGCATGGATGAGTATCTCCACGAATTTACTCGGTTGGGTCGGTACGCTAGCTCTACGTTCGTGGATAAGGAGCGTAAGACAAACCGATTCTATGAAGGTTTGAGAGATGACTTGAGGCCACTGCTCTCGGGGCCTATGACGCAGGGCTTCTTGACCCTGGTCAATACGACCCGGTCTTTGGAGATGGACTTGAAGAATGTGTAAGCAAAGAAAAGCTCTGGTGATAAGAAGACTGAGTTCTAGGTGTCGGCTAACTCAAAGCATGTGTACCGTAGGTGGTCTAAGAAGGCTAGGACTTCAGGTCCAGCCCCTTCTTCGGGTGCTTCTGGGGCGACTACGTGTCGGACCCCGGGCGCATGCTTTACTTGTGGGAAGCCGGGACACTTTGCCCTGGACTGCTAGAGCGGACGTCCCAAGTCCGAGAGGAAGCTGGGAGCAACATATGAGGAAAAGGGCAAGGCGGTGGAGTCAAGCACATCCCATTATGCTCTGGCTCAACGTAGAGTCTACAATCTTGGCCAGCAGGAGGCTATTAAGCAAGCGGATGTGGTGACAGGTACGGTTTAAATTTATAGCAAGTTAATTTTTAAATACTTTTTTATGCGCGTGTTACCTTACCGCTGCTTGTATAGGATTTGTTTTGATTTGTGAGAATCCGGCGAGAGCACTCTTTGATACGAGAGCTTCGCACTACTTTTTGTCCGAAGGATTCATATCGTACATCAGAGTACCTTCTTCGATGGCGAAGGACAAACTGGATGTGTTGTTGCCGAATGTGTGTTCGATGTGCGCGGATAGAATTTGTGGCGTGAAGATTAGAATTGGGAGTCAGGAGTTCCATTTGCAAGCATCGTTATTGCCGCTGGTGGAGTTCGACGTGATATTTGGCATGGACTGGCTCTCGGAGCAGCAAGCTTATATTGATTACAATCACAATGAGGTTAAGTTGGGTGCAGGTCGTGACATGACCTTTACAGGCTTGAAAGGGTCGAGCAAGACTTTAATATCTTCTCTTCAGGTGGTGAAGGCGGTTCATGCTGGTGCAGAGCTGTTCTTTACGCTTGTGGAGGTTGTAAAGCCTAAGCCTACGTTGGACAGTATTTCAGTGGTATTCGAGTACCCTGATGTGTTCCCTAGTGATCATCCTGGAGCCCCACCTCAACGGGAGATAGATTTCATTATCGAGCTAGTGCCAGGTGTGAAACCTGTGTCACGTTCTCCGTACCGGCTAGCGCCTAAGGAAATGGCGGAGCTGAAGGTTCAACTTCAAGAGTTGTTGGAGCAGGGGTATGTGCGTCCAAGTTCGTCACCTTGGAGCGCACCGGTTCTTTTTGTTAAAAAGAATGACGGAAGTTTTAGACTTTGTATCGATTATCGAGAATTGAATAAGCTAACAGAGAAGAACAAGTACCCGATCCCAAGGATTGATGATCTATTTGATCAGTTAGTTGGGTCAACTGTGTACTCGAAATTGGACCTCAAGTCTGGTTATTATCAGCTTAGGATAAGAGAGAGTGATATCCCTAAGACAGCTTTTAGTACATGATATAGGCATTACGAGTTTACGGTCATGCCATTTGGGCTGACGAATGCGCCGTTGGTGTTCATGGATCTGATGAACATGACTTTCAGGGAGTACCTAGACCACTTTGTGATCGTCTTCATCGACAACATATTGGTGTACTCGTAGAGTGAGGAGGATCACTTTAAGCATCTACATTTGGTGTTGGAGACGCTGAGGAGGAATCAATTGTACTCCAAGTTCTCCAAATGCGAGTTTTGGTTGTCCTCCCTAACATTCCTTGGTCATATTGTCAGTGGAGAGGGAATTGCGGTGGATCCGACGAAGATTGTTGCGATACGAGAGTGGCCTGTGTTGTCTACGGTAGCGTAAGTCCGGAGTTTTCTGGGATTACTGACTATTACAAGCGCTTCGTGAAGAACTTCTCGCGGATAGCGTTACTCCTCACGACTCTGACGAAGAAAGAGTAGAAGTTTGTTTGGACGTCGGTGTGCGCAAAAGCTTTTGAGGAGCTGAAGAGTCGGTTGAACACGATGCATGTGCTAAGTTCGCCGAGTGGGACCGAAGGTTTTGAGATCTACAGTGATGCTTCGGGCAGTGGACTGGGTTGTGTCCTACTGCAGCATGGAAGTGTGATAGCGTATGGCTCACGACAGCTGAAAGTGCATGAGAGAAATTATCCGGTCCATGACTTGGGGTTAGCGGCCATGATTTTTGCCTTGAAGCTGTGGAGGCACTACTTGTATGGGGTGAAGGTCGATATCTATACCGACCACAAGAGACTGAAATATTTGTTGGATCAGAAAGATCTAAACATGCGACAGCGGAGATGAATGGAGTTCCTGGGGGACTACACATTCAAGATTCACTATGTGCCTGGGAAAGGCAATGCGGTTGTGGACGCGTTGAGCCGCAAGGCCCCAGCTCAAGCCAATTGGCTATCGGTCCGTGACGAGCGGTTGGTTCGGGAGTTGGAGGCGTTGGAGATCTCTTGCGTAGACAAGCAGACAAGCGTCGAAGCGCTATTAAACTGGACTGAAGTTCAGTGTGACCTGGCTGATCGGGTTCGGTAGGCTTTGGATATGGATGGCCGCATGAAGCAGATCATGGTTGAGGCTTTGGATTGGTAAAATTCCCAATTCGTTGTTGAGGATGGATTGCTGTGGAAAGACGGTCGTCTGTGCGTCCCAAACGTAGGCAATTTGCGGGTGGAATTGTTGTACGAGGCGCATCATACCAAGTTCGATTCACTCGGGGAGCACGAAGATGTACCGCGATGTGAAGAAATTGTTCTGGTGGCCGAGACTTAAGAAGGATGTGGCACTGTACGTGGCAAAGTGTCAAACATGCGCCTTAGTGAAGGCGGAGTGCCAAAAGCCGGGAGGATTTTTGAAGTCCTTACCTATTCCTGAGTGGAAGTTCGACGACATTACTATGGATGTTGTGCATGGTTTGCCAAGGTCGCAGAAAGGAAACGACGCCATCTGGGTGGTCGTGGATCTTTGACGAAGGTGTCACACTTCATTCCACATAGGAAGGACGATTTTGTGGAGAAATTGGCAAAGTTATATGTGGATAACATAGTACGGCTTCACGGTGTGCCCCGCAGCATCGTGAGTGACCGAGATGGGCGGTTCACGTCCAATGATTGGAGGCTGGTGCAGCAGATGTTGGGAACAAAGCTGAGTTCTAGTGCAGCAGATGTTGGGAACAAAGCTGAGTTTCAACACAGACTTTCATCCGCAGACGGATGGTCAGACCGAGATGGTCAATAAGATAATGGAATACATGCTTCGCATGTGCGTCCTGGACTTTGGGAAGTTATGGTAATACCACCTATACTTGGTGGAATTTGCGTACTACAATAGCTACCAGACGAGCATTCAAATGACGCCCTTCTAGGCCCTTTATGGTAGAAGATGTCGCAAGCCGTTGTCTTTATTGGAAACGGGTGAGTCAAAGTTGTACAAGCGACAAGAGGTGGAAGATACAACGTCGTTGGTTCGAACGATTCGAGAGAGAATGATAATCGCTCAGGACCGCAAAGCTAAGTACTATAACGCCAAGCATAGGAACGTGGAGTTCGTTGTCGGTGACTGGGTGTACTTGAAGATCAAACCGTTCAAGGGTGTCTCCCGGGTGCGGCGTTTGAAGAAGCTAAGCCCGAGGTACCTTGGACCGTTTGAGGTTCTGGAGCGGATTGGCGAAGCAGCTTATCGTTTGAGACTATCAGTGGAGCTAAGTGGTCTACATGATGTATTCCACATATCGGTGTTACGGAAGGAGGTGCAAGAGCCTTCACAAGTTATTGTTGTCGATCAAGTGTCGGTCGATAATGGGTTGACGGCGAAGGTCAAGCCTATACACATTGAGGACTCGGAAGTCAAGCGGCTACGCAACAAAGAGATCAGAATGGTCAAGGTCCGTTGGGACAACTGCGGTCGGGAGGAGCTCTCGTGGGAGTGAGAGCAGGCCATGCTTGAGGAGTACCCGAAGTTATTTCACTCAGGAACCGTTCAAGTTTTGTTTTATCTTTCCATTATACTTTCGAGATGTAATTATTTTAAGAGGGAGAGAGTTGTAACGCCCCGAAACTCAAAAGATCGACGGGTGGCATTTCGAGTCCAGTTTGGAATTTGGCAGGGGTCACACGGCCTGGGACACGGGCGTGTCCCAGGGGCGTGTCGTGCTCGGGTCGACGATCTGGCTGAGTTGACGATGAATTTGGAGTCGACGATCGTCGAGCAGCGAACACGGCCTGAGACACGGGCATGTCCCAGGCCGTGTCCTTCACAGGATGAAGCCGGGCCATGGCGGGGGTAATACACGGGCCATGTCGGGTAGACACGGGCGTGTCAAAATGCGACACGGGCATGTCGGGTACCAGTGTCCTTTTCGGGCATTTTTGGTCCTGTGTCAATGGAGTAACACGACACACTACACGACCGTGTACTGTATGACACGGGCGTGTCAAGTTTGACATGGGTGTGTCGGGTGCCCGTGTTCTTTTAGGGACGCGACAGTTTCGACGGCGAATGGGGAATATGACCCTGGACACGGGCGTGTCACAAGCCGTGTTCGGCCCAGATTTTGGATTTCAAGTGTGAATCGTGATCGTCTGTTTCCTTATTTCGGGATCTAACGGCTCAGGGTTGTTCCTGTTGGGTTTATATCGGGTATAGGGTTTGGGACCCTTCATTTCATCCAAATACTCTCTTTCTAAAGTTCTAGAGAGAGGGGAGAGCAAGGAAGTGGAAGGAAGGAAGATCCGACCACCGGTGGAGGTTCGGAGCCCCGAATTGCGAGCCGACTTCGGATCTACGGAGGCGAGGGCATTGTAGTGCTTTTCATCTGCATAGATTTCCATGGCTCCAAAGAGGAATGCTAGGGTAATGATTCTCATCCTAGGACATGTGAAGTCCTCTTTTCTTTGCATAGGAAGCCCGCTCTCGCAAGTTTGTGGCGAGTTTGAGGCGTTCCTTCAGGTAGACATGAATAGTTCCTGTTGTTTAGCATGTAGAGTCTGTAATCGAGAAACGAACATAGGCATGATGTGTGAAGCCTACCCGGGCAAGTTGGTCTGGATCGGTGATCTTGCATTGCATAAATGGCCGGAGAATACTCCATGCGAATGTTTGTTTTTCTGGTTTTCTACGCGGTAGATTGCAACAGGGAGCCTTGGGGATTAACTCCAAGGTGCACCCAAAAAACTGGGCAGATGCGTGATTCTGCCAAACATGGTGTCCTGGGAGCCAACTTGCACATAACTGGGTTATGTGAAGCATGTGATCGGATTGGTACTCGGTGAAGTTTGACCCGCGCCCATGTCTTAAGGTGACTGGGTGGTGTAAGCAACGGGTTAGGCGAAACCGTACTCACTTTATGTCGTTCGGTTAAAGGGACCTAAAGGTACGTGGCACTTGCTGTTGGCATAGATCGAGGGTCTTAGGCATTGGCCGGAAAGACCATAATGCTCACGAGTTATTGCCGCCCAGTGGGTGGTGGGGAGTCAGCGGACTTTGACCGTGTTCACCGTGAATATGCCCTGAGAGCACAGGGTGTGTGGCCGTGCGTGCGCACACCTGTGATGAAGTGTTTTTACACTATACTGCTTGGTTATGCTAACCAAGTGCAGGGAAGGAGCATCGCCGCCCCGAGTTTGGGGGTGAGATCGTTATAATTTGGTCAGCATAGATGACCGTTGCTTTTGTTTGCCAACGTGCGGTGGATTATGTTCTTGCAGGTGCTGCGGAGCCAAGTGTTAAACAACTGACAAAAGCCCATGTTGCTGAGCTGGTCCTCGAAGGCCCATTTATGAGTGTTTACTTGCTTTATTCATGTGTGACCGGCCTGCGTGCCGAGGTTTGGAAAACACTGTAATTTGAGTAAATAATTGTAAGGACTTAAAGCCATTGTACTTGTGTATTGTACCTTCATTCATGCTGGTTTGAGTAGTGGACATTTATGCTTATGCTGGGTTCTTTGTTTTGAAACCATTAATTCGCTTCCGCTAGAATGTACTCTGTGTAGGACGTTGATTCCTAGTTGGATGGTTTCCAATGAGTAACCTCCCAGTCTGTCTGTGGTATATGGCGTCGGGCCCCGGCCGGACCTACTACTATATGTTATGCGACAGATAGGGGGTGTTACACCGTACCAGGCGTGAGAGGAATCTCCCCAATTGGGTATCCCGTACAAGGGGAGGGAGGAAACTCCCCAAATAGGTAATGAGTACGAGGTGCTGGAGGAAACTCTTCAATTGGGGTGTGCAGAGCACTCCTAATTGAACATTGTTGAGTTTTCCGGATCTTGGAATGAACAGTGGTTATATCAACTAGAAGTTAGATCACAGCCACAGATACATGCAACAACAAGAGTCTTTATTGATAACAGCAGTCTTCTTACAAGGCAAGACAGACATGACGAGATATGATTCGCCAAACACACCAAAGGGAAAGCAGAAATAATTACAAGACAATTCAAACCGCGCGGACTGAATAAGTAGCCACCGGTTCTACTGCTGCACTACGGAGTCCGAACAAACCGCCAGGTCGCCAGACCACAAACCAAGTCGCGCAGACTGCCCATTATTCCAATGTTAAGCTCTAGCCGCAGATCTGAAAGCTGCCGATCTGCAAGCCGCCTAACCGCGAGGTCGCCTAGCCGCCAGACCGCACAGGCTGCTGATGTCGAACTGAACAGGCCGCCTAAAGAAGACGACTTATTGAACCGGGAAACTACTTGCCAAAGAGAGGACCACCTGGTCGCTATCCGCGACCTGCTGTTTATTGTCTGTTTATTGTCTGTTTATTTTCGTGAAGTTTAGGAGTTGTGTTTTGTGAGTTTTTAAACATAATTTCCTTAAACATGTTGATTTTTGTAACTAATTCTTTATTTTTGGTTTTAAATTTATGTATAGCTTTGTTGTACGCGATTGTTCTTTATTTAAGAGTGGAGACTACAAATTCGATATGAGCTTCATACTTATTTCTGTATTCCTCAAACAGTTCATCCATCTCTTTAATTTCAATTCTATAATTCTTGCACCCAACAAAATCACTTCTCAACGATGTGTTTTCTAAACATAATTTATCATTTTGTTATTTTGCAAAGCGAAGCTCATTTTCAAGAACCTTGTATTTTGCTTTTAATTCATTATAATCTATACAAGTTGTAGAAATGTTATTTAAAGAGCTTGTGAAAGAGCTAGGCACACCACTAGTAGATTTTACATTGACATTTGCTTTCAACCTATTATTTTCTAAGCATAAATTTGAGTTAATACTCATCAACTTGTTAATTCTACGTTTAGCCGCATCTAGCACATGCACTGTAGAAATAGAGTTACATACAATAAGAGAATTTGATTTTCTTATAGTGCTCTTGGATGAGGTAAGATTGGAGCGTAGAGTTTCTTTGACTCCTTCATGTGTCTCTTCATCCACTGTTGAGATCTCATCTTCTCATCCCCATGATGTGGTTGCCATGTCTTTCTCCAAGAGCAAGTCTCCATTTAGTTCTTCACTTGGATGCAGGAGAAATAGCTCAGACTTATCATTTACAAAAAGAGAACTATAAGTAGACTTAAGAAATTTCCATATATCATAGGCAGTGAGAAGCATGTAGATGAGTTTAAAAATTTCTTGACCAAGCCCACAAAACAAACTATTCATAGATTTAGCGCTTATGTGACATTCGTTCTTAGTTAAGTTATTTGGGGGCTTGATACAAGTTATGTTCCACACTTCTATGTCTACTAGTATAAGGAATTTCCTCGTTAGTATTCTCCATTCATTATAATTCACTCATGTGAATAGAGGTGGTGCTAACAAATTTTCTGTGTATAATTTTTCATCCCCACTAGTCGATTCGAGATCAGGGCAGACCACTATTCCCGGTGGTGAACTATTTTGGAATAACCTTCCTCTGACACTACTTGTTGGATCTAGTGACCAACCTTAGAGCGGGGGGGGGGGGGGGGGGGTGGTGAATAAGGTTTTACGGGTTAATAAAAAAATTCGAATTATTTTGGTCTAGGAAAACTAGTTCTGGAAACTACTATGGGGAGCTAGCTTGCTAGCGCGCGCGGTAGGTCACAGACCTTGTTTTCCTGAACGAATTTTTCTTTGGAGATGCACACACCCTTCAGAGATCTACAGGAAAACAATCACAACATTGCACACAGAATGAAGAGCAAAAAGTAATTTTATTCAATCAAAAATAAAGAATGGTTTACAATTACAAACACGAGATCTCCTTGACGCCAGAGATCAGAGGCGGTGAATGATAGGAAATATTTTGTCTTCTATACCGACTCACTACCCGAACCGGTTGACTCTCTCCATTTGCCTCCAAGAAAGGTCTTCGAGCCGACTCTTCACCCTCACACAAGGAAGTGTCCTAGAGCCCTACTAGATCACCCGATCTAGACGTCTCTTCCCCAGGATGATTTCTCATGGAATCCTCCCCGGATTCCGACGAACTTCACTGGTCAATTTTCCTCACCACAATCACACATAAAAGAGAAAAGTACAAAAAGAAATAAAGAAGATTTAAGATTGAATCTGTAACGCCCCGAAACTCAAAAGAGCGACGGGTGGCACTTGTAGCCAAGCACGGGACTTGGTAGAGGTCACACGGCCTGGGACACGGGCGTGTCCCAGGGCCGTGTCGTGTTCGGTGTCGACGAGCTACTCGAGTGGTTGACTAAAGACACTCGAGACAGCGAACACGACCTGAGACACTGGAGTGTCCAGGGCCGTGTCGTGCTCGGGTTCGACGATCGTCTCAAGTGTTCCACGAAAGGTACTCGAGATATCGAACACGGCCTGAGACACGGGCGTGTCCCAGGCCGTGTCCTACTCGGGTAGTTGGTCGAGTTGTGTCGGGGGTGAAATACGGCCTGGAGACCAGGAGTGTTCAACCTAACACGGGCGTGTCAAATTCGACACGGGCGTGTCGAGTACCCGTGTTCTTCTCGGGTGGCGTTGGTCCTGTGTCGATGGAGGAACATGCTCGGGTACAGGGGCGTGTACTGGATGACACGGGCGTGTCAATCATGACACGGGTGTGTCGAGAGCCCGTGTGCTTTTTGGGATGCGACGGTTTTGGTGTCGAATGGGGCACACGGCCTTGGAAACGAGCGTGTCATAAGCCGTGTTCGGCCCAGGTTTTGGATTTTAAGTGCGAATTGTGGCCATCTGTTTCCTTATTTTGGGATCCAACGTCTCAGGGCTGTCCTTGCTGGGTTATACACGAGAATAGGGTTTGGATGCCTTCATTTCTTTCAAACCATCTCTTTCTAAAGTTCTAGAGAGAGGGGAGAGCAAGGAAGGAGAAGAAAGAGAGATCCGGCCGCCGGTGGAGCTTCGGAGCCCCAAATCGCAAGCCGAGTTCGGATCTACGGAGGCGAGGACATTGCGGTTCCTTTCATCCGCATAGATCTTCATAGCGCCGAAGAGGAATGCTAGGGTAACGATTCTCATCTTCGACATGTGAAGTCCTCTTTTCCCTTGCATAGGAAGCCCACTCTCGCAAGTTTGCGGTGAGTGTGAGGTGTTCCTTCGGGTAGACATGAATAGTCCGCGTTGTTTTGCATGTAGAGTCTGTAAACGAGAAACGGACATAGGAATGATGTGTGAAGTCTACCCGGACAAGTTGGCATGGATCGGTGATGTTGCATTGCATGAATAGTCGAAGAAGACTCCATGCAGATGATTTTTTTTCAGGTTTTCTACGCGGTAGATTGCAACAGGGAGCCTTGGGGACTAACTCCAAGGTGCACCCAGAAAACTGGGCAGATGCGTGATTCTGCCAACTTGGTGGCCTGGGAGCCAACTTGTACATAACTGGGTTATGTAAAGTGTGTGATCGGATTAGGTCTCGGGGAAGCTTGACCCGCGTAGATGGCTTAAATTGATGTTGCGTTGTGAGCAATGAGTTAGGCGGAACCGTACCCGCTCTATGTGGTTCGGTTAAAGAGACCTAAGGTACATGACACTTACCGTTGGCATAGATGGAGGGTCTTAGGTAGTTGCCAGAAAGACCAAATGCTCACGAGAAATTGCCGTCTAAGGGGCGGTGGTGAGACCGCGGACTTTGATTGGGTTCACCGAGAATGTGCCCTGAGAGCACGGGGTGTGTGGTCGTGCAAGCCTATGCCTGTGATGATGTGTAATTGTCTCTATTATATGGCAATGCTAATAAAGTGCAGGGAAGGAGCATCGCCGCCCCGAGTTTAGGGGCGGGATCGTTATAATTTGGTCAGTATAGCTGACCGTTGCTTTTGTTTGTCACCGCTCGGTGGATTGTTGCTTGTAGGTGTTGCGGAGCCGAGTGGTAAATAGCGGGCAAAAGCCCTTGTTGCTGAGCCGGCCCTCGAAGGCCTAATTTTTGAGTGTTTTCTTTTATCCTCATGTATGACCGGCCTGCGTGCCGAGGTTTGGAAGACACTTAAATTTGAGAAAACTATTGTAAGGCCTTAAGACCATGTACTTGTGTATTTGTACATTCATTCCTATTGTGTTATTGTAGTGGACATTCAGGCTGTTTGGCTGGGTTCTTATTCTTGCAATTTTTAAATTGTTTCCGCTAGAATGTACTCTGTGTAGGACGTTGTTTATTGGCAGGATGGTTTTCATTGCGTAACCTTCCGGTCTGTCTGTGGTATATGACGTCTGGCCCCGACCGGACCTACTACTATATGTTATGCGACGGATAGGGAGTGTTATAGAATCTCCCTCAAGATGATTCCTCCGTTGAACGATGCATGCCTGGTGCTATCGATCTTTATTTATTTGCAACCGATCAACTCGTAGTCGTTGTAGTCTTTGGCTCGCCGGAGATCTTCGTGCGCGAATAAGAGGGAGGAGACTTTCTCTTCCTTTGACGGAGACGGTGGAACGATGCTTAGAGGAGGCTCCCGAACCCTAGGAATAATTCATGCCTATCTCAATTCGTACAAGGAATTAGAAAACGAAAGCCTTTTATACGTCTTTGAATAGGCTACCGCCGACGGTAAGACTAGCGCCCGGCAGTAGGTCATTACGTGTCGATTTGACAGCCCTCCCGTGAATTTGGAAAAATATTTGAAAATATATTTTTCCGCTTTTTCGTCCTAGAGCAGCACGGTACCCAACTATCGCCTGACATTAGCTCGATCTTCTCGATGAATCCATCTCAACGATCGTTGAGTGAGCTAGTGCGGCGAGGTAGGAAGCTTGCGACGTGTGGTAGGTTCCAGAGCGCCTTGCCAGAATAAATCCTGAAGCTAGCGCGGGAGGTAGTGCTAGCGCCATACAGTAGGTTCCAGAGCGTCTATTCGGCTTAAACCATGCCAACGCTCATCGGTAGGAACTTAGCGTGTGGCGGTAGGTCACAAAGATGAGTTTTTCGCTTCTTTTAAATCTGCACACTACACCAAACACAAGTGTGATCAAATACAACCTTAGAATTTGATATTGTCAAACGGAGGATGTGTGAACCGTCAGCACCAACACCAACGTCCGATTTGAAGGCCAAACAGACTTGGAAATGTGCGAGACTGGGCCCATTGAAATCGTATCGGAGAGCTGATCGAGGGGGCGACAAAAAATAACTGGTTCAACCGAAGTATTATTGGAGAAATCCATCAATTGCCCTCCCAATTTTTGTGGGTTGATTTTCCGAAAAAATGTGCCCGATTTTTTTTGCTAATGGTAATATGTTTTCAGATGCATGTGTTTGATAAGAGAAACGTCACGTCTAGTGTGGTTACGGGTTTTCCGCTTTACATGGGTGCTGGAAGTCAGTGTTCGAGCTACTAGCATATTTGTCGGGAGCGTGAATGGGTTCCGCTGATCTCCCTCTACGCAAATAGCACCGGCGAGACCTACTCCGGCGAGTTCCACACGGCGCGAGATCCACCCGGCGAGTTCCACCCGTCGCGAGTTCCACCCGGCGAGTACTCCAGCTACCGGGCTGCAGCGGCTTTCCTGCGAGTCGTTGGCGAGAGCGGCCTTGGCGCGGTGGCGGAGCTCACTGCGAGTGCGAGCTCACGGCTGCGGGTGCGAGCTCCTGGCGCGAGGTGGGAGTTATTTTCCCGTGGGAGATGTATGCGGGATCCTATTATTTTTCAACTCTTCTCACTCTCTCTCTCTCTACTCTCTCTCTCTATTATTTCTCTCCTGCGGGAGTATAGAGGAAAAAGAGAACTTTTCCACAATTTTTCAACATCTACAAATGTACAACAACAAGCCTTTATATAGGCCAACATACCCAATAAGAAAATGACACGTGTCACTTACATTCAATGCCACCCACACCAACTTTCTCTCTCTTCCGCCATAAAAAAAAACTACATTAAATGCTTAAAAAATTGTTGACCTGGTCAACAAAACAAATCCTGACAAACTCTCCCTCAAACTTGGCAGCACATGCCGAGTTTGCCTTTGAGCTTCAGAAACGTGTCTACCTTCAACGCCTTGATGAAGATGTCCGCGACTTGCTCTCCGGTCGGGCAATACTTCACTTCCACTGTCTTCAACTCTACCTGCTCCCTTAGGAAATGGTACCTTGTCTAGATATGTTTGCTACGTCCATGTAGCACGGGATTCTTCGCGAGCTGGATGGCCAACATGTTGTCCACCAACATAGTCGTTGGCCCATCCACTCCATGCTGCAAACTCTCCAACAGATTCCTTAGCCAGATGGCTTGGCAGGTGCCAGCTGCTGCTGCAATGTACTCAGCCTCGCAGGACGATAGAGCTATCGTTGCCTGCTTCTTCGAGCTCCAAGAGAACACCCCCGTTCCCATATTGAAAGCATATCCGGAAGTGCTCTTCCGATCGTTCACATCGCCTCCATAGTCACTATCGGAGTACCCAACTAACTTCAGCTCCTCTCCAGTGGAGTACTTCAGCCCGTGACCTCTTGTCCCGTTGATGTACCTCAGGATCCTCTTCGTTGCCGTGAAGTGGTCTTCCTTTGGCTCCTCCATATGCCTGCTCACCACTCCGACCGCATACATGATGTCCGGTCGGGTGAAGGTAAGGTAGCGTAGACTACCCACCAGACTCTTGAATAGGGTAGGATCCACCGCTCCTTCCTTAGAATCTTTCTTCAGCTTCAACCCTGGGTCAGCAGGAGTGGAGATAGGCTTACTATCCTCCATCCTGAACTTCTTCAAGATTTCCTCTGCGTACTTCTTCTGGGATATGAAGATCCCGTCTTCTCCCTGCTTCACTTCCACTCCCAGGAAGTAGTTCAACTCTCCCAAGTCTGTCATCTCAAATACCTTCTTCATCATGCCCCGGAACTCCTCATACATAGCAGCATTATTTCCCATGAAAATCATGTCGTCCACGTAGAGACACACAATCATCATGTTGCCCTCCTGGTCCACCTTGGTGTAGAGGGCGTGCTCGTGCGGGCTCTTCTGATAGCCATGCTTTTGCAAGTAAGCATCTATCCTTCCATTCCACGCTCTTGCCCCTTGCTTCAGCCCATAGAATGCTTTGTCTAACTTGCAGACTTTCCTCTCCTGCCCCTTCACAACGTACCCTGGGGGCTGCTCGATGTACACGTCTTCTTCCAGGTAGCCGTTCAAATAAGCCGAGACCACGTCCATCTGCATGATTCTCCAACCATGGTGAGCCGCTAGCGCTATGATCAACCGAATGGTGTCAACTCGCGCTACAGGGGCAAACACTTCATCATAGTTCATGCCTTGGACCTGTCGATAGCCCTTCACCACTAGCCTGGCCTTGTGCTTCTCCACTCCGCCATCCTTGTTCTTCTTTACTTTGTACACCCACTTCACCCCGAGGGGTTTGTGGCCAGCAGGAGGGTCGACCAATTTCCAGGTCTCGTTCTTCTTTATGGAAGCGATCTCCGCATCCATCGCCTTCCTCCAACTCTTCTCCTTGGCAGCTTCATCGTAGGAGCACGGCTCGACATCTGCTAAGAGACAATATAAAGAAAAATTGTTAAGTGTCGGTGCCGTCTCCTCATATATCTCATCCAGCCTCCGCATCCTGGGCTGAGGACGATAGTCCTTGCTCCCACTGGTGCTTGCTCCTCCAGGGCCGCTTCCACTCGTGCTTGCACCACTAGAGTAAGGGGTGAGAGCTCCCCCTGGACCTCCGCTTGGTGGTGATGGTGGCTCCGCTCCACCCATCTCCGCTTCAGCCTCTCCTCCACCTTCTTCTTCATCATCCTCGAAAAACATCCCCTTGGTGTTCTTCACCGCCTCATCCCAGCTCCAGCAGCTTCCTTCTTCAAATACCACATCTCGTGAGATGATGGCTTTCTCCGTCTCAGGATTGTATAACTTGTAAGCCTTGCTCTCAGGAGCGTAGCCCACAAAAATACACTTTTCACTTCGGTCGTCCAGCTTCTTCCTCCTTTGGTCCGGGACGTGGGCGTAGGCCACACACCCGAAGACCCTCAGGTGCTTCACACTTGGCTTCCAGCCACTCCAAGCCTCAAACGGCGTCTTGAACTTCACACTCTTGGTAGGGCACCGATTCAGCACGTACACAGCCACCTGTACTGCTTCCGCCCAGAACCTCTTCGGTAGTCTCTTACCCTTCACCATGCTCCGTGCCATGTTCATGATTGTGTGGTTCTTCCTTTCTGCCACGCTATTCTGCTGAGGCGAGTAGGCCGCCGTCAGCTGATGAGAGATCCCCCATTGCTTACAGTACTCGTCAAACAGCCTAGAGGTGTACTCCCCACCCCTATCCGTTCTAAGTACTTTCAGCGGTTGACTACTGTAACATCCCATTTCCAACTAGACCCCCAGGAGTGGTTTTGTCCATGACTAGGTCATGACAAACCCTAGGAAGCCAGAAATGGGCCAAGAGATAGGGGACAAAATGTGGAAAATCATCATGGTCTGCAAATAGTAGAACTCTAAACAATGGTTTAGGATGACCATGGGCTACACCTTAACCCCAAGACCCTACCACAACACCCCTAATACCTTGGAGGCCCATTAGAGCAAAAAGGACCCATTAGGGTCAACCCAAGAGGCCCAGTTAACCAAGGTCAACCCTAGCCCTAAATGGGTCAAACTAGCCTACTTAGGGTCAACTGACCTACTCCTAGCCTAGAGGACCCCACCTATGCCCTCCTAACCCTAAAGTGAGGTCAATGGGTCACTAAGGACACATTGGGGGCAGCCCTAGGGGCCAGGTTGACCCAAGTCATCTCAAGCCCCTAATCTGGTCAAAGTGCCCTTACTAAGGGTATGTGACCTCCAGAGGGCAGGGTAACCCTACATAACCCTACCTAGACCCTAGGGGAAGCCAATGGGTCACCCAGGACCCATAGGGGTCAACCCAGATGGTCAAATTGGCCCAGGTCAACCCTCATTTAGGTCAAGTCAAACCTAGCCCAAAAAGGGCTAACCCAAGCCCAAGCCACTTCTCCCTTAGGCTAACCCCACCCCCATGACCATCATAATCAAGTGGGCTGCATTTAGCTTGTGAGGTTGACTAGTCAACCAGAGGTGACTAGGAGAGAGAAAGGAGCTCCCCTCCATGATAATGGAGGAGAGAGAAATTGAGGAAGAGGAAGGGGAAGTGGAAGGCCGGCCAAGGGAGGCTAACAGCCACCATTTATGGCTGCAATCAACTCCTCTAGGGGAGAGGAGTTGATTCCAGCCGTTTCCCGGCCACCAAGGGATGGGTTCAGCCCCCCTCCACTCTACCCGAGCCACACCTTTAATGGTGTTAATGGCCATTGAAGAACCAGCCTCCCCTCTCCCCCATTTGCCATTTAAACACCATCAGGGGGCCAAGGGGATCACTTTAGACCGTTTACCTGGAGGAGACGAGCCATTCCACTGTGCTGTTGCAGAAGCCGAGTGCCGCCGCCGTTGTCAATGGCATCCCGCCGCTCCTCTCGCATCCAGGCCGCCAGGAAGGTCCTCCTCCTCTCCTTAACTCGCGGGTAGATCTTAGGACTCTTAAGGTTTAAGTTTCGGGCTCAATTGAGCCCGATCAAATCCAGGATTCCTCATGGTTTCGGCAAGAAATTCCTCTTGCTATAACCGCCGGAAAACGCCTCTCCGGCGGCAGAGCCGCCGCCTGGCGATAGCCACCACCTCAACGGAGGTGTTGGTGGCGGTGGCCGGCCGGGGAAGGGGCTGGATCGCCGGCGGCAAGGCTTGGAAATCGCTCCAGGCGGGACGAATCGCAGCGGTCGGCTCAACGAAGACGATGACCAGATGCCGTTGATCCCTGCGCCAAGATTCGTGCTGCATCAGGATTAAACTATAGGAAATTAATTCTATTTATTTCATTCTGTCACACTTTTATCATTTAATGTTTTATATATATAAAAATAGTTAGAGGCTCTGTATGAGGAAATGATCAACACATGATTTGTAGCCCTTTCTGTCTACTTTATTTTAAATTTAGATTGAACCAATTTAGGCTCCTGGTTTGATCAGGGCACCCATTTTGGTGGGACATACCCTTAGGGCTAGGCAGTCATTAAACTGAGTGCCCACACTTCATCCCTAGCCCAAATCAGTTGAAATTTTGATGGGGAGTCTATCCTAGCTGTACCTAGGGCCTGTCCAAAAATGGGAATTTTTGGATAAAATATTTCTATAGTTTTTATAAACATTTAATAATTATTAAATAAATTAAATCGGTGCCCTAAACACCTCCAAACCCTCCCAAATTTTGGTGAGTGGTCCCTGGGTTCAATTTAGGTATCTGTATAAAAGTTTATTTAATTTGAATGTGTTTTTAATAGGTTTTGACCCAACCCTAACTATACCTTTATAAGGGCATTTTGGTCAAAAGGTGCACTTTTGATTTTGAGTGACCAAATCACCTCAACAGAGGCTGAAATTTGGGCCACTGACTTGTTATAGCACTTATCACCTCCCCATGGAATATGGGATAGAGAGGAATAGATTTGCCCTAAGTTCCTAGGTCAAACCCTAAGGAGGGACCTTTTGGCCTTGTGAAGGGTATGAGACCTAAACACCTTGGATGAACTCCAAATTTTTCAAGGAGGTTCCTAGGATATATAGAACCCTCTGTCAAAAATATTAGCAAATTGTGAAAATAGTAGGGTCCCCAAAACCCTAACCCTAACTTAGGACATAAAAATTGTAGTGTAGGTTTAGGTTAGCTAAACACCTTGAAACTTAACCAAATTTGGGTAGTGAGGGGATTAGGGTATTTTGAGCCTCTGATAATTTACTTCAGGAATTTTGATCAATATTTGTAGCACTTCATTTGTAATCAATAGTATTGCCCTAATTAATAATTTGGCTATTGTGGTCTCACTGCCCATAGAAAGGGTATGATACATGGGCAGAGTTAGTTTTAGGCTATAATAATCTTGTATGAATTTTGTTAGAATTTTTGGATATCTATTTAGGGCATCTACTTCACAAGTGCTTTATTTTGATTACATATTAAATAATTCTTGCAAGAGCTCATTACTTACTGAAAAATCATGAAACTTGCTGCATAGTGTTTGTAGCTCAATGTTATCATGTGGGAAATTTTGTGGAAATATTTGATGATCGATTAGCATACTTTGTTCATTAACTCTTAAATTAGAAAGTTCATAAGAAAATCAAATATAGTCTTATTTTCAAATGATAAATTATGAAACTTTTTCTAGGGCACTTATAGGCCATCACAATCATCCCGGAATTTTCTCTGAATTTTTGGAAGTATTATTACTATAGAATCTTTTAAAATGACTTTTTATGGGGCATCTTTGAAATTAAATTTAAAGGCCTAAACATTACTGAAAAATTGGAAGACTTAGGATTTAGAGTTTATTAGGCATTTTGTAATTATCATAAATTTAGTGGATTATTATCTTGTCTGAAAATGGTACTTCATGTTCAAACCGGGCCTTTTGGGACACTAGAATAAATAAATTAATTATCAGACAAATTAGGAAAATTATGGATTTCTGGATTTATGCTTCAAATATCTTTTTAGCCCTCTAATAATTATCATAAGGGTACTGGATGAGTATTTCATGTACTTCCCTTTTTACGGGTCATGTAGCTTAAGTGGTCTGCATATAACAAAACTGCAGGATTTCATTTGGATGTGAATTAGGGCACGTATGATGGGTATTGATGGTTTGCTGTAAGGATAAGTGGAATGGGCTGCATCTATGGAAGATGAGGGAGTAGGGTGTGGTTTTGTCTAGGGTTATAGGCGTTCGGGTCCGACGAAAGATCGTCCTACCCAAGGAGAGTTGAAGTCAAATTACCCTAGGATTAGCATATCGAAATATGAGAAAATAATGGGTAAGGGAATCAACCAATAATAAAATAAGTACCTTGCGAAAGGGAACGCTGGGCGTAATCCCAACACAGTTCCTAGTGCCCCTTGAGAGCCCTTCACAAGGAATACCGGGGGCAGTCCTGGGTTAACGTAAACTGTTTTAACAAGCTGAAAAGAGTAACTTAGTAAATAGGGTTGCATATTCCACAACACTGATGGCACCGGATGTTGGCTGGGAGCTTCGGCTCGGATGGTTAAAAGGCGGACTTTGGGTCCGGGGAGCTTCGACTCGATTGCTTGAGACAGACGTGTTGGTCCGGGGAGCTTCGGCTCGGTTCTTGATTACGCTAATTTGCATGTGCATAACAGGAAAGGAAATTAAGGTGGTGGGTCTTCGGCATTGGAGGGTCGATGCACCGACGCCAATACGTTGACTCGGCAAGTGTGGTTAGCACTTCGCCAACAGAAGTCCGGTGCGCCAGCCGGCAAGAGTACGCAGGAGTCCGCTTCGTGCACCAAGCGTTGAGGCGTACGATAGGTCTGACCGGCAGTGCTTTACTGGTTTAGAGGTGGGCGAGGCCCAACCCACCGCTTCCGTCTGCCACTACGGAGGTATCCTGGGAGGTCACGGCTCCAGAAAGGGGGAACTAAAGGTCTGTGTGCACAGAGTCGGGTGTGTGTGTTGCACTTGCATGTCCATCATACCCACTTGCATGTCATATCATAATCGTAACCCTTAACCCTGACACCTAAAGTATAAGTGGAATGGGACGCTTATACTTTAGGACCTGCATAACGACCCCTTGGTCTATAAGCTTGTGTGGGCAAGTTTATAAATTAAGGTTAATTTTGATATATATATCCATTGTTGTTGATAACCGACACCCCAACGTATAAATCGGTATGAGACTTTTTATACGATGGGAGCCTTGCAGAAGACCCCTTGGCTTATGTGTTTTCACATAAGTGAAGGTTACCTTTCATATTTCAGCTTATAGTCCATACATGTTATAGAACTGCTAGTATAGGTCTACTACCATCTGCTTTTTGATATTCTCCACCTTCAAGTCCTCCCCTTTCTTCCTCTCCGCTCGGTGCCTAGGAGTCATGGGGGAAGGGGCGGGGGATGATAGGACTTAGTCTTTTAGACTAACGGTTTTCGAACCGCATCATTTAGGGGATCGTGGGGACCAGCATGGAGTAGCAGCCCCAGAGACCGGTGCGCTTGGAGGTGGGGCAGTCTAGCTCCGGAGTTCACACAGCCGGGACCGTGAGTCTCGACCTTGAGTAGACTTTCTGCTTCCGCATGAGTGATCTTTTGTAGTGAGGATTTGATGTACCGGGCATAAGCCCGTTTTTGCTACTCTGATGTTTATTTTTGTGGACACTCCCTTCGTGGAGTTATATTTATTATGACATGTGATTCTCTGTGGACTGATAGTTTACATTTACTTCATTATGCTACTTTTCTGTGATCGAATTGGCCGGCAGAATCGGCGCTTCGTGGTGATGACCCTTCAGGGCGTGAAGGAGTCACCGCAAAATGGCGGTTCTGGGCCTAAGACCCCGGTGTCATAAAGAAGAGAAAAAAAGGGGGGTCTTACAAGTGGTATCAAAGGGAACCTCGATCGAAAAGTAGCAGTCCACAACCCTGGGTCACCCCCGCGCGGGCTTAGTTTGGGGGCAAACTAAGCAGCGGAAGCAGTGGTGTGCCCATATGGGGGATCACATGTAATTGTCCACTTTCTTTAGGCATTGAGTCGATTACCTACTAATGTAGTTCGTTTTGCAGCACCCAGCTCAGCCCACCCCACAAGGTGGAGCTCGGCAGACCCCAGATATTGGACCACCTCCCATGGTCCCCACACCTTTCCTCCAGTCAGAGATGGGGCAGACCCTTACAGCTATCCTTGAGGCCTTCCGGGCTCAGCAGGCTCCAGCCCAGCAGCCAAACCCAGGGGCCAACTGGATGAGCACCTTCCGAGGACTCTCTCCCCCATCATACTTGGGAACAGAGTCGGCAGTGCGGACAGAGGAGTGGCTGGATGTTATGTACGAGATGTTGACTGGGATACGATGCCCTTGGGAGGAGAGGGTGGCCTTGGTGGTATCTTGCTTGGAGTCCCATGCTAAGAGGTGGTGGAAGACGCTGTTGGACATGACATATGCTGATAGGGAGATTGCAGAAATCACTTGGGAGGAATTCAGGGCCACGCTGCTGGAGCACTTTGTTCCGCAGTCGGCCAGGGATGAGTTGGAGGAGCGGTTCTTGCAGCTGAGGCAGGGCACCAGGACGGTGGTGGAGTACCACCGAGAGTTCGATCATTTGGCCCGATATGCGGGCTCTTACCAGCTGGACGAAGAAGGTTATGTCAAGAGGTTTTATAAGGGCCTAAAAGAAGATTTGAGGGAGGCCTTGCTGTTTGTCTCTGACGGGCCTATCTCCCGGATTTTGGAGATGGCGAAGAGGATTGAGGCCGATTGGCACGCCACTCGGGGCCGGAAGCGGCAAGCGGAGGATCAGGGCCGGAGGGCCCGAAATGATCAGCGGCGAGGCACCATACCAGATGGGAGGAGGACAGAGGAGCGGCCTCGTCAGGAGGTGAGGCAGGAGCCGAGAGAGCAGGTGGTTTTGGCCCCTCAACCTCTCCGGATTCAGGAGATGCTGAGACCCGGGGGTATGGCGTATCCCCCGCCGGAGTGTTTCCATTGTCACCAGGTGGGACATCTCCGGAGAAACTGCCCTATGAGGGGGGCACCACCTCCAGCACTACAGGGTGGCCCACCTGCCCAGCATTTTGGAGGCCGAGGATGCGACCGAGGACGTGGTAATCAGGGAGGAGACCGAAGACAGAATGGGGAGCAGATTTACGCTTTGGACTTAGCACAGCCCCGGAACCCGGACAGGGTTATTGCAGGTATAAGAGTAATTTTAGTTTTGAATCTATTCCCTGCTCATATTAAGCATTGATAGAACTACTACACAACCTAGGTTAGAAAACCTTACACCAAAGTTCTTTCTTAAAACTGATTTAGGAATGGTGATGGTGTGCGGCAAGCCTGCCCATACCCTGTTCGAAACGGGGGCATCGCACAACTTTGTGTCGGAGGATTTCGTCAAGGATCTGGACCAGATTCGATATTATACGGGATTATCCAGGAGGGTGCGTCTCCCCAATGGGATGGAGATCCAGTCCACTGAGAAGTGCCTCCTGGAGGTTACCATAGGCGGGGTGACACTCGAGGCCCCGGCAACGATCCTGAGAATGCCGGACTTCGACCTTGTCTTGGGCATGACATGGCTTGCCTGGAACCATGCCCAGATAGACTGCCCGGCGGGGAGGGTCGTGCTGAGACACGGCGATACTTATGCGACATTCGAAGGTACTACTCCGGTTTCCCGCCGCCTGCTTTCATCTATTCAGGCTGTTAAGGCTCATATGCAAGGAGACGAGGTATATCAGGTATTATTCGAGATGACTGAGGAGAAGGACCTGATTGCTAGCATTCCGGTGGTTCGTGACTACGCCGATATTTTTCCGGATAAGCTGCCAGGACTGCCTCCGCATAGGGAGAAGGACTTCCATATTCAGTTGGTACCAGGGGCTAAGCCGGTATCCAAGGCCCCTTATCGGATGGCCCCAAAGGAGTTGGCGGAGTTTCAGACACAGTTGCAGGAGCTGGTGGAGGCGGGATTTGTTAGGCCGAGCTCCTCATCATGGGGGCTCTAGTCCTATTCGTGAAGAAGAAGGATGGCACTCTTCGCCTGTGCATTGACTATCGAGCACTAAACAGGCTGACCGTCCGAAATACCTACCCTCTCCCCAGGATAGACGAGTTGTTCGATCAGCTTGAGGGAGCCCATTATTTCTCGAAGCTGGACTTGAGGTCAGGCTACTACCAGCTGCAGATCCAGGAGGAGGATATTCCGAAGACGGCCTTTAGTAGCCGATATGGATTGTATGAGTTCATCGTGATGCCCTTCGGGCTCACGAATGCTCCGTCGGCGTTTATGAGCCTCATGAACCGGGTCTTCGAGGCTTATTTGGATGTGTTCGTCATAGTATTCATAGACGACATCCTTATCTATTCTAAGACGGAGGAGAAGCACACACGACATCTGGCACTGACCTTGGAGAGACTGCGGGAGCATCGCCTTTATGCGAAGTTCAGCAAGTGTCAGTTCTGGCTGAAGGAGGTGGCTTTCTTAGGCCACATTATCAGCAGAGCCGGGCTGGCGGTGGACCCGGCAAAGATTCAGGCTATTTCGGATTGGCCGTAGCTGAAGACAGCCACCGACGTACGGAGTTTTCTAGGACTTGCCGGTTACTACCGGAAGTTCGTGGAGGGATTCTCTCGAATCGCCCTCCCGCTCACATCCTCGACGAAGAAGGAGATACCGTTCGTGTGGACCCCGCAGTGCCAGACAGCTTTCCAGGAGCTGAAGGATCGGCTAACCTCGGCTCCCATTCTTACTCTCCCCTCGGGGAGGGAGGGATTTCAGGTCTACACCGACGCATCATATCAGGGGATGGGAGCAGTACTGATGCAGAACGGACGCGTCATAGCTTATGCCTCCCGCCAGCTGAAGACCCATGAGAAGAACTATCCAGTGCATGACCTGGAGATGGGAGCAGTTGTATTCGCACTGAAGATATGGCGACACTACCTTTATGGAGTCCACTGTGATATATACTCCGATCATAAAAACCTTAAGTACGTGGACACGCAGAAGGAATTGAACATCAGGCAGAGGCGGTGGGTGGAGTTTCTATCTGACTATCAGTATGAGATGCATTACCACCCGGGGAAGGCGAACGTGGTAGCGGATGTACTGAGTAGGAGAGCTGCCACAACAGGAGCAGAGCCTCAGTTGATGTCTATGGAGCTGCTGTAGAGACTAGAGGACATGCACATTACTCTGGTATCGTCTGATGATCCTGAGCTCTATGAGGAGTACTTGGCCGCGATAGGCGTTACCGATGACATCAGAGACCGGGTCAGAGAAGGACAGAGGCAGGATGCCAAGTTAGAGCCCATCTTCCAAGCTCTGGAGGCAGGCACTGCAGGAGATTACACACTGAGGGACGACCTGGTGTGCTTCAGAGGACGGGTGTATATACCGGAGGGAGGCCAGATCCGGGAGGATATTATGACGGAGGCGCACTGCAGCCGGTATTCTGTACACCCGAGGATCACAAAGATGACGGCTGATTTGAAGAAGACTATGTTCTAGCCGGGCATGAAGAAGGATGTCTCTTACTTCGTGACCCATTGTGAGGCATGTCAGCTAGTGAAGGCGGAGTGCAGGAACCCCGCATGATTACTACAGCCACTCCCGGTGCCGGAGTGGAAGTTTGATGACATAGCCATGGACTTCATACATGGGCTTCCCCGGTCTCGGACAGGGAACGACTCGATCTGGGTAATCGTTGATCGGTTGACCAAGGTGGCTCGATTTATACCGATCAGGAAGGACGATTCAGTGGGTGTACTGGTGCGGAAGTTTGTGGAGCAGTTCATTCATTATCATGGCGTGCCCAGGACGATAGTGTCGGATCGGGATGGCCGGTTCACCTCCAGGGAGTGGAGATCCGTGCAAGCTTACTTAGGCACGCGATTGACCTTCAGCACTGCATTTCATCCCCAGACAGACGGGAAGACAGAACGCACCAACCGGACACTGGAGGACCTTTTGAGGCTATGCATCTTGGACCGCGGGGAACCGTGGGAGAAACTCTTACCTCTGGTCGAGTTCTCCTATAACAACAGCTACCAGTCCAGCATCAGGATGGCGCCTTACGAAGCCTTGTAGGGGAGGAGATGCCGGACCCCGCTTTCTTGGGTTCAGAACGAAGATCCGAAGGCGTTGGGATCAGAGTTTGTTGAAGACACCGAGGCACAGGTGAGGCTGATCAGAGACAGGATGCTAGAGGCGCAGAGCAGACAGGCTAAGTACTATGACGCCCGACATCGGCAGGTGGAGTTCCAGGTGGGGGACCGGGTGTTTCTGAAGATCCGGCCCATGCATGGAGTCTCGCGGGTGCGTGGTCGGAGTAAGAAGCTCAGCCCTAGGTACATGGGCCCTTATAGGATCCTGGAGCGGATCAGACCCCTAGCCTACCGGCTGGAATTACCACCAGAGCTAGAAGCGCTGCACGACGTCTTCCATATTTCTTCGTTGAGGAGGGCTCTGCTATGCCCGGAGCAGCAGATTTTGACCACCGAAGGGCCGGTAGCTTCAGACCGGTCGGTTCGTTTGGAGCCAGTGAGGATCAACGACCGAGGAGTACGGGTCTTGCGACGCAAGAAGGTCCCACTAGTCAAGGTCCTGTGGAGGAACCACGGCCAGGAGGAGCATACCTGGGAGCCGTAGGACCTGATGCGACAAAGATACCCCGAGCTATTCAGTCAGGTATACCTCTCAGACCCCTCAAGATGTTAATTTTTTTTTCCTGCTTTAAATTTACTAAGGGCTGCTCTAGGCAGATAGAGGCTTATCTTTTGTTTATTGGGGGCTTATCCTTGTTTATTGGGATCTTGGTTTGCCGATTGGGCGAAATGGTCTTAGATCTAAGTTTTCCCGTAAAACCTAATATAACAAACAAGGCGTCATGATGGGATGTTACAAGGCTCTTTCCTTCGGTAGTAAGTCCCGTAGGCCCAACCTTGATTTCGGGGACGAAATCTTTGTTTTGTTTATTGGGATTGGAACATCCCATTTCCAACTAGACCCCTAGGAGTGGTTTTGTCCATGACTAGGTCATGACAAACCCTAGGAAGCCAGAAATGGGCCAAGAGATAGGGGACAAAATGTGGAAAATCATCATGGTCTGCAAATAGTAGAACTCTGAACAATGGTTTAGGATGACCATGGGCTACACATTAACCCCAAGACCCTACCACAACACCCCTAATACCTTGGAGGCCCATTAGAGCCAAAAGGACCCATTAGGGTCAACCCAAGAGGCCCAGTTGACCAAGGTCAACCCTAGCCCTAAATGGGTCAAACTAGCCTACTTAGGGTCAACTGACCTACTCCTAGCCTAGAAGACCCCACCTATGCCCTCCTAACCCTAAAGTGAGGTCAATGGGTCACTAAGGACACATTGGGGGCAGCCCTAGGGGCCAGGTTGACCCAAGTCATCTCAAGCCCCTATTCTGGTCAAAGTGCCCTTACTAAGGGTATGTGACCTCCAGAGGGCAGGGTAACCCTACATAACCCTACCTAGACCCTAGGGGAAGCCAATGGGTCACCTAGGACCCATATGGGTCAACCCAGATGGTCAAATTGGCCCAGGTCAACCCTCATTTAGGTCAAGTCAAACCTAGCCCAAAAAGGGCTAACCCAAGCCCAAGCCACTTCTCCCTTAGGCTAACCCCACCCCCATGACCATCATAATCAAGTGGGCTGCATTTAGCTTGTGAGGTTGACTAGTCAACCAGAGGTGATTAGGAGAGAGAAAGGAGCTCCCCTCCATGATAATGGAGGAGAGAGAAATTGAGGAAGAGGAAGGGGAAGTGGAAGGCCGGCCAAGGGAGGCTAACAGCCACCATTTATGGCTGCAATCAACTCCTCTAGGGGAGAGGAGTTGATTCCAGCCATTTCCCGGCCACCAAGGGATGGGTTCAGCCCCCCTCCACTCTACCCGAGCCACACCTTTAATGGTGTTAATGGCCATTGAAGAACCAGCCTCCCCTCTCCCCCATTTGCCATTTAAACACCATCAGGGGGCCAAAGGGATCACTTTAGAGCATTTACCTGGAGGAGACGAGCCATTCCACTGTGCTGTTGCAGAAGCCGAGCGCCGCCGCCGTCGTCAATGGCATCCCGCCGCACCTCTCACATCCAGGCCGCCAGGAAGGTCCTCCTCCTCTCCTTAACTCGCGGGTAGATCTTAGGACTCTTAAGGTTTAAGTTTCGGGCTCAATTGAGCCCGATCAAATCCAGGATTCCTCATGGTTTCGGCAAGAAATTCCTCTTGCTATAACCGCCGGAAAACGCCTCTCCAGCGGCAGAGCCGCCGCCTGGCGATAGCCACCACCTCAACGGAGGTGTTGGTGGCGGTGGCCGGCCGGGGAAGGGGCTGGATCGCCAACGGCAAGGCTTGGAAATCGCTCCAGGCGGGACGAATCGCAACCGTCGGCTCAACGAAGACGATGACCAGATGTCGTTGATCCCTGCGCCAAGATTCGTGCTGCATCAGGATTAAACTATAGGAAATTAATTCTATTTATTTCATTCTGTCACACTTTTGTTATTTAATGTTTTATATATTTAAAAATAGTTAGATGCTCTGTATGAGGAAATGATCAACACATGATTTGTAGCCCTTTTTGTCTACTTTAGTTTAAAATTGGTTTGAACCAATTTAGTCTCCTGGTTTGATCAGGGCACCCATTTTGGTGGGACATACCCTTAGGGCTAGGCAGTCATTAAATTGAGTGCCCACACTTCATCCCTAGCCCAAATCAGTTGAAATTTTGATGGGGAGTCTATCCTAGCTATACCTAGGGCCTGTCCAAAAATGGGAATTTTTGGAGAAAATATTTCTATAGTGTTTATAAACATTTAATAATTATTAAATAAATTAAATAGGTGCCCTAAACACCTCCAAACCCTCCCAAATTTTGTTGAGTGGTCCCTGGGTTCAATTTAGGTATCTGTATAAAAGTTTATTTAATTTGGATGTGTTTTGAATAGGTTTTGACCTAACCCTAACTATACCTTTATAAGGGCATTTTGGTCAAAAGGTGTACTTTTGATTTTGAGTGACCAAATCACCTCAACAGAGGCTGAAAATTGGGCCACTGACTTGTTATAGCACTTATCACCTCCCCATGGAATATGGGATAGAGAGGAATAGATTTGCCCTAAGTTCCTAGGTCAAACCCTAAGGAGGGACCTTTTGGCCTTGTGAAGGGTATGAGACCTAAACACCTTGGATGAACTCCAAATTTTGCAAGGAGGTTCCTAGGATATATAGAACCCTCTGTCAAAAATATTAGCAAATTGTGAAAATGGTAGCGTCCCCAAAACCCTAACCCTAACTTAGGACATAAAAATTGTAGTGTAGGTTTAGGTTAGCTAAACACCTTGAAACTTAACCAAATTTGGGTAGTGAGGGGATTAGGGTATTTTGAGCCTCTAATAATTTACTTGAGGAATTGTGATCAATATTTGTAGCACTTCATTTGTAATCAATAGTATTGCCCTAATTAATAATTTGGCTATTATCGTCTCACTGTCCATAGAAAGGGTATTATACATGGGCAGAGTTAGTTTTAGGCTATAATAATCTTGTATGAATTTTGTTAGAATTTTTGGATATCTATTTAGGGCATCTACTTCACAAGTGCTTTATTTTGATTACATATTAAATAATTCTTGCAAGAGCCCATTACTTACTGAAAAAAGATGAAACTTGTTGCATAGTGTTTGTAGCTCAATGTTAGCATGTGGGAATTTTTGTGGAAATATTTGATGACTGATTAGCATACTTTGTTCATTAACCCTTAAATTAGAAAGTTCATAAGAAAATCAAATATAGCCTTATTTCCAAATGATAAATTATGAAACTTTTTCTAGGGCACTTGTAGGCCATCTCAATCATCTCTGAATTTTCTCTGAATTTTTGGAAGTATTATTACTATAGAATCTTTTAAAATGACCTTTTATGGGGCATCTTTGAAATTAACTTTAAAGGCCTAAACCTTACTGAAAAATTGGAAGACTTATGATTTAGAGTTGATTAGGCATTTTGTAATTATCATAAATTTAGTGGATTATTATCTTGTCTGAAAATGGTACTTCATGTTCAAATCGGGCCTTTTGGGACACTAGAATAAATAAATTAATTATCAGACAAATTAGGAAAATTATGGATTTCTGGATTTATGCTTCAAATGTCTTTTTAGCCCTCTAATAATTATCATAAGGGTACTGGATGAGTATTTCATGTACTTCCCTTTTTACTGGTCATGTAGCTTAAGTGGTCTGCATATAGCAAAACTGCAGGATTTCATTTGGATGTGAATTAGGGCACGTATGATGGGTCTTGATGGTTTTCTGTAAGGATAAGTGGAATGGGCTGCATCTATGGAAGATGAGGGAGTAGGGTGTGGTTTTGTCTAGGGTTATAGGCGTTCGGGTCCGACGAAAGATCGTCCTACCCAAGGAGAGTTGGAGTCAAATTACCCTAGGATTAGCATATCAAAATATGAGAAAATAATGGGTAAGGGAATCAACCAATAATAAAATAAGTACCTTGCGAAGGGGAACGCTGGGCCTAATCCCAACACAGTTCCTAGTGCCCCTTGAGAGCCCTTCACAGGGAATACCGGGGGCAGTCCTGGGTTAACGTAAACTGTTTTAACAAGCTGAAAAGAGTAACTTAGTAAATAGGGTTGCACATTCCACAACACTGATGGCACCAGATGTTGGCTGGGAGCTTCGGCTCGGATGGTTAAAAGGCGGACTTTGGGTCCGGGGAGCTTCGGCTCGATTGCTTGAGACGGACGTGTTGGTCCGGGGAGCTTCGGCTCGGTTCTTGATTACGCTAATTTGCATGTGCATAACAGGAAAGGAAATTAAGGTGGTGGGTCTTCGGCATTGGAGGGTCGATGCACCGACGCCAATACGTTGACTCAGCAAGTGTGGTTAGCACTTCGCCAACAGAAGTCCGGTGCGCCAGCCGGCAAGAGTACGCAGGAGTCCGTTTCGTGCACCAAGCGTTGAGGCATACGATAGGTCTGACCGGTAGTGCTTTACTGGTTTAGAGGTGGGCGAGGCCCAACCCACCGCTTCCGTCTGCCACTACGGAGGTATCCTGGGAGGTCACGACTCCAGAAAGTGGGAACTAAAGGTTTGTGTGCACATAGTCGGGTGTGTGTGTTGCACTTGCATGTCCATCATACCCACTTGCATGTCATAGCATAATCGTCACCCTTAACCCTGACACCTAAAGTATAAGTGGAATAGGACGCTTATACTTTAGGACCTGCATAACGACCCCTTGGTCTATAAGCTTGTGTGGGCAAGTTTATAAATTAAGGTTAATTTTGATATATATATCCACTGTTGTTGATAACCGACACCCCAACGTATAAATCGGTATGGGACTTTTTATACGATGGGAGCCTTGCAGAAGACCACTTGGCTTATGTGTTTTCACATAAGTGAAGGTTACCTTTCATATTTCAGCTTATAGTCCATACATGTTATAGAACTGCTAGTATAGGTCCACTACCATCTGCTTTTTGATATTCTCCACCTTCAAGTCCTCCCCTTTCTTCCTCTCCGCTCGGTGCCTAGGAGTTGTGGGGGAAGGGGCAGGGGATGATAGGACTTAGTCTTTTAGACTAACGGTTTTCGAACCGCATCATTTAGGAAATCGTGGGGACCAGCATGGTGGAGCAGCCCCAGAGACCGGTGCGCTTGGAGGTGGGGCAGTTTAGCTCCGGAGTTCACACAGCTGGGACCGTGAGTCTCGACCTTGAGTAGTCTTTCTGCTTCCGCATGAGTGATCTTTTGTAGTGAGGATTTGATGTACCGGGCATAAGCCCGTTTTTGCTACTCCGATGTTTATTTTTGTGGACACTCCCTTCGTGGAGTTATATTTATTATGACATGTGATTCTCTGTGGACTGATAATTTACATTTACTTCATTATGCTACTTTTCTGTGATCGAATTGGCCGGCAGAATCGGCGCTTCGTGGTGATGACCCTTCAGGGCGTGAAGGAGTCACCGCAAAATGGCGGTTCTGGGCCTAAGACCCCGGTGTCATAAAAAGAGAAAAAAAGGGGGGTCTTACAACTACTCTCCTTCTCAGCCATCGCCCGAAACTCCTTGAACTTCTCCAGCGCCTCAGCCTTCTCCTTCAGAAAATACACCCAACACTTTCTGCTGAAGTCGTCGGTGAATGTGATGTAGTACTTGCTTCCACCGATTGAAGTTGTTTCAAATGGACCAGCGATGTCCGAGTGAACCAACTCCAATGGCCTCGTCGCCCTTCGGGACTTGCCACCCTCAAATGTTTCTCTTCTCTGCTTCCCCTTGGTGCATTCCTCACAGACCCTATGAGGAGGTGTGATCATAGGCAGCCCTTCCACCATCTTTGATCCAGACAACAACTTCAGGCCTGTAAACCCCAGATGCCCCATCCGGTGGTGCCACAGCCAAACTTCCTCCTCTTCTTCATTCCTCGCGAGACATGCCGTCTCCTTTACATACATGCTCAAGGTGAAGAGACGGTTCGCCGTCATCTTTACCCTCACTACTTCTTTCCCATGACCGTCCTTCATGGCCAGGGTGCCATCCCGCAAGAAAACCCGGTAGCCCTTCTCCACCAGCTGCCCAAGGCTTAGGATGTTACTCCTCAAGCCCGGCACATAAAAGACGTCGTTGATGAGAACCTCCTTTCCACTCAACACAACCGCCACAACTCCTCTTCCTTCCACTGCAATCTTTGAGGCGTCGCCGAAACTCACCTCACCACCATTTGGCTCAAGGCTCGTGAACAGCTCCCTCTCTCCGCACATGTGGTTGCTAGCTCCGGTGTCTAAGTACCACACTCCATTCCTTCCGCCTCCAGCACCTTGGACCGTAAGGAACATCATCGGGTCACCTCCCGTGTTGCTCGTTTCCGCATAGTGGTTGGCCTCTCCTCCCTTCCGAGGAGCCCAACAATCATAGCTCATGTGCCCGAACTTGCCACAGTTGTAGCATTGAGTCTGGGACATGTCTCCTCTACCTCTTCTACCTTGGCCTCTGCCCTGGTCTCTTCCTCCTCTGCCTTGGCATCTGCCTTGGCCTCTTCCTCTACCTACGGCGTTCCAACCTTGGTTCTGCTCGAACTCCTTCTGGTGTGATTGACTTCTCCCTTGGTCTCTACCACCTCTTCCTTGGTAGCCACGGCCACGCTGGCCACCACCACTTCCTGAGCTCTCTACGAAGTTCAGCTGGGTCTGGAGTGCTTTTCCCAAGCTACTCGCTTCTTCATCATCTTGCGCCATTCTGTACTCATGGGCTTGCAGTGAGTCTACCAATTCATCCGCCGTCATCACCGTGAGGTCCTTCGATTCTTCGATGGCCACCACCACGTGTCGGAACTTCTTTGACATAGAACGCAGGAGCTTCTCCATGAAGCTAACCTCGTCTATGGTCTCCCCATTTCTCTTCATCTCATTTGTGAGCGTCCGTAGACGGGTCACATAGTCGCCAACCTTCTCCGACCCTCGCATCCTCATCATCTCATACTGGCCTCGGAGGGATTGCAACTTAACTTTCTTGGCCTTGTCTACTCCCTGCATGGAGCGCTGCAAGATCTCTCATGCCTCCTTCGAAGTCTCGGCGTCCGAGATCTTTTCGAACGTAGCTTCATCTACTCCTTGATACAAAATGAACAACGCCTTCTTGTCCCTCTTCTTAGCTTCTCTCAGTGCTGTCCTTTGTGTGTTCGTTAACGCGGCTTCTGCTTCGGCAGTCAGCACCTCCACGCCATCCTCTACTACCTCCCACAACTCCTTGGAGGCTAGTAGTACTCTCATCTGGATGCTCCAGTTCCCATAGTTGGTTTTCGTCAACTTGGGGACTTGCCCCGGCACGGCACCTCCAAACTCCATTTCTCCTCTACTTCAAACCTTCCGAGTCACCGTGAAGGTTTGCAACCTCCTCTGATACCACTTGTCGGGAGCGTGAATGGGTTCCGCTGATCTCCCTCTACGCAAACAGCACCGGCGAGACCTACTCCGGCGAGTTCCACACGGCGCGAGATCCACCCGGCGAGTTCCACCCGGCGCGAGTTCCACCCGGCGAGTACTCCAGCTACCGGGCTGCAGCGGCTTTCCTGCGAGTCGTTGGCGAGAGCGGCCTTGGCGCGGTGGCGGAGCTCACTGCGAGTGCGAGCTCACGGCTGCGGGTGCGAGCTCCTGGCGCGAGGTGGGAGTTATTTTCCCGTGGGAGATGTATGCGGGATCCTATTATTTTTCAACTCTTCTCACTCTCTCTCTCTCTACTCTCTCTCTCTATTATTTCTCTCCTGCGGGAGTATAGAGGAAAAAGAGAACTTTTCCACAATTTTTCAACATCTACAAATGTACAACAACAAGCCTTTATATAGGCCAACATACCCAATAAGAAAACGACACGTGGCGCTTACATTCAATGCCACCCACACCAACTTTCTCTCTCTTTCACCATAAAAAAAAACTACATTAAATACTTAAAAAATTGTTGACCTGGTCAACAAAACAAATCGTGAAAATATTATCTGGTATTAGTTATTGTAAACTTGCCGCATGACATTAGCATCAGAAGTCACAGTGAGCTTTCTGTTGGATGTTAATGTCGAAGTCTTGACGAGTTTTCCATTTAGCATTGGAGATCAACACTCAGCATTGATCCAAGAAGTTGACATTAAGGTTTGGCATAGGGTTACCTTTGTTCTCCCTTACTGGGGTTTGCTGGATTTGTTTTCAAAGATGTTTTTTTTTTGGGAAGAAGAGGCACTGGAGGAAATCTCGGGAGGTGTGTGAGCGGGACTCTGAAGTAGCTTGGGAGCAAGGTGGTCAAAGAGTGCAGGAGTGAGATTCTTAGGCAACGTGATGGTGAGTGATGGCTGTGTTTGCGGAGTGTCTTTCTCCTATCGCACCAAAAGTGCGACCTTAACAATTAGTGACTCTCAGGTGCCAGCAGGGTATATGCTTATTGTGTTGATGAAGAGCTCTCTCGTTCGAACTAAGAAGAGACTTACCCAAGTTTGTTAGTTAGTGCCAACCAAAAGGGGGGTAGGCTCCGACTGTGGCGCAGGCTTACTATGATGGCGAAGAGGTTTTGTGCTTGATCCGTAGCACAGCCTTGTGGTCTACTATGTTGGTGAATAACTTTCTCGTTCGAACAAATAACACATCCTTACCCAAGTTTGTTAGTTGGAGCCAACTGTGGGGAGGGGGATGGGCAAGCTCTGACAGTGGCGTGGACCTTATATCTATTCAAACATGTATTTCACATCACTTGTTTTGAGAATAACTAATACCGTGATATATTTGATCTAGTCTTTTATGTGTTTTGTGCATGACATATAGGTATACACATATATTGAGCAAGGAGACAAGACAAAGGCCGAAGCTCATCTCAGTGGGTTACCGCGACGCGATACCAACTACCGCAGGCGGTAGCACCCGAATACAGAAAGATGGTTGGGATGATGTTTTGATCGCAGAGAACGAATGGAGAAATACATATTTTGTAAGACCCCCCTCCCGGAACACAAAACACGGCACGAAGGCGGTCTTATGCCCAGAACAGCCGTCTTGCGGTAGCATTAGCAGACAGGCTAACCTGTACCACAAGACGCTTATTCTGCCGGCTACAACCAATATCAATACATGTCAACCCAACCAAAATATAATTTAGAAGTCAATTCACACAAAGGCAAAAATAGTCCAAAAGTACAACAAGTCAAGAAGCTACTACAAGCTTCTAAAATATCAGAGTACAGCTAATAAATGCCCAAAGGCTACATCAAAGTATCTCAAAACTCACATCGGTGACTGACGGTAGCGACGGTACCGTCCCTTCAGGTCCTGTCGTCCTGGCCTGTCTGTCCTGCTGCATAATCTGCGGCTGCTCTACCTGCGGGGTTTCCTCCTAGAAAGGAATACGTAGCAACCGTTAGTCAAAAAAACTAAATGGCTTCACATCCGCTCCCCCGACTACTCCTCGGCACCGGGCGGAGAAAGGAATCAGGGTACAATATATAATAAGTAATATGAGCAGGTACAACAAGGTGAGATAAGTACATATAATGTGAGCAGTAAAAGAGAAAATGTGTAACATGATTAATAGCAGTCTACACTAGAAATTCTACACAAGTTATACCAAACTTCTAGTATAGAGTTCTACAACAGGAAAGTAACTTAACTTATAAGGATGCTCATACAAGCTTATAAGTTAAGGATCGGTTTAACATAAAGTAACTCATCGTATAGGAGTGTCCATACAAACTTATACGATGAGGATCTTGTTATGCAATGTGTTTTAATGGTATGTATGCAATGCAATGACTCACCCATGATCTCACACATACAACCGCTATGTCGACACAGACTTGTAGTTCCCACTTTTCGAACAGGTAGCTAACCTCTCAGGCGTCAACCGTCGTGGCCAGGCGGGGATAGTAAAGCGGGCTTCTCTACTACTAAGCGGGTATCCACACTACTTTGATTAGACCTTCGTATGCCTCAACGCTAAAAACACAACAGTGGAGCCCCAAGCGTACTACGACCCAGCGGGAGTCTCGGGTCGATGTGCACCGAGAACCAAGGCCCGAACTGGCCTTGTGTGACTCAGAAGGAGCCTCGGAAAAAGCACGAGGACCAAGACCAACCTTTCACTTGGCACGGAAGGAGCCCCGGGACATGAACACCGAGGACCAAGCCCAACCGCCCAAGGTCTATCTGTCAACTCCCGTGAGTGTGACGACTGGCAAACCCGTAGACCTGTCACGCTATCCTTAACACAGGATTACAACACTGCGTGTCGACTCACACCGCATGCAATTTTCACATCACCGTGACACAGAAGGAACCTCGGAGAAAGCACGAGGACCAAGCCCAATCGTCCACTCGGCATGGAAGGAGCCCCGGGTAATGAACACCGAGGACCAAGCCCAACCGCCCAAAGTCTATAAGACTATCTACAACCTATGTTCACATAACTCTAACATAACCGATTACCATGCTTTATTCAAGTTCAATCATTTGTGCGCCCATGAATCAATAATCTAAATAGCAACGATCGTTTGTTCATAACAATCACCACCGATCGGGTATACAAATTCGAGTCAATCTTATTAATAATCGATATATTACCGTTATCGTTGCGTCCCTAATATTACTCATATTGAAATCATTCTAATCTCATCAACACGTCAAAACGTTCGTTCATTAATTTCTACCAAATAGATTCGTTCAAGTGCAATTTACTTCTCCATTTGTTTACGTGTGATCCATCCAAAAATTTCATCACTCGTTAAACTATGACATTTAAACTTAAGGAATTATCCAGCCCCTACGTCAATTAGTTATAATGTCTCTGCCGAATTCAATTCCAATGTTATACCATACCCAGAATTTTAAGCACAGAACACCATCAGGACAGCACCTTCGACCGGAGATTTCCGAGGCTACAGAAATCCGGTGAAGCCGTGTAACGCCTCGTTGGAAAGGTATTTATAGTGGCTACAACTTTCGTGTTTAGTGAGAAGCCCAGATCTGGCTGTATCATACTGGAAAATAGCCACAAAGATCGTTATGTGCAGAACACAGATTTCTGCACGCATCTTAAGGCGGAGTGAACGACATCGGTTCATCTTCCTCCTCAAGCCGATGTCCAAAAATCACATCCAAATTTCCTCCTCCCTTATTCACCCTCACAAGGCCACTTCTCTTCACGAAACCATCCTCCATCATCACATAGAAGAAATGAGAGGTTGAAGACATCTAAAACCAAGGACACATGTCCTAGCATGACAATTCCTAGAAAGCTTTTTCTCTCCATCAAGAATCTCTTGAGTCGATGTCACTCCTAAGAAATAATTAGAGATCTAGCACCAAGGGAGAGGTGAGGAAGCTCACTTCGTTTCCGGAATTTCCACCATTTCCGTCCAAGGATCTTGTAACTCTTCTCGGCGGCATCTTCTTCTCCTCGGCGGCGGCGGTACTTCATCTCATGGACTTGCCCCAGCACCTTCTTCCTCCTCTTCAGCAGTTTATCCAGGAAAAAGGCTTGGAATGAGAATGAAAACGGCTAGGGTTTTCATTTCCCTTATAAGTGAAAACTGACACGGGTAGGGACACGCCCGTATCCTTACCCGTATCCCGCTCGGGCGAAGCGTCGTCGACGGTTCGACAGCCGTTTTGATACACAAACACATGTAGGGACACACCCGTGTCTCTACTCGTGTCCAAGTGACACGGTCGTGTGGCTGGTCGTGTCCTGCTCGGGTCTTGCTTTGTCGAGTTTCTCTTGACGCACACGGGTAGGGACACGCCCGTGTCTCTACCCGTGTCCCCATAAACACGGGTAGGGACACGCCAGTGTCCATACCCGTGTCCATCTCTATAACTACTCGAGTAATCGACTCGAGTGCTGGCTGGAGGCACACGGGTAGGGACACGCCCGTGTCTCTACCTGTGTCATTCTCAGGGCACTCTTCGTCGACCTCTACTCGACGCACACGGGTAGGGACACGCCGTGTCCCTACCGTGTCACCATACACACGGGTAGGGACACGCCGTGTCCCTACCGTGTCAACATACACACGGGTAGTGACATGCCCGTGTCACTACCCGTGTCCTTTTAGGGAATAACTCGAGTCGTCGACTCGAGTACTGGGTGGACACACACGGGTAGGGACACGCCCGTGTCTCTACCCGTGTCCTTCCCTGGGCTGACTTCACCTCCCCTACACTAGTGTAAGCCTAGCTACCAGCACTTCCCTGAGACCGAGTCAGCTCTCCTGACTCAAAAACGCGCAAGAGGGGCCTAGTGCGAATCAGGACATTACAAATCCTATAAACAAAATAAAAGATTTTGTCCCCGAAATCTGGCTAAGGCTATGGGGAGAAAAAGCATAACAGAAAATAAAATATGTTTTTTAAAATTACCTTGAGGAAATAATTCGGGGTAGCGTTTTTGCATCAAGTCCACCGGCTCCCATGTATACTCCTCCTTCCCATGATTAGACCACATCACCTTCACCAAAGGAACACTTTTGCGGCACAAAATTCTTGTCTCATTGTCTACGATCTGCACCGGCTCTAGTTGCACAAACCTATCAGTCGCCACTGCACTATCAGTGATGGGGATATATTGATCGCGCCGCAACAACGCCTTTCGAAGTGACGACACATGGAACACGTCGTGGAGGTTCTCTAGCTCAGGTGGTAACTCCAACCGAAAGGCCAAAGGGTCAATTCCTTCCAATACAGTATAAGGCCCAGCGTACCTTAGGCTGAGCTTTTTCACACCACACACCTGTGACACTCCAAGCATCGGGCGAATCTTCAGAATTGCTTTATCACCCACTTGAAATTCCACCATCCGGTATTTTGCGTTATAATATTTCGCCTGCCGACTTTGAGCCTCAAGCATGCGATCCCGTATTAGTCTAACCACCACATCAGTATCATCAATATACTCAATTCCCAAAGCCTTCGGGTCTTCATCTTGCACCCAAGACAAGGGGGTTCTACACCTTCTTCCGTAAAGGGCTTCATGGGGCACCATGCCGATGCTAGCTTCATGGTTGTTGTTATAGGAGAATTCCACCAGTGGTAAGAGCCTTTCCCACGGCTCTCCTCTATCCAACACACATAACCTTAACAGGTCCTCCAATGTTTTGATGGTCCTCTCAGACTGCTCGTCCGTCTGAGGATGAAATGCGGTGCTAAAGGTAAGGAACGAACCCAAATACGCATGCACAACCTTCCACTCCTTGGAGGTAAAATGACCATCCCGGTCAGAAACGATTGTCTTTGGCACACCATGGTACCGTACAAACTGCTCCACAAAGAGGCGTACCAAAACATCCACGTAGGCCTCTTTCATCATAGGGATGAACCTAACTACTTTTTTCAGGCGATCAACAATCACCCACACTGAATCATTCCCTGAGCGTGAGCGAGGTAACCCGTGAACGAAGTCCATGGAGATATCCTCAAACTTCCACTCGGGGATGGACAATGATTGTAACAAGCCACCGGGGCTCTTGCATTCCGCCTTCACTCTTTGACAGGCCTCGCAATGTGTAACAAAGTACCTGACATCTTTCTTCATTCCCGGCCAACACATGGTCCTTCTCAAGTCGGCGTACATCTTGGCAATACCGGGATGCACTGAATACTGAGAGCAATGTGCTTCCCTAAAGATATCCTCCCGAATTTTGCCGCCCTTGGGAATGTAGAGCCGGCCATGGAAATTAACGAGGTCGTCTTTTAAAGTATACTCCTTGGTGGATCCACACACAATGGACTTTACTACGAGGGCCAGAGCAGCATCTTTCCCTTGCTCCACCAGGATTCGGTCCCGAATATTGCAAACTATACTCATGGTCACCAAGTACTCTATATACTCTTCCCGAAGGAAACTTATATACCAAAGTAATCTCCATCTCCTCGAGCATCCGAGCTAACTCCATACTGATCAGCCGAGACTCTGAGCTCGAGTCCGGTACTTTTCTGCTCAATGCATCAGCCACCGAGTTCGCTTTTTCAGGGTGGTAGTTCAAGGTGAACACATAATTGCACAAAAACTCTAACCACCGCCGTTGTCTCAAATTAAGTTCCTTCTGAGTTTGAACGTACTTTAGACTTTTGTGGTCCAAAAATATCTCGCAATGAACTCCGTATAGGTAGTGCCTCCAAACCTTAAGGGTGAACACCACTGCCCCCAACTCTAAATCGTGAACCAGATAATTGAGTTCATGCTTCTTTAGCTTCCTTGAGGCATAGGCAATTACATGGCCGTGCTGCATCAGTACCGCTCCCATCCCTTCATAAGATGCATCGGTGTATACTTAAAATCCTTCCTTCCTAGACGGATGTGCTATGATGGGTGTAGATGTAAGTCTGTCCTTCAGCTCCTGAAACGCAGCTTCATACTGGGGTGTCCACTCATACAACACACCTTTATTTATCAAAGAAGTTAGAGGAAGGGCAATTGTTGGGTATTGTATCCACAATGTACCAGATTTGAAGAAGCCCCTGGACAAGCTAAGGTCAATAGACTATGTATTTGATAAAATCTTTCTAGTTGTGCTTGCAGTTTTTCCACGCTAAGTGCACACCAATGTCAGGGTGCAGTAGGTCAATATACACGGGTCTGCACGACGTAATCCCTCGTTGAGCAGATCAGTGTGTTGGCCTACGTGTATTCTCTCTATTGGAGTGCACTTATTTTCAAGCACAGGGCTGTAAATATGCAGGAGCAGACAAGGAGCAAGGATGGGTCAAGGAGCACCTCATAGGTGGAAAGACGAAAATTCGTCTAAGTTTAAATCGACGAGAATCACCAAGTGATTCTCGCCGATTCGGCGAGAATCACTTGTGATTCTCGCCGATTCGTCGAGAATCAGAAGTTGATTCTCGCCGAACTCGACCCAGCCACTTCTAAGCAAGCACCTCTGCTTCTAAGTAAGAATCGACGAGAATCACCAAGTGATTCTCGCCGATTCGGCGAGAATCACTAGTGATTCTCGTCGAATCGTCGAGAATCACTGGTTGATTCTCGCCGTCTCGACCTGGCCTAAAGCAGTGCGTGCAACCAAGGCAAATTCGACGAGAATCATCTTTGATTCTCGCCGAATCGTCGAGAATCACTTTTGATTCTCGACGACTCGGTGAGAATCACTTTCGATTCTCACCGATTTTGACTTGGGCGTTTTTCTGGAACTTCCTGAACCGGATTCTGCCGCTGTTAAGATTCTGGACCGGGACTTAGGGATTCAGCTTGTGGGTCCCACAACGGTCATTTTGGAAAGCATCTACAGTATTTATACACGGGTATTTTGAACGGAATACCCAGACAGAAAGAAGCCGAGCAGAGCAAACCCTAAAATCGCGAAATAGCTCCGTCGCCGCCGCCATTGCTCGCGATAAGTTGGTCGCCGCTGTAGATCTCTTCTCTTCCCGATCTCCGGCGACAGAAGCTTAGCAAAGCTCTGAGTCTCACGTGTCTATCCGGAGATCTCTTGTCTCTCGATTTGTTGACCGGGAAAAACTCCCCCGTCCGAATCGATCGAGACGACTGATCCTAGAGTGACCGTTGGAAGACCAAGCTAGCTTCGCTACGAAGTTTGGATCTCCAAGTTCAGCAGCCGCTCATCATCATAGCCGCCGATCCCGAAGCTAGCCGCCGCTCGTGTTGCCGCCGCCGGTTCCGGGGAGATCCTCTCCAAGAGAGACCAAGGTTGTAGACTCTTCGTTGACTTCACGAACACGTCGTCGAACGAAGAGGAACACCGTAGTCTCCAAACGAAGTTTGTATCTCGTGTACATTCTATATTTACTTTTGTTGTAAAGGAACGATTGTTCCGTGTTGTAAGGGTTGGGTGCAACCCGTTTTGTGGGAGTGTTGACTCTCACGTGTGGAAGGGTTCCTTCCGATAGTGCAGGGATTGGATTTCAATCCTGTTGGAGAAGAGACCGAGTCGTCCCTTGTTGGGAGATAGGTCGAAGGGGGAAAGTGGATGTACCCAAGTCGGGGAACCACTATAAATTGTCTGTGTATTCTGTGTGCTGTGCTTTTTATTTTTATTGTGCAGGTACATTCGTAAATTCCGCAAAAGCGCTACACGTCACCTATCCCCCCCCCATAGGTGCACATAGCTGACACTAGGTGGACTTTCAAGTGGTATCAGAGGGAGGTTGCTCATCAAAAAGGTTAACACCTTGAGTTGAATCCTGCCACTAGTGTCAACAAGGAGACATACATCTACTATGGACGGGCTCAAGTACTCCGGCAAGATCCCAGTGTGCAACAGGCTCAACTTTCCTATCTGGAAGGAAAGGATCAGGTTCTACATGGAAGCAGTGGATCCTCGACTTTTCATGATCGTGCTGGAGGGACCTTATGTCCCCACTAAGGCCTCCACCATTGATCCCACCAAGAAAGTGCCGAAGACACTTTCTGAAATGGACAAGGACGAGATGGTGCTGGTGGGCCTTGACATGAAGGCAAGAAACATCCTGGTCAGCGCAGTTGATGATTCTATGATGCAAAATTTCAGCAACTGCAGGACAGCTCAGGAGATCTGGCAGTGCCTGATCATCCTAATGGAGGGCACGGATGAAGTGAGGGATGATCGGAGATCCCTCCTGAACCAAAAATATGAGGCCTTCAGGCAAGGGCCTAAGGAAGAGATCGGAGTCACATACGAGAACTTCCTAAAGATTGTCAACGCCCTCAAGGGCTACGGAAGAGTGTTCACCAATGGTGAACTCAATGACAAATTCCTTAGGTCCTTTACTAAGGAATGGGACACAAAGATCTGCGCCATCAGAGAATTTGGCAGACTAGCAGAAACTGATCCACAAATCCTGTTTGGGAAGCTGATGTCCTATGAGCTTCAGCTGAACACCAGGAAAGCAGAGGAAGAAGCAGAGAAGGCTGCTGCAAAAGAAAAGACTGTGGCCCTAAAAGCCAGTTACTCCAGAAAGGGCAAGGGTGCGATGTCATACCGTGCGAGGAATAAGGAAGAGGAGGAGGACTCTAAACCATGCTCCTCCGGCTCAGAGCTGTCGGAGGAGGATTTCTCCCTCATCACCCGAGAGTTCAAGAAGTTCCTCAAGATGAGGAATCAAAGAAAGAAAGACAGCTCCTCCTCCAGGCATCAGAAGAAAAATTATTCTTCTGACAGGTATGCATCTAAACCTAACAAACATCATTCTTCTGATATTATTTGCTTTGGATGCAATAAGCCAGGACACGTCGTGGCCGACTGCTATCAAAGCAAAAGAGAAAAAGGGAAAGGAGAGGAGCTCAAATCCTCCAGAGATAAGAAGAAGGAGCGGAGCTACATCGCTAGAAGGCCAAAGACACTAAGTGAGTCTGATTCCTCAGACTCCAGTGATGATGAGGAAGCCTACTTCGGGCTGGTGGGTCGCTCCGACTCAGAAGGAGAATGTCCCCCATTTACTGGGAAGGTAAAAGCTCACACACCTCTCTCCGACTCTGACTCTGATCCTGAGTCTCAGGATGATGAACCTGAGGATAGCCTTTCGGCCCGCGAAGCTGAGCTCCTCGAGAAGTATGAGCTTCTTCTCAACACCTTCGAGGAGTGCCGAAAGAGATTGAAGGCTGAGAAAAAGGAAGTAAAATTCCTTAAGGGCGAGTGTGTTTCCCTAAGGGAAGAGGTCACCAGCTTGATCTCTCTCCGACAGGAACACCTCGACCTGACTTCAAAGCACTCAGAGTCTCTTAAGCTCCTTGATCTTAAGCAGGAGGAAGTCAACAAGTTGGAAGAACTACTTGCGGCAGAAAGGAAGATCGTCAAGAGCTTCTCCATGCCAAAAACAGTTCTTCCAGTCATTGATACCTTCTCTGCTCAGGCCAAAGGAGCTGGCTTGGGGCATAAAGGGGTATCTGGTTCTTCATCTAGGAGAAACAAGAACCAGAGGAAGAATAAGGCCGCCAAGAAGGCCTCTGCTGATGAAAAGGGTAAGGCTCCTCTTAGTCCTGTTGTGTTCAGAAAGCCTGGCTTTCCTTGCAACCAACATGACTTTGAGTCAACATTTGGGCATCATTTCCGGCCCTCGGTTGCAAAGCCAAAGAGCCGGTATGACGGTTGGAACTTTCCCCGGAACTTCGGTGAGAGTGCCTTCAAGGCACCTTATGAGGAAATCCACATAGGAAATTATGGTCCGTTCTCTAGCGGCCATAATGGAAAGCAGGCACCAAAAGCCAAGCCTGTTATACAGAAGGTGACAAAGTCATGTGACTGTTGTCACCATGAGGCCTCCACCTCCAGATCCAAGGCCCCAGCAGTACCCACCGTTCCCAGGGTAAGGCAGGAGCCTAAGAAGAGGTACAACAGATTTGACTGTTGGTGCTGTGGCAAAGTCGGTCACTTTGCCGTGGATTGTTGGTTTAATCCAAGGAATTACGAGACTCCCCATGTTAGCAATGCGAGACCGACCACTCGTAGGGTTAACCAACCGAGGGGGAGTGTGCTAACCAGGAATCTAGGACCCAAGTTCGATTGGGTTCCTAAGGCAAATTAATTTTGTTTTGCAGGAATGTCCAAAGGCCACCAAAACGCCGATCTGGTATTTGGACAGTGGATGCTCCCGGCATATGACCGGGACAAGAAGCCTGCTGCGTGATTACACTCCAGTCGAGAATGGACCCAAAGTCATCTTTGGAGGGTCAGATCGAGGAGTCACCAGAGGTTATGGTATGATTTCCAACGGTATAATATCTATCACCGACGTGGCTTATGTTGAAGGGTTAAATCATAACCTGATCAGTGTAAGTCAGTTATGTGATAAAGGTTATGACGTTAAGTTCTGCAAGGATAAATGTCTGATAATTTCACGTACCTCTTCTGAAACGGTATTATCAGGCATTAGGAGCAGAAATATCTTCTGTTTAGATTTTCTCAGTTTAGATTCATCTACCCCCGTATGCCTTGTGGCAACAGGCAGTGCATCTCTTTGTGAACAATGGCACAAGAGATTGGCACATATTAATTTCAAGACAATTAGTATGCTGTTTTCTAAGGACTTGGTAAGGGATGCTCCCAGTATCAAGTGCATCAAAGATAGCCCCTGTCCTGCATGCCAGATGGGCAAACAGACTCGGGCTACCTTTAAGAGCATCGCAGACAAAGACTCTTCCCGATGTCTTTACCTTTTACATATGGACTTGTTTGGTCCAATGCAAGTTCATAGCTTGGGAGGCAAGTCCTATACGCTAGTGATAGTTGATGATCATTCTCGGTTTACATGGGTGTTCTTTTTGAAACGAAAGTCAGATACGTTTGACATCTTCACTAATTTTGTCAAGCAGGTTCAGAATGAATTTAACTGCTCCGTGGTCAAAATCAGAAGTGACCATGGAACAGAATTCGAATCTGGTGCAATGACAGAATTTTGTGAAGAACAAGGTATCTTTCATGAGTTTTCCTCCCCGCGCACTCCTCAGCAAAATGGAGTTGCGGAGAGGAGAAATAGAACTCTCATTGAAGCCTGCACGACAATGTTGAAAGACGCTTCTCTCCCGGAATACTTCTGGGCAGAGGGTGTCAATACAGCTTGTCATGTACAAAACCGAGCATTGATCAACAAGCATCATCGTAAGACGCCCTACGAGCTACTGAAAGGCAGGAAACCAACCATTTCCTACTTGAGGATTTTTGGTTGCAGATGCTATGTACTGAATAATGGGAAGTACCCGCGTACTAAATTCGGTGAAAAATGCTTCGAAGGCATATTCATGGGCTATAGTTCCCATAGTCGGGCATATAGGGTCTTCAATAAGAAAACCCTAGTGGTAGAAGAATCAATAAATGTTGTATTTGATGAAGGAAGTTTGCTTAACAACAATTCTTCCAGTAGTATTCTTGAAGATGCAGGTGCTCGACTTGAACAGCTGAGTCTGGATGAGACCGCTAAAAATGACGCTCCCAAGTACGTCAAAGTTTCCACCTCCACGTCATCTGAAAATGTTGAAGATCAAAATGGAACAAATATCTTAGAAGAAGGGGAAGCACAAGAAGTAGTCGAAGCTCCAGACGCCAGACTTCTTGAGCTCCGACACGTGAGGGATCATCCTAGAGATCAGATCATCGGAGATCCTCGTGTCGGTGTCAGAACTCGAAGAGGTACTATTAACGAAGTATTGCATCTTAGCTTCCTGTCACAGGTAGAGCCAAAGAAGTTCGACGAGGCGAACAAGGATGCGGCATGGATTCTGGCCATGCAAGAGGAACTACATCAATTCGATCGTTGCAATGTTTGGACGCTGGTTCCCAGACTATACAAGCAGAATGTGATTGGCACGAAGTGGATCTTCAGAAACAAGCTGGATGAACATGGTGTCATCGTAAAGAACAAGGCCAGGCTGGTGGCTCAAGGTTACAGACAGGAGGAAGGGATTGACTTCGACCAGACCTTCGCACCAGTAGCAAGGCTCGAGGCTATCAGGTTGTTCCTGGCGTATGCTTCACACAAAGGATTCACAGTCTATCAAATGGATGTGAAATCGGCATTCCTGAACGGAGACCTGAAAGAGGAAGTATACGTCGCTCAACCCCCAGGTTTTGTCGATCCTACTTATCCCAATCATGTTTATTTTCTTAATAAGGCCTTATATGGGTTGAAACAAGCTCCACGAGCTTGGTATGAGACTTTATCTAGTTTTCTTCTTGAGAAGAAGTTCTCCAGAGGTAAAATAGATAAAACATTGTTTCTCAGGGAAGTCAAAGGCAAGATTTTGCTGGTGCAAATCTATGTCGATGACATAATATTCGGCTCAACGGACAACAATCTTTGCAAAAAGTTTTCTAAACTTATGCAAGGAAAGTTTGAAATGAGCAGTATGGGAGAGCTCAAGTATTTCTTAGGACTTCAAGTGAAACAGTCTGAGGATGGAATCTTCATCTCTCAGACGAAGTTCACAAATGAACTCCTTAAGAAATTCGGTATGGAAAGTGCAACCTCTATGAGGACTCCAATGGGATCCACCATGTCTCTGGATAAGGATGAGAAAGGTAAACCTTTCGATGAAACCAAATACAGAAGCATCATTGGATCCCTGCTCTACCTTACTGCCAGTAGACCGGATATTATGTTCTCCACATGTGTCTGTGCCCGATATCAGGTGAACACTAAGGAATCTCACTATGTCGCTGCAAAGCGAATTCTAAGATACCTTAAAGGTACTCCTAATCTTGGCTTGTGGTACCCGAGAAACAATGATGTCGAGCTAATAGGCTTTTCAGATGCTGATTTTGCAGGGAGCAGGGATGACAGGAAAAGCACCTCCGGGACGTGTCAATTCCTCGGCAGGAGGCTTATCTCATGGAACAGCAAGAAACAGAATTGTGTTGCAACCTCCACAGCAGAGTCCGAGTACATCTCGGCAGGAAGCTGTTGCGCACAACTTTTATGGATCAGAAACCAGTTAGCCGACTACGACCTTCAGTTCAAGGAAGTACCCATGTACTGCGACTCCTCCAGTGCAATTGCCATTGCCAACAATCCTGTATCGCACAGCAGAACAAAGCATATTGAAGTGCGCTACCACTTCATTCGGGAGCACGTGGAAAATAAGGACATCTCTCTCTGTTATGTCCCCACGGACAAGCAGATTGCTGATATATTCACAAAGCCCTTAGACAAGGCCAAGTTTAATCTTTTCAAGACTGAATTGGGGATGCTCAATTATGAGGAATGAAGACTACAGAAGCTCCAGGCTCGTGCATGATCTGAGGGGGAGCAAGGAACTCCAGCGTGAGTACAGATGCAAGAACTGAGGGGGAGCAAAGGGCCAAACGCTACAGACCCCGATTTGCAGAAGCCGAAAAGGGGGAGATTACCCTCTTAGCTAAGGCTAAGGTGGCTCCAAGCTTGCTCCCAAGAAATTGGTATTGGTAAGGGATAACTCACTCAACTCAATTTTAAGTTTATGGTTTTCATTCCCATTTGCTCTATTCACCTTAGCTTGTAGGGTTTAGGCTTCTTCAAATAGGGGGAGATTGTTGGGTATTGTATCCACAATGTACCTGATTTGAAGAAGCCCCTGGACAAGCTAAGGTCAATAGACTATGTATTTGATAAAATCTTTCTAGTTGTGCTTGCAGTTTTTCCACGCTAAGTGCACACCAATGTCAGGGTGCAGTAGGTCAATATACACGGGTCTGCACGACGTAATCCCTCGTTGAGCAGATCAGTGTGTTGGCCTACGTGTATTCTCTCTATTGGAGTGCACTTATTTTCAAGCACAGGGCTGTAAATATGCAGGAGCAGACAAGGAGCAAGGATGGCTCAAGGAGCACCTCATAGGTGGAAAGACGAAAATTCGTCAAAGTTTAAATCGACGAGAATCACCAAGTGATTCTCGCCGATTCGGCGAGAATCACTTGTGATTCTCGCCGATTCGTCGAGAATCAGAAGTTGATTCTCGCCAAACTCGACCCAGCCACTTCTAAGCAAGCACCTCTGCTTCTAAGTAAGAATCGACGAGAATCACCAAGTGATTCTCGCCGATTCGGCGAGAATCACTGGTTGATTCTCGCCGTCTCGACCTGGCCTAAAGCAGTGCGTGCAACCAAGGCAAATTCGACGAGAATCATCTTTGATTCTCGCCGAAGCGTCGAGAATCACTTTTGATTCTCGGCGACTCGGCGAGAATCACTTTCGATTCTCACCGATTTTGACTTGGGCGTTTTTCTGGAACTTCCTGAACCGGATTCTGCCGCTGTTAAGATTCTGGACCGGGACTTAGGGATTCAGCTTGTGGGTCCCACAACGGTCATTTTGGAAAGCATCTACAGTATTTATACACGGGTATTTTGAACGGAATACCCAGACAGAAAGAAGCCGAGCAGAGCAAACCCTAAAATCGCGAAATAGCTCCGTCGCCTCCGCCATTGCTCGCGATAAGTTGGTCGCCGCTGTAGATCTCTTCTCTTCCCGATCTCCGGCGACAGAAGCTTAGCAAAGCTCTGAGTCTCACGTGTCTATCCGGAGATCTCTTGTCTCTCAATTTGTTGACCGGGAAAAACTCCCCCGTCCGAATCGATCGAGACGACTGATCCTAGAGTGACCGTTGGAAGACCAAGCTAGCTTCGCTACGAAGTTTGGATCTCCAAGTTCAGCAGCCGCTCATCATCATAGCCGCCGATCCCGAAGCTAGCCGCCGCTCGTGTTGCCGCCGCCGGTTCCGGGGAGATCCTCTCCAAGAGAGACCAAGGTTGTAGACTCTTCGTTGACTTCACGAACACGTCGTCGAATGAAGAGGAACACCGTAGTCTCCAAACGAAGTTTGTATCTCGTGTACATTCTATATTTACTTTTGTTGTAAAGGAACGATTGTTCCGTGTTGTAAGGGTTGGGTGCAACCCGTTTTGTGGGAGTGTTGACTCTCACGTGTGGAAGGGTTCCTTCCGATAGTGCAGGGATTGGATTTCAATCCTGTTGGAGAAGAGACCGAGTCGTCCCTTGTTGGGAGATAGGTCGAAGGGGGAAAGTGGATGTACCCAAGTCGGGGAACCACTATAAATTGCATGTGTATTCTGTGTGCTGTGTTTTTTATTTTTATTGTGCAGGTACATTCGTAAATTCCGCAAAAGCGCTACACGTCACCTATCCCCCCCCCCATAGGTGCACATAGCTGACACTAGGTGGACTTTCAGCAATCTTCGAGAATCCTTTTACGAACTTGCGATAGTACCCGACAAGTCCAAGGAAGCTCCACACATCAGCCGCTGACTTCAAGGGTGACCACTCCTTCATGGCACGCACCTTGGCCGGATCCATAGCTAGTCCAGCCCCACTGATCACATGGCCTAAGAAAGCAGCCTCTTTAAGCCATAATTCGCACTTGCTGAACTTGGCAAACAAGGCATGCTCTTTTAGCTTCTTCAGTACCAAGGTCAGATGTTCGATATGCTCCTCCTCTGTCTTTGAGTAGAGTAGGATGTCATCGATGAAAACGACGACGAAGATGTCCAAAAAAGGCTCAAACACCTTGTTCATCAGGGTCATGAAAGCTGAAGGGGCATTTGTGAGCCCAAACGACATTACGGTGAACTCGTACAGTCCGTATCTTGAGCTAAAAGCCATTTTATGGATGTACCTTTCTTGTATCCTCAACTGATAATACCCCGATCACAAATCCAACTTGGAAAACCAATACGCTCATACCAGTTGATCAAACAGCTCGTCGATCCTGGTTAGCGGATAAGTGTTCCGCACCGTCAGTCGATTGAGCTCCCGATAGTCTATGCATAATCGCAATGTTCCATCTTTCTTCTTAACGAATAGAACAGGGGCTCCCCAAGGTGAAGAGCTAGGACGAACAAACCTTGATTCCACCAGTTCCTGCAACTGAACTCTAAACTCTACGAGTTCCTTCAGGGCCATCCGGTAAGGGGTCCTGGAGATGGGCTTGGCACCCGGTACTAGCTTTATTTGAAAATCTACCTCTCTATGGGGGGGCAACCCTGACAATTTCTCAGGAAATACCTCGGGGAAATCTCACACCACCCACACATCCTTGATATCCAACGTCAACTCCTTCAACTCGAAACAAATCATGAAGACTTCTTCCCCCTTCATATGGGCTTTTACAGCCTGAATCGAAGATAATAACAGACGAGATGCAAATTTTGTACCTTGGAAGATGACATCAGTGTCCCCATGTCTTAAGTAAATTCATTTCTCCACGCAGTCAATTCTTGCGAAGTGTCAGTCCAACCACGCCATGCCCAGAATGAGATCAAATTCTGGCATCCTCAAGACTGTGGCAGGGGTATCAAAGGCCTTTCCCCCGATGAATATCTCTAACTCACACTTAGCGGTTGCGGTCATCTCAGAGCCGTCTGGGAGGCGTACTCATCGAGCAATACCAGTGAAGTATTGCACTTCTTCCACATTTTTAATGAAATCCTCAGACACAGAAGAGTGTGAGGCATCGGTATCGAATAACGTGTAGGCCGGTTTCCCGCCGACCACCACGGTGCCTAAGTACCAATAACAATACTCAATGCTAGATATCTAGTACGTCTTAAGTAACTTAATGTTTAACAATGAAAATGTGATAACTAACTGTAACATACCTGCAATCACCTCCTGAGGGTTCTGCTCCTGTGTCATGTCCAAAACGAACACTTGATCTCGAGTCGGTCCGGGGTTTCCTCCTCGTTGTCCTCTTCCTAGATCACGCATGTGTCCCCGCCCTCAAGGAGCTTCCGGAGGGAGAGCAAGAGGGGCATTCAAAAACAACTGCGGGCAGTATTGTCGGATGTGGCCCGACTGATTGCATTCGAAGCACACCCGCCCATAACGTTCCTTGGGTTGCCGAAATTGTTGAGGCTGTGGAGTTGGAGGCAATGCTGGCGGCTGTGGAACTGGGTGCTCCACTTTATAATTTTGGTGGACACGTCCGCCACCTCTCTGATGTCCTCTTTCTCCTCTATATTCATGTCTCCTTCTGTTGCTAGGGCCAGCTTCAATCACGCCATCAGAAGGCCTCTTAACACTCCCCAGGTGGTCCACTTCTAGCCTCTTTGCCATGTCAATTATTTCCGCCAGGCTGGAGTCCGCTATAAATAAAAGGGCCTGCCTCATGGGGGTTCTGCAACCCTTTGTATAAGTGTTTAGCATATCCTCTGTCATCCAAATCATATGAGTCCGCAAATCTCGCGAGATGTTGGAACTCTCGCTGATACTCCATAACCGACTTTGATCCTTGCTTCAGCAGTAGAAATCTCTCTTCGAGTTCATCTCGAGCGGTCGAGGGAATGAATTGCTCTAAGAAGACTCTTGAGAACTCGCAACAGCTAATCTCCATATAAACTCGCCCTTGAAAGGTGGAGCCCATAAGAGACTTCCACCACCTCTTGGCGTGCAGTTCCAGGACGGACACTACCAATGTGACAGCCATGTTGGCTGGGCAACGGATTCCTGTCAAAAACACCTGCACCGTATCGAGCCATTCTTCTATACGCACGACTGACTCTATCCCGAGGTAGGCGGGAGGGGATAGAGCCCGAAAAGTGCTCAACCAGTTTGAGCCCGGGGCCTGTTGCTGGACTTGGGTCTGCTGCGACTTAAAGGCGTCCAGGATGGTCGTGATCGTCTCTCCCATTTCAGATTGTTGGAACTGAGTAGATACGGAAGGGGCAGGGGTGCCCCCCATCGGCTCAATGTGCACTGGAATCTCCATGTAGAGTACAAACCTATGGTCAGGTTGGCTAATCTTAAAGTCAACATTGGACATACTTAGTGTGAATTACATATGGGCACACCACTGCTTCCGTTAAGTCAGTTTGTCCCCAAACTGACTAATCGAACGGGGGTGGTACCAATGTTGAATGACTTCTTTAGTTCAAGATCGTGACAAGTTGATACCATCTGTAAGACCCCCCCCCCTCCTGGAACACAAAACACGGCACGAATGGGGTCTTATGCCCAGAACAGCCGCCTTGCGGTAACATTGGCACACGGGCTAACCTGTACCACAAGACGCCTATTCTGTCGGCTACAACCAATATCAATAAATGTCAAACCAACCAAAATATAATTTAGAAGTCAATCCACACATAAGCATAAATAGTCCAAAAGTACAACAAGTCAAGAAGTTACTACAAGCTTCTAAAATATCAGAGTACAGCTAATAAATGCCCAAAGGCTACATCAAAGTCTCTCAAAACTCACATCGGTGACTGACGGTAGCGATGGTAACGTCCCTTCAGGCCCTGTCGTCCTGGCCTGGCTGTCCTACTGAATAATCTGCTGCTGCTCTACCTGCGGGGTTTCCTCGTAGAAAGGAAGACGTAGTAACCGTTAGTCAAAAAGACTAAGTGGCTTCACATCCGCTCCCCCGACGACTCCTCGGCACCGGGCAGAGAAAGGAATCAGGGTACAATATATAATAAGTAATATGAGCATGTACAAGTAGGTGGAATAAGTACATATAACGTGAGCACTAAAAGAGAAAATGTATAACATGATTAATAGCAGTCTACACTAGAAATTCTACACAAGTTATACCAAACATCTAGTATAAAGTTCTACAATAGAAAAGTAACTTAACTTATAAGGATGCCCATACAAGCTTATAAGTTAAGGATCGTTTTAACATAAAGTAACTCATCGTATAGGAGTGCCCATACAAACTTATACGATGGACATCATGTTATGCAATGTATTGTAATGGTATGTATGCAATGCAATGACTCACCCATGATCTCACACATGCAACCGCTATGTCGACACAGACTTGTAGTTCCCACTTTTCTAGCAGGTAGATAACCTCTCAGGCGTCAACCGCCGTGGTCAGGCGGGGACAGTAGAGCAGGCTTCTCTACTACTAAGCGAGTATCCACACTACTTTGCTTAGGCCTATGTATGACTCAACGGTAAGAACACAACAGTGGAGCCCCATACTTACTACGACGCAGCGGGAGTCTCGGGTAGATGTGCACCGAGAACTAAGGTACGAACTGGCCTTGTGTGACTCGGAAGGAGCCTCGGAAAAAGCACGAGGATCAAGCCCAACCGTTCACTTGGCACGGAAGGATCCCTGGGACATGAACACCGAGGACCAAGCCCAACTGCCCAAAGTCTATCTGTCAACTCCCGTCGGTATGACGACTGGCAAGCCCGTAGACCTGCCACACTATCCTTAACCCAGGATTACGACACCGCGTGTCGACTCACACCGCATATAATTTTCACATCACCGTGGCACGGAAGTAGCCTCGGAGAAAGCACAAAGACCAAGCCCAACCGTCCACTAGGCACGGAAGGAGCCCCAGGTAATGAACAATGAGGACCAAGCCCAACCGCCCAACGTCTATAAGACTATTTTCAACGTATGTTCACATAACTCTAACATAACCGATTACCATGCTTTAATCAAGTTCAATCATTTGTGTGCACATGAATCAATAATCTAAATAGAAACGATCGTTTGTTCATAACAATCAACACCGACCGAGTATACAAATTCGAGTCAATCTTATCAATAATTGACATATTACCGTTATCGTTACGTCCTCAATATTACTCATATTGAAATCATTCTAATCTCATCAACACGTCAAAACGTTCGTTCACTAATTTCTCCCAAATAAATTCGTTCAAGTGCAATTTACTTCTACATTTGTTTACGTGTGATCCATCCAACAATTTCATCACTCGTTAAACTATGATATTTAAAGTTAAGGAATTCTCCAGCCCCTACGTCAATTAGTTATAATGTCTCTGTCTAATTCAATTCCAATGTTATACCATACCCGGAATTTTAAGCACAGAACACCATCAAGACAGCACCTTCGACCGGAGATTTTCGAGGCTACAGAAATCCGGTGAAGGCATGTAACCCCTCGTTGGAAAGGTATTTACAGTGGCTACAACTTTCGTGTTTAGTCAGAAGCCCATGTCTGGCTGTATCACACTTGAAAACAGCCACGAAGATCGATGTGTGCAGAACACAGATATCTGCACGCATCTTAAGGAGGAGTAAACGACATCGGTTCATCTTCTCCACAAACCGATTTTCAAAAATCACATCTAGATTTCCTCCTCCCTTATTCACCCTCACAAGCCCACTTCTTCACGAAACCATCCTCCATCATCACATAGAAGAAAGGAGAGGTTGAAGACATCTAAAACCTAGGACACATCTCCTAGCATGGCCATTCCTAGAAAGCTTCTTCTCTCCATCAATACTCTCTTGAGTTGATGTCTCTCCTAAGAAATAACTAGAGATCTAGCACCAAGGGAGAGGGGAGGTAGCTCACTTCATTTCCCGCATTTCCACCATTTCCGGCCAAGGATCTTGTAACTCTTCTCGGCGCCATCTTCTTCTCCTCGGCGGCGGCGGTACTTCACCTCTTGGACTTGCTCCAACACCTTCTTCCTCCCCTCCAGCAGTTTATCCAGGAAAAAGGCTTGTAATAAGAATGAAAACGGCTAGGGTTTTCATTTCCCTTATAAGTGAAAACTGACACGGGTAGGGACACGCCCATGTCCTCACCCGTGTCCCGCTCGGGCAAAGCATCGTCGACGGTTCGACAGCCATTTCGATACACAAACACGGGTAGGGACACGCCCATGTCTCTACCCTTGTCCAAGTGACATGGCCGTGTCCTGCTCGAGTCTTGCTTCGTCGAGTTTCTCCTTATGCACACAGGTAGGGACACGCCCGTGTCGCTACCCGTGTCCTCCCACACACGGGTAGGGACACGCCTGTGTCCATACCTGTTTCCTTCTCTAAAACTACTCGAGTAATCGACTCGAGTGCTGGCTGGAGGCACACGGGTAGGGACACGCCCGCGTCTCTACCCGTGTCCTTCTCGGGACACTCTTCGTCAACCTCTACTCGACGCACACGGGTAGGGACACACCATGTCCCTGCCATGTCATCATACACACGGGTAGTGACACGCCCGTATCACTACCCGTGTCCTTCTCAGGAATAACTCGAGTCGTCGACTCGAGTACTGGGTGGACACACAAGGGTAGGGACACGCCTGTGTCTCTACCCGTCTCCTTCTTTGGGCTGACTTCACCTCCCCTACACTAGTGTAAGCCTAGCTACCAGCACTTCCCTGAGAACAAGTCAGCTCTCCTGACTCAAAAACGCGCACGAGGGGCCTAGTGCGAATCGGGACGTTACATATTTAGCAAGTTATACTGCGCCGCGGTAATACTCTTTCATGACGATAACATAAGGAAAGGTCGTCAATCAGATCAGAATCAATGCTAACGTGACGTGATAACCACTACCACATGACAATATCGTTCATGCCGAAATTAGCAGAGCATGACTTCCATATTTTCTACGATCTATGTGCCTCACTTACCATATTTGGCTACAGCCCAGCAGTGACCCTACAACTGGCTCTAGCTCTAGATATTTATTTAAAAAGTGGTTCCTCTCCTTATATGACAATGATTTCTCATCCTCCAAAGCCACACCTTAGAATTATTTGAGAGAGGATAGCCTCTGGTGATCAAGAGGACTCCCTTGGGCTAACAAGAAAATTGAAAGGAGTTTTTTTAAGGGGAAGTACTACCACACATTCAACATGAAGGATGAATGCATCAAGAATGTTGATTCCTACATTGCCTTCATCTTTACCTTCAGAAATTCTTGGGGAGTTTCTCTTACATATTTTCTATTTTGTAATAACCTTTGCTTTATCTTTTTATAACGAGAGTGGAGAAATTGTTCTGGGAGAATTTTAGATTCCAGGATGGATTCCGTGGAAAATTCGTCGTGGTTGCTGATGAATAAGTCTTGCGAGACTTACGGGAAATTGTACAGAGTGGACGTCATATTATGGGGAGGATTCCATAACTCAATGTGTGTGTTGGTGACTAGATCTAGGTTTGACATAGGGGCAGTTCGAGACCTTATCTGGGAGAGATAGGCTAGAAACAACCATTACTTAGGAGAAGAGTTTGTATTAAAAAATGATTCAACTCGATTTCTAGCTTTATAAAAATCGAATGATTTCGTAATCAATTTAATATGAAATAAAATCATGTCTTTTATTGTTCTATTAATTTGATTTTTGTTGTTGTTTAAAAAAGATTTTAAATAACAATTTCTCATAAACCATCCAAGAAAAATATATTGAATGGTTATTTTTGTTCATCAAACTAATAGGATTCAATTTCTATGTACTAGTGCCTAATGGTAGCTTCTACCGCCAGTGGTAGAGAAGAAATATTGAATTCCGAATATTTCTAAAAGTAATCTTCAATATTGTCTTTTTATGAAATATTAAAATAAAGTTTTCTCTAAAAAAAATTGAAACCTCTTTAGTTAACAACAATATTTTTTATTAACATTTAAAATTTCATAAAGCCCTTATTCAACCCCCCCCCCCCCCCCCCCCCCCCCCCGCTTCTAAGGGCCCCCAAAAATCTAACAAGTGGTATCAGTGCTAAGTTTTTCCAAAATGGTCTAATTACTGGGAATAATGACGCTTCATGATCTCGCATCCACTAGAGAGAATAATCTTTATATAAATGAAAAATCTTTATCATTACCTTTATTTATGGGTGAAAATCTCAAAGGGTGATAAATTCTAATGGAATAATTTCTTAAATATTTAGATGCAAAAGTTTGGAATATTACAATTAAAAATCCCATAAGAACACTAAATATAAATAAAATAGTTTTAAATGCTAAAACTATAAATAGTTTATTTTATGTGCTTGATCAAAACATTTTCAAACTCATTTATACTCTTTCTACTGCTTTTGGAATATGAAATTTTTTTGAGAAAACTTATAGTCCTTATACTGCAGATGTTGAACAAGAACAACATCCTAGGAATCAAAGAGAAGAAACCGATGAAAACTCATGTTTGGAGGGAAAAAGAAGAGAATTGCAACTTAACAATATTATTGAAAGAATATTATTAGTCTGAATCACCTAGAGGGGGGAGGGGTGAATAGGTGCTTTGAACCTTTTAGGCTATTTTAAAACTGAGCCTAACAATACAGTTAAATGTAATCACAATCACATCACACAGAAAAAGCACACATTAATTTTATAGTGGTTCCTCAGATTATGGGTACGTCCACTATTCCTCTCCGCATATCTAGCAATGAGCTAGATTTGGCAAACTCCTCCTCTTCTACTAAGTTTAAGAACTTACAATTCAGATCCACTCCATGATCTTACCTCAGGTCTACAACAGACCCTACCTCAGGCTATTCACAACCCTACCCCAAATTCAACTTTGTATCCTACCTCAGATTTTCTACAAAGTCCCACACTCAAGCCTTTCAATCATCCCTACACTCAAGCTATCAATCTATCCCTATAACTCAGATCTCAAATGAGATCATACAGATAATTTATATAATGTTTTACTACAGAATAAATGACTCAAAATGATTTTTCTTGCATCACAGAGTCTTCTTTAGCTTTCCTAGAAGAAAGCTTCCCCCTTCAACAATTTAATAGTATTGTAGTTGATGCAATGTTGATTAACTTTTCTGAAGAGAGAGTAAATCCCCTTCTTCTTTAATGGGAAGATGAGCTTCCAGAAGATCTTATTGTTTAGCGGACTTTCAACACCAAGATTACTTTCATCGGCTAGCACTTGGTTCAAATTGAACATCAATAATGGAAACAAAGAACTTTTTCAACCTTATCTATCATGTTCTGCTGAAAACTTTTATCCCTTTTATATTTAGTCCCTTTCTTTGACAATCCTCCTCTGATAGCTCAAACGGCCAGGAGACTGTGTCAATAAGAAAAAAAATGTCATTCTAAAGTCGCTGATGTGACTTTAATTCTCGGTTCCCTTGCATATTTCAAATCCCACCTTCTCCGGGCAACAAGACGGTATGCAAGTCTTCTTAATAAGATATAATCATCTTGTCCACTAAGCACATCACAACAGTAGAGCCATTTTGTCATACCTGTCAAGACGGTGAGCTGGTCTTCTTGTCAAGATGTTATTGTCTTGACCTCTATAAATATGAAGATGGTATAGCCTAGTCTTAGACCAATCCTTAGAAAATTGTTGTGGACCCATCTCCTGACTTGTTGGGATATAATAGCAGTACTAATAAATGATTCTACAAGCATGAGAGAAGATAATTATCAAATACAAATTGCACTTATCATTGCAAGCTGCACTTCTTCAAATCCAGGAACATTGAGGGAAAATTCCCAACAATTTCTCCCTATTTGAAGAAGTCAGAAATCTTGCTCAATGATTAGTAGCACGCAATAAAAATATTATCACAAAAATATTTAACTGAATGAAATAAATTTCATGAAGCATGATATCATATGAAAGAAATATCATATAAATATATGCCACCGGTTTATGTTTTTAGCGACAAAACATAAACATTATTTATAAAATTTGACCTAGAACCTTCAGGAACAACACTCTTTCCTATTTTCCTCCTTTGTCTTTCAAAGTACTTGATAGGTTTTGGAATGTAATTTGATGAAACCTTGATAGGGTTCTGCATATTCAAGTTTTCCTGAATGATCCTTCATCTGAGATTCACCCTCTCCAGGTGCTTGATCCATTCTTCAAAAGAGTACAATCTGACAATGCCATGCCCAATGTTTTTATGGTTGATCTAGATCTGCATGATGATAGAGCTTGACTCATCACTCCATAATTCATGTTCAGGATCTTTTATAATTTCTTTCCTTCTCTTGTCCATGTACTCCTTAGGGAGCAATCTGCCTTCTTATTCTTCTCTTGCCTTACTAAACATTCTAAGCATCTCTCACCATGGCAACAAAATCAGTAGCTGATAATGCATTGATATCCAGTAAGGGTAAGTAAAGTGCATGCCTTGTTCCTTGAAGAACTCACAGGGCTTGATCAACAACAACCTTCTCCCCCTTTCTAACTTCTTCAAAAAACTTTTCTTCTAGGTCAAGAGTGCATAATACAACTCAGCATGAAAGAGTTTGAAATATGTTCTCATTATAAGACAAAAGTTCTCATCTAACCTCATCAATCTGTTTCATGACGTCAACTTGAGTTTTATACATATATTTTTTTATATGATTAACTCCTTATTTAAAAGCCTCATCAGTCTTGCTAACATAGTTCTTGATACTGGTTATGTCCTGAGTGTAATGCTGAAGATTATCATCAATAGAAGTCGGTATTTTAACATTGCTGTTCATAGATCCAGTAGCTTTCACAAACCATTTTGTTAACTCTATTTTGACATGGGCAACATCTTTAATGGTTTTGATTTCTCTCATAAACTCTTCTCTATCACTTTGAATTGCAGTATCAATGTGTGCTTTGAGAGAAGTGTTAGGAATATTGAGTTTATGTCCGCTCGTGTCAGGTCCGACTCGGAACAGGTTTTTTGGGTTCGTGTCGCTCTAGGGCTTGGCTCTACGCTGGAGGTACTATATATACCTATTCCAAACTTGATAGGGATATGTAGAATACTTTGAGCGGAGCCGATTCAACATTCTCAAAGTATCTTTTCCGCTCCGCTAGGTTTTCTGCGTTTTTTCCCGATTCCGATCCGCCGCTCGTCTTCGTGAAATCCATCCCGAATCCGGTGGATCGATCTCCCGTTCCAGTCCTCTCCCGATCGCGATTTATTTTTTCTCTTCCGCCGCCGGATCGCAAGGAAGAAGCTCTCATCGATCGCGATTTATTTTTTCTCTTCCGCCGCCGGATCGCAAGGAAGGAGTCGCAGATCGCGATTTCGCTCTCCCGTAAGCCGCCTCTGTTTCGCGAGGGAGAGATCGCGAGTCCGCTCGCCGCTCCCGATCGCCGGTGTTTCCTGTGCTCCATCCGGCCGCCGTGCCCCAGATCCGGCCGCCTCCGCCGTGCCCCAGATCCGGCCGCCTCCGCCGTGCCCCAGATCCGGCCGCCTCCGCCGTGCCCCAGATCCGGCCGTCTCTATCGCAGATCGGCCATTCCCCGCCACTGATCGCCGTTCCAGATCTGAACAGTGGGAAGCCGATCCAGATCTTGGTTCCTGTGACGCATCTGATCAAGGAAAAAAAAAGGAAGGGAGGAATCTCATTGCTGTTTGGATCTGATCCTCGATCTAGAAAAAGGAACAGTAAATCTGTCTGTTGTCTCCTGCTTCAGTTGAAGTTTGCTGATTGGTCATAGCTTTTGGCGACTGCGTTCAGCCGGAAAAGAGGAGCAAATCATTTAGTTTTCGTGGATTGGATCTAAAGGCTTTGGACTCGTCTCCGCTCGGCTCAGGTGACTCCGTTCTAGCATTTTATTTCTGGTTTTAAATCTAGTACGATGTCGAAGAAAAGCGCGCTCGACATAATAAAATTGCAATCGTTCGACGCCTCCGATTTCCTCAGTTGGAAAATTCAAGTCCAACTAGGAATGAAGGAATGCGAGATATTCTATACTGTTCAGAGCGATTTTGCCTCCACCGTCGAGAACGTGGACGAGTACCAGTGGAACAAAGATGAAGATTTCTGCAGGGATTACTTGTTAAATTCTCTGAATCCCCGGCTTGCGCTGACCTACCACGCTTACAAATCTGCAAAGGAGATATGGGATCGACTGAATGCACATTTCCAGAAGGAGGAAGGATTGTCGAAGTCGCTCATTGGAGAGAAGTTCTTCAACTTCAGATTCAAAGCGGACGTGCCTACCACTTCTCAACTTTTGGAGCTGGTCAACCTTCGTCAGAAGCTGGATGATGATCATTCGAAGATGGACGACAGCCTCTTTGTGTATATGATCCTGAGTAAACTGCCTCCTGAATGGCTCTTTTTCAAGACCGAGATGCACCGATTGAAAGAGAAGATCAGTTTGGACGAACTCAAAAGGTTCATCCATATTGAAGACCAGAATATTGCTGGGAAGAGTTTGGAGCAGGTTGCGCAGCCTTCACAGGCTGTCAACTTCGTTTCACGTCCTAGTAAGCCCTCTCGGAAGCCCCCGGCACCCAAGCGTGACACTCCAGCACCGTTGGCGGTCAAAAAGCCTTCTCTCAAAAGGAAGAAGGGCAAGTGCCACAACTGCGGCAAATGGGGTCACTGGGCCGCTGATTGCAGGGGTCCGAAGAAGGTAAAGGAGGATGCCCCACAAAATGTGGCGCACATGGTGGTCGACAACTCCGATCCTAAGTCCTTCGTGGCTATGATTGGGAGTAGTCACCGCAGTGCGTCTTCTGAGTGGTGGCTGGACAGTGGTGCTACCTGTCACGTCACAAATGACAGGAGTCTTCTTTCTAAGGTGACAGCGGTCAAGGACAGAGTCGAGAACTGCATTGGAGGAGCGACTGATGTTACTCATGTTGGGACTGCAGAGCTTGTGCTCTCTTCAGGTAAAACTTTAATTTTGCAAAATGTTAAAGTAGTTCCAAACTTAACTAAAAATCTGATTTCCATAAGCTTATTAGATAAGGCTGGGATGACCTTCACTACTCAAAACGGTAGAATGACCTTAATGGTCAATTCACATTATTTTGGGTGTGCGTTTATGATCGATGGAATGTATAGGCTTAGCCTAAATAACGATAGCATTAACCAAGTGAGTTCTAACCTCATTGATCCCAAGTTGTTGCACAACAGACTAGGACATGTGAACTATAGGAAAATACTAGACCTAGCTAAGAGTCAAAACATTCCCTTAGATCTGTCTATTCGATTTGACAAGTGTGAGGTGTGTGCGCAAACCAAAATCACTAGAACACCTTTCAAGTCGGTGTCTAGAAGCACACAACTTCTGGAATTGATACATTCAGACCTTTGTGATTTCCGGAGTCATATCACTAGAGGGGGAAAGAAGTATCTAATTACATTCATAGATGATTTTTCGAGATATTGTCATGTATTTTTGTTGAGATCGAAAGATGAGGCTTTTGAGATTTTTAAAATTTTTAAGTCTCGTGTGGAATATCAGTTGAACCTTAAAATCAAGCGACTCAGAAGTGATCGAGGAGGAGAATACACTGCAACTGAGTTTAAGGAATTTTGTGCCTCTGAGGGCATAATCCTTGAAACCACAGCTCCTTACTCACCCCAGTCTAATGGCGTTGCCGAGCGTAAGAATAAAACTTTAACAGAGATGTTGAATTCTATGCTCCTAACAGCTGGCATGCCCAACTCCTTTTGGGGAGAAGCAGTTCTTACTGCGAACCACATTCTGAATAGAGTGCCTCACTCGAAACTCATTTCTATCCCGTATGAGTTGTGGCATGGTTATCCTTGTAGGTATGATACTCTAAAGACTTGGGGCTGTATCGCGTATGTGCGTTTACAAGACCTTAAGAGACCTAAGGTGGGACCTAGAACGACAACATGTGTTTATCTAGGTAGTGCAGAAGATAGTGCAGCTGACAGGTTTCTTGATCTATCCACTAATACAGTGATAGAGTCTAGAGATGCTATTTTCTTTGAACATAAATTTATCAAAGATCATGGCTTAACCGTCCTCGGGTCTACTAACGTGATTGCAGAATCTACTGTAGAACCTGAAGCTGGCCCCTCTGGCACTGCTCCCCAACCTCAAGAGGTGGAACCTGTTCCTGTTAGAATGTCTACAAGAGATAGAGTCCCTAAGAATTTTGGTGAGAATTTCGTCACCTACCACTTAGAGGACGATCCATTCTCCTATCAGGAAGCAATGAGATCTAGAGATGCGTTAATGTGGGCAGAAGCCATCGACGATGAGATGAACTCGCTGCTACAAAATAACACTTGGCATTTAGTTGACCTGCCGAAAGGAGCTAAAGTCTTAGGATGCAAGTGGGTACTGAAGAAGAAATTGCACAGTGATGGGTCTATAGCCAGATATAAAGCACGTCTAGTAGCTAAGGGTTATAAACAACAGGGGGGAATTGACTATTTTGACGTCTATTCACCTGTGTGTCACCTATCCACTATTAGGATTCTTCTTGCCATAGCTTCTATCGAGAACCTTATAGTTCATCAGATGGATGTAAAGACAGCCTTCTTAAATGGAGAGCTTGATGAAGAGATCTATATGGCACAACCTGAAGGTTATGTACATAAGGATCTAAGAGACAAAGTGTGCAAGCTCGACAAATCGATCTATGGGCTTAAACAAGCACCTAAGATGTGGCACATTAAATTTGATCAAGTGGTAAAGAGCGTTGGATTTCAGTCCAGTCTCTCAGACAAGTGCCTCTACTACCGCTCGATGGCAAATCAAACAGTCATCATATGCCTATATGTGGATGACATGTTGATTCTGGGTTCAGATCTTGCTGCAGTGAGGGATGTCAAATCCACTCTTGCAGAAGCTTTTGACATGAAGGACCTTGGTCCTGTGGATACCCTATTAGGTATGAAAGTTAGAGTTGACAAGGGTAGAGTCACCCTTAGCCAGGCTCATTATATAGAGCAACTACTTTCTACTTGGGGATACAAAGACTGTAGGCCTGTTGAGACACCGTTTGATCATAATGTTAAGTTGAGTCCTAATGAAGAGACCAGCATAGATCAATTAAAATATTCTAAAATAATTGGTAGTCTCATGTACGCCACAAGTTGTACTAGACCAGACATTGCCTTCACGGTTGGCATGCTGAGTCGATTTACCAGTAGTCCAGGCAAAGAGCATTGGGATGCCCTAGATAGGCTGATGAGATACCTGAGAGGTACTAAAGATCATGCCTTGTGCTATACTGGTTATCCTCCTACTGTGGATGGATTCTCTGATGCCTCGTGGTGTTCAGAAGTTGGGAACAGCAAGTCTACCAGTGGATATATATTCACTTTGGGTGGAGCTGCTATCACTTGGAAATCCAAAAGACAGACGTGTATAGCCTTGTCGTCCATGGAAGCCGAGTTGTTTGCCTTAGCTTCAGCTGGTGAAGAGGCAGATTGGATCAGGAACCTGATTTTAGACATACCCTTGTCTAAGTTACAAGTCAACTCGTTGAGCTTGTATTGTGATAATCAAGCAGCAGCTCAAGTTGTAAAGAATGCTCTCTATAACACTAAGAGGAGACATGTACGACTGAGACATGCTTTGTTGAATTATCTGAAAGAACAAGGAATTATCACTTTGGTCGATGTGCGTTCGAAGGATAATCTGGCTGATCCATTGACGAAAGGAATGCCCAAAGACCGGTTAATCAAAACAGTGGGGGAAATGGGACTAAAGACGATTTAGCTCAGTCTTAGTTCAAGGTTAGGCGATTCAGTTCAGCCTTAGTCCAATTGTTTTGATTTTCAGATTTCCTTTGTCAAAGCAAGCATGTTGTGCTCCGTTGATGCTCCTGGTTGCTGAGTTCGGATCTGGTAAGTTGTTTCATTCCAAACTTGATGCTAACAACTTCACCTGGATTTGGCTATCTTGCCGTGGAGGAGAGTGTTATTCCAAACTTGATAACACGATCCGACTTGGCTTGACTTTTCTTTTGTTGATTGGTTCCATTCCAAACTTGATGAGTTCCAGTCAACTCTAGAAGAGCAGTAACCGTGACATTTCATATAGGAACACAGATATAGCTACGGTGTCCAGAAGTCCGTAAATCGTTTCATTTGGAAACAGATAACGGATTCTGAGGTTTATCTATAATACTCTGTAGAAGCGTCCTCCCAGCCAACTCTAATAATAATAATAAAATACTACGTTCTCATGGTAGAACTAGATATTTGTACATTTTTCAAATGCTTGAATTCATTTTAAAATGAAATTCTCTGTTGGAAATTACAGGGGCTGCTGATCTAGGAGGAGCACTGGTAGACTGGGATCCTGATCATGATGATCTTCTGGATTCTGACAGTTAGAGTATTGTTAGACCTTATTGTTGGTATCTCTGTTTCAGAGCACTGTTTAGCTCTTTATTTTCTTTCACCTGTTTGTTTGGACTTCTGTTGCTCTCTGTTTGATTTGGGACGCTAGGCGTTTAGGGCCTGTGCCCTGATTGTATCTGAGACATGATGTGATGTGGCTGAACTCTTGTTCTGTTTATGCATGCATACTAATTCTTGTGTTAAGTCTAATAATGTTTTAACAGGTGCCGGACACGGTTGTGAATGATTCACTTTTGGCTGAACATTTCACAAACCACCCCCTTTTCCGACGTCGGGTTCACAGCGGACATAGGAGGAGATTGTTAGGAATATTGAGTTTATGTCCGCTCGTGTCAGGTCCGACTCGGAACAGGTTTTTTGGGTTCGTGTCGCTCTAGGGCTTGGCTCTACGCTGGAGGTACTATATATACCTATTCCAAACTTGATAGGGATATGTAGAATACTTTGAGCGGAGCCGATTCAACAAGAAGTACTATGCTCATCCATCATCATTTTCATGGCAACTAAACTTGAGTTTGTTGAGTCTGATGGTGTTGAAGTTGAAGGTCCTGATTGGTGAGCAACTATTTTAGCAGATAACTGTGTCTGTGTCCTTAGTTCACTTGGGACCTCTTGAACTACTAACCCATTTCTTTGAATGGCTGGAACAGGGAGCTCAATGCAAGCCTCCCCCTCAACACCACAATCCACTTCAAGCATTTCATTGAAGTCACCATCCAAGAACTTGTCAAGGATGTCTGTGTGGACCTTTTCAGTTATAACAATTGCATCTATTTTCTCTTGAGAAACTTGACCTGCCTCCCCCTCAGTTGAGGCATTCTTTTCCAAGTCAGTAAGGCTAATGTTAGCCTATGTGCTGACATCTTGATAACCACAATCCATGTCTTTTGATGATGAAGATTTGGGTTATGGATAGGTCCACTTCTTTCACCAGCCTCACTACTTTCCTCATTCCTTTCTTTTGAAACATTTTCTTCCTCAGAAGAATCTCATCACTGTTAGATTCCTCAGCAACTTCCTTGCCCTTTTTCTGAGCCTGTTTCTTCTTTCCTTGGGAGGGGTTTCGCAGTACCTTCTTATACCTGTCCATGGTCTTTAGGTCCATTTTCCTCATATGGTGAATATTAGACTCATACTTCTTCTTAAAGTTGTCTGGATATTCTGTTAATAGGTATAGGGAAAGAATTTTCCCTAGAATTGGAACATGTAGGCTTTCCTTTAACCTTAGGAAGATGACTTTTGCCCAATTTGTCCTCTTAGTCAAAATGAATCTGATCATCAAATCAAAAATGTGTTTTGATATCCTATCGTGTGATCCAACTTTGCACAGGAGTTTCTTTCCAATTATATTTGCCAGGAACATTACTTTAATATTTAAAATTTTCCTTTCTAAAGGTCTATAGGGTTTTTCTGCAAGCTCACACTAGGCTAGGGCAGCTCTAGTGTCATTCATGGCGATGTAATGATATTCCTCAGTTTATGGAAGCCACATGGCTCTAGAGAGACGCTTAAGGTTTATATTAATACGAACTTCACCAGTCTTGCTCTTTATGGATTCTCCTAAAGAAGACATTAACATTTGAGAAGAAATCTAATACCTCATTTTTCAAAATCATTACAGGCTTTGAAAGAACAAATTCTAGGTTGATGGCATCGAGCAAATGTTGAAATTTCTCAAGCTGATCAACTAGTAGTTCTGGTATCAAGCAAACACCTCCAAAACTATCAAGCTGATCACTTGATCAAGCGGAAAGTGAGAACTAGGCGCAGGAACACTCCAACCATAAACTGAGCAATGTAATCAGTAACAATGAAGTGCAAACACAGATCTTTTATTCATCAGCAACCAATCTTTACAAGGCCAGGAATACATGGTGAGACGTGATTTCGCCAAGTACAAATGAGAAGTAAACAAGCAAGAGAATTTTCAAGCCGGGCGGACTGCCTCAGAGACCGCTGAGTACGCCGAATCCGCCAAGACCGCCATGCCGCTGCTGCTATTACTGATCTATGGAGTCCGCACAAACCACAGACAACCCGTTATTCTGCTGAGACGCCCACTCTACAAGCCGTCGCCGAACTGGATGAACAGACCGCTAAGCACACCGAGACCGGCGACTTGGTTATTGAACATAGACTTCAGTTGATGGAGAGAAGACTGGTTGGCCGCCACATACGACCTGCTGCAACCGCTGATTGTAAACCACAAGCTTCACTGCTTCCTGACCTTGTTCAGAACCAGACGCCCGGCTTCATAGTGCTTGCCGCATAACCTGCAAACAACAACCTGTTAATACTTCTCAAACCGCGTGACCTGAAAACCCGAGTCCGCAACAATTGATCTCCGCTCAACTTACTGTACACTCAGTTACCGTAGAAGTGTCAGGAGGGACTATTTATAGGCAGGGTGAGGAGTGTGATCACCGCCCTAGTGAATAGAGTAACCACCCCAGCTCGCAGCTAGTGCAACCCAGTCAGACGAGTCCGCAAGGACTTGACCGGACTCCAGCCAACTTGTCAGCGCCAAATCAAGAAGCCAGTCCTCCACCAGGCGGACACCGCACCAGTCCGCACCTATTGCATCATGCGGACACAACAATATCCCAATCACTGCAACAGTCCGCATGATACATGAGGACATGACATTAGTCCACCATGCCAGCAAACACCTCGTCAATCCGCCACTGCATAGTACCCGGACAGTCACAGCCATATACTGCATCAGTCCGTATGCTACACGCGGACATGACACCAGTCCGCACAACTCGTGAACACGTCTTCAGTGCGCCACACGAGTCCACGACCTACAGGCAGATCACCCAGTCAACAACGGACTCTAAGGATAGTGCGAATAGCCTGGACTTGTCAGAAAGAGACCAAGTCCAGCAATCTACCAAACAGGTGCGAGCTCGGCAGACACGAAGCCAGACCGCCAACTCCATGGACAGTCCGCCACCATGAATGCGGCTATCACCCACCACATCACTAGAGATCATGGCAAGGACCAATGCCGATCTCGCAATCTCCAAAACCAGTCCGCAATAGCGGACTCTGTAGACTCGAACTGCATCTGCCATAACTCCGTGAATTAACCACCAATCCACCTGATTACTTCAATAACGGGATATTTGCAAAACCGCAGATTGAGATGAGCACCGCCACCAGATCGCCAAGATAGACTGCCCAGGCTGCACCAATAGACACCCAAGCTTCCAAGTTTACTCTGGTCACAGACCACCCAGGCTGCACCATTAGTCCGCCCAGGCCGCTTCAATAGACGCCCGAGCCGCCAAGTCTACTCTGGCCACAGACCACCCAGAACGCACCGTCAGTCCGCCCAGGCTGCTAACTCAGACAGCCCAGTCTGCCCGTTTTGCTCAATCAATCACTTTCACTTCATAATTTTCAACACTCTCCGTTAAAGTGAGAAGTGGTGATCAATCCCAACAGTCCACGTAACCATATAAAAAGCACCTTCAGCAACGGCTTCGTGAAGATGTCCGCGATGTTTTCCTCACTTCACATATCCTCCACCATCAGTGATCCCTCCAACACCTTCTCCCGTATGAAGTGGTGCTCAATCTCGATGTGTTTGGTCCGTGTATGACAAACTGAATTATTTACCAGCTTCAGGGCACTCTCATTGTCACCGCAAAGCAGAGTAGGACCCCGCACTTCTTCATAGATGTCCTCTACTAATCTCCTGATCCAGATGGATTCCCGAGCTGCCAAGGCCGAAGCCTTGTATTCTGCTTCCGTAGTAGAGACGGACACTTAGTCTTGATTCTTGCTGCACCAAGAAATACTCCCTGATCCACAAGTGAAGACGTAACCGGATGTTGACTTCTAGTCGTCTAAATATCCCCCGTAATCAGCATCCGAGTATCCTTGAAGAATAAACTCCATGCCTCTCCTATACAGGAGACCCGTGTTAGAAGTTTCCTTCACATACTTCAAGATATTCCTAGCCGCCATCAGATAAGACTTCCTGGGTTCCGCCATATACCGACTTACACGGCCAACCGCATATGCAATGTCTGGCCTTGTAATCGTCAGGTAAATAAGACTCCCATCTAAAGCCTGAAACACCAAAGGATCCGGCAGAATCCTCCCTTCATCTTGTCGAAGTTTGATGCCTGAATCAAATGGAGTAGAGCTACTCTTCCCCTCCTGCATGCGTAATCGCTAAATGATCCGTTCTGTATAATCCTTCTGGGACACGAGTATTCCGCTCTCCTTCCTCTCCACCTCAAGTCGAAGGAAATGGTGGAGTTCACCCAGATCCTTCATCTCGAACCTAATAGCTAGCTCTGCCCTGAGCCTAGCTACTTCCTCCTTGGAGTTCCCCGTGATGATCATGTCATCCACGTACAATAGTACCAGGACAAGAAGCTCCCCCTTCTTCTTGACGAAGAGGCTCGAGTCTGAGTTTGAAGCCAGATAGCCGCAGAACTGGAGGAATTCTGCACTTTTCCCATACCAGGCTCGAAAAGCCTGCTTCAACCCATAAAGCGCTTTCCGGAGCTTGCAGACGTAGTCCGGATGTTCTTCAGATATGTACCCGAGCGGCTGATCCATGAAGATGTCTTTGTCAATCTCCTCATAAAGGAAAGCATTCTTTACGTCCAGCTACCACATCTTCCAACTCTGGCAAGCCGCCAAAGCTATCACCACTCATACTGAAGTCATCTTCGCTATAGGACTGAACGTCTCCTCATAGTCCTCCACATACTGTTGCGAAAACCCCCGAGCTACAAGGCGAGCCTTGTACCATTCTATGCTTCCATCCGCCTTCTTATTCAGCTTGTAGACCCACTTGTAAGTAACATGAGTAACGCCATCCACCTTTGGCACCAAGTCCGTAGTCTCATTCTTCTTGAGGGCTGCCATCTCCTCATCCATGGCATCATCCCACTCCTTAACTCCAGTGGCTTCTTCAAACTTTGAAGGCTCCCGCTCATCCAAGGGGCCTACGAAGAAACAAGAAACGAAGCTCACCGTGTTTCCTTCGTAATACCGAGCAGGTGACTTAATGGTCCTCTTTGATCTCTGAAGAGGCTGCTCCTTTCTCACCACCACCACTGCTTCTTCAGCACCAACTCTGTTCCCGGGCACACTTGGATCATCGCTACCCCTGCTTCCCGAAATAGAAGGTTCTGCCCCAGAGCTTAAAATAATCGGAGCTCTTGGTAACACAGACAGCTCCACCTGAAGATCTTCAGCAGCTTGCTCCTGCCCTTCATCAACCCTGCTCTCCTGAAGCTCAATAGTGCCACATTCATATGACATCAGCTCATCAAAGACAACATCTCTTAAAACAAAGAACTTCCTTGTCATTGGATAAATGCACTTCCAGCCATTCTTCCGCTCATCATAGCCCACAAAGACGAGCTTCCTCGCCTTCGCATCAAGTTTGGTCCTCTGAGCATCTGGGGTATGAACATAGCAGGTTGATCCAAACACACGAAGGTGTTCTACAATCGGCGTCTCCTTGAACATCATTTTCACGGGATACTTCATGTTGATAAGACTTAGAGACATCCGATTGATGACATAAGTTACGCATGTCATTCCTTCTGCCCAAAAGGACCTGGGAATGTCCTTTGCATGAAGCCAGCACTTGCAAGTCTCTGTCAAGTGACGAATCTTCCTCTCTACTACTCCATTTTGTTGTGGAGTATGAGCACAAGTAAGCTCCCTATAGACCTCGTGCTTCCTGCAAAAATTAGAGAACTCAGATGAGATAAAATCACCACCGTTGTCTGATCGAAACTTCTTAATCCGCAAGCCAAGACGGCCCTCCACCAACTCCTTGAACTCCACAAATAATTGGAAATCTGCTGACTTCTCCTTCATGAAATACACCCAAGTGTATCTTGAGTAATCATTAATCAACATTATCATGTATCTTGAAAGTGCAAGTTAGATCTGATATACTCTAGAGGGGGGGGGGGGTGAATAGAGTATGGTGCTTGCTAAAAACTTTTTACAACTGTTGTTGTATTCCTAAGTGAACAGGGAAGCTAATAATAAATAGTAAATCTAAACACAGAATAATCACAGAGCAATCACAAGGCAATCACAAACCACAGCCAGAAACAAAAAGAAAGACAAGCAACCAGATGACACAAGGAGCTATAGTGGTTCCCCAATCAACCTGGGTACATCCACTCTTCTACTACCCTAGGTAGGAATCCACTGCAGGATGAGTTGATCAGGTGTCCTGGGCACCAATGAGCTTTTGATAAGGTGCTCAAAAAGCAAACCAGATTTTTTTATCAGGTGTCTTGCCACCACTGAGTTTTGATAAGGTCTCAGAAACCAAACACAAACTTTTGAAGGGAGTTTGAAAAACCCTTTATAACAGAGAGAGAGAGAGAGAAAAAGGATGAGATGATCTTCTCTGTCAACAGTCAAAGAGAAGATAGTGGATGTTGTCAAAGCTCCCCCTGAGATCTTGAGATGTTCAGGAAGTGAAGCTTCGCAGTAGGGTGATAGGCCTTCAGATGATTTGATCTCCAGCAAAAGATGATTTCAGCAGCAACTGAAATGTGTGATGTCTGGAGTCTTGAATGATGATGGCCTTTGAACACTTGAATCAAGAGAGATCTGAAAATTTTAGTTGGTTGATCTCCTTTTGTGATGTATGTTCTTGTATGAATTTTTTGACTGAGAATGTCTGCAACTCTTTCTCTTTCTCTTGTGTAATTGTTGTTGTAAGAGTTGTTGCAGAAGTTGTTATTATTCTTTGTTGCAGAGAATGAATATATCTTTTATTCCTTTCATCTGAATAGAAATGATCCTTTGTCCAAGATAACCGTTAACTTGTCATTAATTACTTCCTTAATTGCATTTTGTCTTCTGGAGGAAAGTCCAATAAAACATTCCTTGAAAATTCCTTGAAACTTGCTCCAGATTAAATGAAAAACGGCTACAAGATCTCTGAATTAAAGGCTGACAATAATTCCACAGCTGTCTGGATTTGAATCTTGAAAAGCGTTGAACTCTTCAGAAAAACGTCGAACTGAGCTCCACTATCGTTGAACTGAGCTCAGAGACTGGACTTAGACAGAAACAGAGATCGTCGATCTGAGCTCAACTATCGTCGAACTGAGCTCAGATATAGAGAATCTAACTGGAGTCAAGATTATCGATCTGAGCTCGAAGATCGTCGAATGGAGTTCGACGACTCGTTGAAGTTGAGCTCAGAGATCGTCGAATGGAGTTCGACGATTCGTCGAAGTGAGCTCAACGATCGTCGAATGGAGTTCGACGATTCGTCGTACTGAGCTTGACGAAATGACTTAGTCTCCAAAACTGAAAAACCTGGTCTTGTGGGCAGCTTCCAAACCTAAACACTAACCCTTAGACTCAAATTTAATTGACCTTTAGATCTATACAGTGAGGTCAAAACAGGTTTCCTAAGAGACATAGTGATCCTTGCCCAAATCAGTAATAGAGTGTTCCAACAATCTCCCCCTATTTGGGTTAGGATTACTATTTACAGACATTTGAGGAAATAAAAACATATAAAGCATAAATGCAATAAACAAAACATTGCAGAATCACAGACATTGTCACAGATAGTTCAGAAATCAAAATAACTGTCACCTTACCGAATTACTCTTTTTCCTTGCTCTTTATAAGGACTATTTCTCTGTTTGGATTGAGAGCTTCTTTCTTAGATCTCCTGTCATCAGCTGCACCTAAAGAAGTTTGTTGCTTTGGCCTGGGCACTACAGCTTTAGGGTATAGCTTCATGTAGCTTTCTGAATCAAAAAACTTGCTGGATGAATATCTTTCAAGTTCCTTTTTCCTTTGATCTGATAAGGTGGTTATATTGGATATATCCCTTCCTTGTTCTCTGGCTTTCTTAATATGATCCAAAGCAGCTAACTCTTTCATCCTAGCTGTCCATGAAGTAGGATTGTTTTCAGGATCTTCAAATGGAACTGGAGGTTCATATCAATTTGAGGGATTATCTGGAGGAGCTCTGGAAGAGACTAAATCTTTCAGTTTATAAGGAAAGGGACCAGAGGTTATATTAGATGGACCTTGTCCTTCCCTTGAATATGGATGTTGCCTTGAATAGCCTTTGGAGTAAACTTGAAATTCTCTTTGGTTTCCTCTGTAATTTCCTCTCCTTGACTGATAGCCTCTAGATTGGTTTCCTCTGTATTGAGATCTTCCTTGAGGTTGATAAGAGCTTTGGCTTCTGGCAGAAGGTTGAGATGCAGAGCTTCCACTTGCACATGCACCTGGTGAAGGAGGAGGAGGAGGAGGATGATTGAACTGAGAGGATCCTTTATCATACCTTCTCTTTTTCTTCATAGCCTTCAGTTGATTTTTGGAATATTGCATCCAATGTTCTGTAATAGGACAGTTATGCAGAATGTAGTAAGGAATATCATTTATGTCTTTCACTTTTGCTAGAGGAATCCTTTTCATAGCCTTGCTTCTGACCTTCCTTTTCCTTGCTATTGTAGCAGAGGAGTCATCTGAGTCAGTCCTATACTGATCACTTTCTGAGCTTTGATCATCGTATAATGCATCAATCCTTTTGAGGTATTCTTTTTGTTATTCAGATTGAGCAGGAGACACATCAGAAATAGCAACAGTAACAACAATAACAGCAGGAGGAGGAGTAGAAGCAATACTGGCAGAAGAAGTTATAGTAGCAGATTCAGATACAACATCAGGTTCAGATACAGAACTTTCAGCAACAACACTTTCAGAAATAGAAGGTACAACAGAAGTAACAGAAGGAGCATTAGCAGCAGTAACAGTAGGCTCAAAAATAAGTGCCTCTCTCATATGTATGTCCTCAGAAACTAAAGCATCAGCAACATCAGAACTAGCAGAAACAACAACATTTGCAGTAGGAGCAACAGCAGTAAGATCAACAGAAACAGAAGGCTCAACAGTATATAGGGAATTTATATAGGAGCTTATTAAACTAGTGTCACAGCTGGAGATGGGCACAATGGCCTTAGAGAGATCCTCAGATTGCTGGACTACAGTGTACTCTGGAAGACAGCTGAAATAAATAGAATCAAAATCTGATAACAGTGACCTGAGGTCCACTATGATAACTGCAACTTGATCTGTTGAGGCTTGGACTGAAGATACAGCAGCAGGAGGAGCAGCAGCAGGCAATCTATTAGCTTCATGAGGCATCTCCCCCTGCCTAGATTCAGTCAGGACTGGATCAAGGCACCAAGATGAAGGGATTGCCTGAGGAGGAAGGAGAGAGGAGAGCCTGACAGACAGTTCTTGGACTGTTTTTAGAAGAGGAGCCAAGGAGGTCTCCATCAAGAGTGATAGCATGGGAGCTAGCAGCTCATAGAGCCTGTCTGCTAGAGCTGGAATATCCACTTGCTCAAGATGAACTTGAGTAGAGGTAGGAATTGAAGGTGAGGCAACAGGAGATGTTGGAGGAGAACTAGTGGATGGTGGAAATGAAGGTTGAGAGATGAGAATTGTGGAAATAGAAGATAATGGAATGGAAATGGATGGTGTGAAAGATGGTTGTGCAATGATATCTTGCAGTAGTTGTTGATAAGACGTGGATGAAGATGGTGGCTCAGCTGGGGATGAGGGAAAATCATACATAAAGGAATCATCTATAAGGTTGAAGGATGGAATGTGGGATGATGAGTCAATCTCTAGGTGAGGATATTGATGTAGAGGATGGAAAGTTTCTTCTGTGAATTGCGGTGTTGGAGAATGGATTGAAGTTGGAGATGGGGTGGAAATGGTGATGGTGGATGTTGTAGATGCAACAAGAGGTGTAGTAGGAGAAGAGGAAGCATGAAAGTCTTCTGCAGGGGCAGAAGCTTGAGGGGAAGTGACTGCAGCAGTCCTTGTGCCTGAAGTAGTAGATGCAGAGGGCCTGCTGGGCTTCACTATTTGTCTATCCCATTTGCCAAACAGGGCACAGGTGAGCCTCTTGGAGGCATTGATGTGCATCCCATTTGAAATTAGCAGGGCAGGGCATCTATTTTGAAGAAACGGTCCTAATATCCTTCCAAAATTAACAAAATTTTTGTTGATTTTCTTCTTAATTAGGTCAAAGAAGATTTCTCCCCAATTCAGTTGTTTCCTGTCCACAAGAGCACCCATCAAGCTGAGCTGATACCTGGAGATGGTATCATGGGCTGAGTGTTTGGCCAACAGCACCTTTCCAACCACATCAGCTAAGAATCTGTACTCCACAGATAGATTTTTCTTCACCAACTTGCAAGGGTTTGCCTCAGAGTGACCCATCCTTTCAAGCATAGCAGAAAATTCCTCTCCAGAAAGTTCAACAGACTCTTCTCCAGATTTCAATTGAAAAATCTCTGTCAGGGCAGCAGGTGTTAGATATACCTGGGTTCCTGAGATTGTGCCTATCACTGTATTCTGATTCTGATTGTGGGCAGTGTATACCCATTCCTTAATCTCATCTGTAGCCAATTTTATCCTGGTAGTCATTATTGTAACTAACTGTTGTTCTTTGAAAAGGTTCAGAATGTCCTGGAAAATTTGATCGCTGTTATTGAATGAGTCCATGTCTATGTCAAAATCTGCATCAAATTTCATCGCGGCCAGGGTTGCAACTGAGACGGCCATTGATTCCTGCAAAAACTAACAAACAAACGACCAAGTGTAGAGAAGTTTGGAGGGAAAGAGAAAATTTGCAGAGAGAATGAAAGCGCAAAAGGAGAACGACGGCCGAAAAATGAATTTTATATTAGGGTTCTACGCAGAAAAGGAAAGATCGTTGAACTCAGTTCGACGATCGGGGCTTCTAAAGGAAACTGAAAGGTCATCAACATCGTCGATCTCCGTTCGAGGATATTGGAGAGCGTCGAGCTCCGTTCGACGATAGTTCGGAAAATAAAATCGTCGAGCTTCGTTCGACGATCGCTGACCTGAGGAAGATAGTTTAGCACTATCTGAGAAGCGCTGAACTCTGGTCGACGATTTCGGAAAGCGTCGATCTCCGTTCGACGATCTGGGGGAAAATCGTCGAGCGCAGTTCAAAGATCAGAATCACTCTAGACACTAGAAAAAATTAAAATGTTTGCATAGTCTTGGTCATTTTTTAGAGTTGTAAAATCTTGGATATTATTTTAGACTTCCTCCATCTAACATTCCTAACTTATTCAGGAAGAAGGTGTGTTTCTTTTCATCCAAGGGTTTGGTGAAAATATCTTCCCTTTGCAAATCAGTTGGGATATATTGAAGTTCAATTTTATTTTTCTCAACATTATCCCTTAGAAAGTGATGCCTAATTTCTATGTGTTTTGTCCTACTATGGAGGATTGGATTTTGTGTTATGGAAATAGCACTGGTATTATCACAAAATATTTTTGACTTCTCTAAGTTGTAGCCATAGTCTAGGAGTTGGTTTTGAATCCACAATATTTGTGAACAACAACTACCTGCAGCCATATATTCAGCTTCAGTAGTTGAAGTTGACACATATGTTTGTTTCTTGCAAAACCAGGAGACAAGTCTGTCACCAAGAAACTGACAAGTTCCACTGGTGCTTTTCCTGTCTATTCTGCATCCAGCATAATCAGCATCAGAAAATCCAGTTAAGTCAAATGCTGAATTTTTTGGATACCAGAGACCTAGATTTGGACAACTTTTTACATACCTGAGAATCTTTTTTATTAAGGTAGGTATGACTCTCTAGGGCTCACTTGGAATCTAGCACATATGCATGTAGCAAATATTATGTCAGGTCTACTAGCTGTAAGGTACAATAAAGAGCCAATCATTGCTCTATATGTTGTCTGATCAACTGGTTTCCCATGTTCATCAGCATCTAGTACAGCATTAGTAGGCATAGGTGTTTTCATACATGATGTCTCAGACATACCAAATTTCTTAAACAATTCTTTTGCATACTTGGTTTGAGAAATGAATATTCCTTCAACATGTTGTTTGACTTGCAATCCTAGAAAGAAGGATAGCTCACCCATGCTACTCATTTCAAATTTAGAATGCATTAGGTTGGAGAACCTTCTGCACAAATTTGAATCAGTAGAACTAAAGATAATATCATCTACATAGATTTGTACTAGTAGGGTATGAGACTTATGGGTTCTAATAAAAAGAGTTTGGTCTACTCTACCCCTTATAAATTCATTTTTCAGAAGAAAGCATGCTAGGGTCTCATACCATGCTCTAGAAGCTTGCTTTAGACCATATAATGTTTTATGCAATTTGAAAATATAATCAGGATGAGTTGAAGAGATAAAACCTAGGGGTTGTCTGACATAGAATTCTTCTTTCATATCTCCATTGAGAAAAGCACTCTTTACATCCATCTGGTATACTTTGAAACCTTTGTGTGCTGCATATGCTAAGAAGATTCTTATAGCCTCCAACCTTGCAACTGGTGCAAAAGTCTGGTCATAATCTATCCCTTCTTCTTGAGAGTACCCTTGAGCAACTAGCCTTGCGTTGTTCCTTACAATTACACCTTGATCATCCAATTTGTTTCTGAATACCCACTTTGTTCCAACAATGGAGTGATCCTTAGGCCTTGGTACTAGTTCCCAAACTTTGTTCCTTTCAAATTGATGCAAATCTTCTTGCATTACAATGATGCAGTGTGGATCTTGCTCATCATCTTGAATGGATTGAGATTCAATTTGAGAAAGAAAGCAAGTGTGCATCAGGTTTTGGTTGACCTGATTTCTGGTTTGCACACCAGCTGAGATGTCTCCAATCACTTGGGAAATTGGATGGTCTCTTGATGTTGCTAAATCAACAGGGGGTGTTGATTGTTCACCAACCTGTGTTGTTGTTTCCTCTGGTGGTACAACAACTGGCTCTTCAAGAAGTTTCTCTTCAAGATGTTGAATGTCTTCTTCATCTTCACTGCTTTCCTCTTTTTGAATGATTTGTAACCTGTCCAAGTCTTCTGCAAGAGAGTGTACCTGCAAAGGTTCTATGGTAGAAGTATTCTTCTCCTTGAAAGACATGTTAGATTCATCAAAAGATATATGAACAGATTCTTCAATTTTATGAGTTGATTTATTATATACCCTATAAGCCTTACTGATCATGGAGTATCCCAGAAACACTCCTTCATCAGCTTTAGCTTGAAATTTTGCTAAATATTTCTTGTCATTATTGTGAATATAACAGATACAACCAAAAATTCTAAAATAGCCTACTTTAGGTTTCTCCCCTTTGAGTAATTCATAGGGAGTCTTGCCCTTCAGTTTATGTATTAAACTTCTGTTCAGCACATAGTTGGAGGTGTTCACTGCCTCTGCCCAAAAGGATAGAGGAAGGTGAACATCTGACAATAATGTAGTAGCAGATTCAATAAGGGTTCTATTTTTCCTTTCAGCTACCCCATTTTGTTGAGGAGTTCTAGGAGCTGAGAAGGTGTGCCTGATCCCTTCACTCTGACAGAACTCTTGCATAAGAAGAGAATCAAACTCTGTCCCATGATCACTTCTGATCAGGGCAATGTGAGTATTGAACTCAGTCTGTATGCATTTGAGAAACTTTGTCAAACACTTAAAGTTATCAGACTTCTTCCTCAGAAAGAACACCCATGTGAATCTAGAGAAGTCACAACCACTAAAGTGTAAGATTTCCCTCCTAAGCTTTGTACTGTAATGGGTCCAAAAAGATCCATGTGTAATAGATGCAAAATCATAGGTGAATCACTCTTATTAAGTGACTTGAAACTATTTTTGGTTTGCTTGCCTAATTGACAAGCCCTGCAGAGTCCTTCCTTCTTGTAGGGTCCAGAAGGTAGTCCTCTAACAAGGTTGTCCTTGGATAGCCTAGCAAAGGTTCTAAGGTTTATATGCCCTAGTCTCTTATGCCATAACTCATTAGGTCTACAAATAGAATTAAACAGGCAAATATCTACTTCTGTTGAAAGAAAGTATACTAAGTAGATGTTACCTTTACTTTTACCTGTCAACACAGTTGTGTTGTCCTCTGATTTGATCTTGCATAAGGATTTGCTGAAAGTCACCTGGTAGCCTTCATCATATAGCTGACTGATGCTGATCAAGTTGTGCTTCAGTCCTTCCACATAGGCTACTTTCTTGAATGTGACTGTGCCAATCTGGACTGCACCATATCCTTTTGTTAGTCCAAAGTTTGAATCCCCAAATATGACTTTGGGTCCAAGCTTGGCTTTAAAGGATGTGAAGTTGTCCTTGTTTCCTGTCATGTGCTTGGAGCACCCACTATCCAAATACCATTGTTGGTTTGATGTTGGATAGGTCTTCACCTGCACATAAAGCAATTTACTTATTTTTGACCCAGTTTACCTTGGGCCTAGGTTGATAACCTTTAAATTCAGAAATAAATGACATCCCTGGTTGACTCTTATAACCTTCAGGATGATATCTCCTTGGAGATATTATCCATTCAGTATAAGGGTTAAAGCTTTGGGATGAAGTACCCCTAGGTTTGGATTTTGATTTACCCTTGAAAAGGTTTTCAAAGCTCTGATCTCCGCTCGACGATCGTGGAGCTGAGTTCAACGATCTTGGGTCAGATCGTCGAGCTCCGTTCGAAGATCGACTGTGGCAGAGTTCAGGGTTTAGAGATCGTCGACCTGAGTTCGACGATTTTGCCTGAGATCGTTGATCTGGGTTCGACGATCGTCTAGCTCCGTTCGACGATTTCTGTTGAACCTTGGTTTTCTTAGGTAAGTCAGAATTTTTCCTAGCTACCTCTACAACTCCCTTCCCTTTATCAGAGATAAATTTAATTGGGGTTGTTAGTACTATAGGTTTGCTGGATGAAGCACCCAAGCCCAGTGTACTATTGAATCTAGAGTTCACTGTGCTTATGATGTCCATTAGCTTGATGCTTCTCCCATTAAGGGATTCTTCAAGCTTTTTGGCTTCCGATAGCTCACTTTTCAGTGAAGCTATCTGCTCCCTACAACACTCCAACTCCTCAGAGAGTTTGAGGTTTTCTGACTTTAAGGTACTGTGTTCAGACAATTGATTTCTGAGAGAAATGAATTCCTTCTCAGATTTTAATAAGTCTAAACATAGTGCTTTAAATTCATACTTAAAGTCCTCAGAATTGAAATCAAATGAGTCTATTACCTGGTCTTATTCAGGTTGAGTCTCTGATTCAGATTCAGACTCTTTTGCATCAGAATTGTGTTGTGAGGCATTGATAGTCATCATGCAGAATTCCTTCTCTTCAGCATCATCCTCATCATCACTTGAGCTGGAAGAAGTTTCTGATTCTTCTTCTGTCTCACTCCAAGTTTCAGCAACAAATCCCTTCCTTGTATGTTTGCTCTTGCTGGAAGAGGGTTTGCCATTGCTATTCTTCTTGAAGTCTTTTTCTTTTCTTCTTTCTTTCCTGTCTTTTCTGTCCTTGTTTTTGTTTTCTGGACAGTCAGGCACAATGTGGCCTGGTTTCCTGCAACCAAAACAGATAATTTCTTTGTTATTTGATTTATCATACCTTGGCTTGTCATGCTCTTTGTATGATTTTTTCCTGAAGTTCTTTCTGGCCATTTTGTAAAATCTTTTGGCCAGTAGACTAAGCAGCTCATCATTGCCTGTGACCTTGTCTTCAGGCTGATCTTCAGTGGCTTTGAAAGCTATTGACTTTTCCTTTCTTGTGGCTGGTGAGGCATCCTTCTGCTCCTCTTCTCTATTTTTGATGAGCAGCTCATAAGACTTGAGCTTGCCCAAGAGAGCTTCTGTTGTGATCTCATTGAGACTTCTGGCATCCTTGAGTGGCCAGATCCTTGAGTCCCAAGTGCTTGGGAAGCACATTAGGATTCTATCATTTAGCTCAGTCAATGAGATCTCTTTATCCAAAGTCTTCAGTTCATTGACTATCAGACTGAGTCTATTATACATTTCTGCTACTGATGTCACAACCCGCATTTTATCAACGATAAAATCGTATCAGAGAAAGAGAAAACACGTGTCGTGATGCCACGTCGTGCAGGGGATAACTGCACACGTTCAGGCAAACCTCCAGACCTTGGATTTTAAGGAAAATTGTTGATTAATGTGAAAGAAAACCAGTTATATTTAATGGTTGTATCCCTCGGCATGGTGGATCGGCTAGTCCATAATTAAAGGTATATTTATACGCAGCAGAAAATACTTTGGTTCAATTAAGTTGACACCCTAAATGAGCATAAGTGTCCCCGAGGGACGACTCATGGTATGCACGACGCTAAAGTGAATATAGTATATATGAAAGATAGTCTTTTACGCTAAGAAAAAACTAGTGTCTTGGTTTTATAAATATGTTATGCATGAGACACATATAGTAATGCTTTTAGGGTTTAAAATATCTAACGTGCAACCTAGCATAAATCCTTCCTAGAAGCAAGTAAACAACCACAAATAGGCAGAAATAGCAGTTTAAGTTCATACCCAGCATCGCAAGAAGCCACCAGTGGGGGTCAACAACCTGACACGAACCCACTGGTGAGTATGTATGTCCATACAGAAAGGTAAAGAACTATCTCACAAAATCGGGGATCGGCTATCTCAGCTACCCAAAGGCCACCAACAAGCCCCTCCAAAAGAACTAGCCGCTGAACTGGCTACAACCTGGAACTGAGGCATTCAAGAAAAGAACACCTCAGCAAGAAAATAATCAAAAAGGAGTAAATAGAGCATTAGATTTATGAGCAAATAAGAAGGGTTTACCAACCCGGCAACAAACTGCTATAAACAAAAGAAAGGGCATGACAGTAGGAAAAGAACATTGTCTAAAGCACAGCAAAGCACACCAAGTGAGAGCAAATAAAAGCAATATGCCCTACAAAAGAGTCTGCAACAACAACAAGACATATACATATATGCCAAAAGAAAAAACCACAGAATAGGAAAGGAACTAACAGTCCTAACACGTGGGTTAATGGTTGTGGTCAAAACATGGATCTGAATACATAACCAAAACCAGATCCAAAAAGGGCTAAGGGGTCAAATAGTGGCAGCACTAGGGTCCCACACACGCCAACCCAAACCAGGGCAAAAGGCGGTGGCCACAGCTCTCCACATAAAACCACCCCTCCAGAGGCCACCAAAACTCCACCACCTGCCACAACCCAAGAGTCGGCATGCAAAAATTAGCCGAAAACCCAATACCACCCCATAGAGAAAGGGAAAAGTCATACTAACAAACCCAAGGAAACACACGAACCCAAGAAAGAAACGTCGAGCCCACTCGACGCGACATTGAGTAAGCTCCACTTACTTGACGCCCAAAATACTTAGCCGCAAATCCTACGCTGGATGACGGCGTTGAGTGAACTCGGCTCACTCGACGCTGTCAGCGCTTTCCACTTAGGGTAAACGTAAGTTTTAGTTAAAACCGCAACCTAAACTCTCTCTCAACGCGCGAAAACAGAGAGTTGGAAATTTAATCTCAACCCTCTGTTCCATCCTAACTACTCGGGGCTACCGCAACTAAACCTGAACTGCAACTAACCGCAACCTCACCCTAACTCTAGCTACCCACTGGACACCAAACCTCAGACAAAAGAGAGAACATTGATTTAAATGTAGACAGTAATGACGCAGCCCATGGCTGAAATGAAGGAAAAAGGCATCCTATTACTCTACTTTCTAGGGAGGAAAAATAAAGAAAACAGAAGTATTGCACAGGAAATGAAAACAGAGTAAGGGTTAGAAATAATTTGGCAAGGGCAAGGGAGCCACTTGCCTCTACCTCCAAGAAAAACAACAGCTATCACCAAAGCTTGGCACCGGCGGCAAGATCGGCCACCTAGAAGGCCAAAACTGAAGCTTTGAGGAAAAAGAAAAGAAATCAGAAATTCTCAACTCATAGAATCAACCCTAAATCAAGAAAAACTTACATGGAAGGGAAGATCTTGACGAGAGCAAGCCAAACCTGCTATCGCACCAGAAAAACGAGCTTCCTCCCGCAAACACCGGCCAAAAACCACCGCCTCCTCTCAAAACCGTTCCACTGGAAGCTCTCCAGGCTCGGGAACGACGAAATGAGAAGGAAAAAACGGTTCACGGCAACAAAAGATGCTCTCAGGAGAAAAAGTACGGAACACGTCCTAGACACGCCCGTGACACGGCCCGACACGCCCGTGTCACGGGGTGTGTACTTACACACTCGACGAAAGTTGATCTCCACTCGACAAAACACGGGACACGCCCCCAGACACGCCCGTGACACGGCCCGACACGCCCGTGTCACGGGGCGTGTACTCACACACCTACCCACTCGACGAACGTCGATCTCCGCTCGAATAAACACGGGACACGCCCTGTGACACTCCTGTGTCACAGGCCGTGTACCAACTCAAGCACCACTCGACGATCGCGGAGCGCCGATCGTCGAACAGAGAGACACGCCCCATGTCACGCCCGTGTATGATACGATACGCCCGTGACACGGCTGTGTTCTCACTAAAACACCGCCTGACGACCATCGAGCGCAGCTCGACGAACCGAAGGGGGACACGCCCTGTGACACGCCCGTGTCACAGGCCGTGTTCCAACCAAAAACACCCGTCGACCAGAAATTATCGACCACAGAAAAGAGAGTTCTACCCGAGCACGACACGCCCTGGGTCACGCCCGTGACCCAGGCCGTGTCACCCAAACTTACACAAAAAGAAACCTGCTAACTCCTTAGCAAAAAAGACAAGGCACCAGCCTACAAGCTCGGCCACATCAGGCCACGCACAGCACATCAAACATTACAGCTAACAAAAATAATCGTAGAAATGACGCGAAAACGATCGATCCCGGACTTCGACCAAAACTCGCACCGTAGCTAAACACCCAAGCTATGAAAATAACAGTGAGGTCGAAAACAACATCCGACGATCGCACGCTCGGGCTAGCACCTCCCGAAGCCAAAACACAAGCATTTCCCTAAGAGGCCCAACGGAGTCACCAAAAACAGACTCCGGCTAGCCAGGGAAACTCGCCAACAGGCTACAACCAGGCTACACAAGGAACCTAAAGAGCTAGGACCACGCTCTACAATGGCGAAGGGCCGGAAAATGCGTCATCGTAACGCCAATCCAAGATCAAACAAAACAAAGAAAAACCGGGGGCATTACAGCCACTCCCCCTAAAAGTAAGTTTCGCCTCGAAACTTTACTCACAACACTCCTATAAAGAAGGAGAGAGAAAGAGCCAGGAAAGGGCTATATATATATAAATAAAACAGAACATACCATGCACAAGATTATGGAAACAGATGAGGGTGAGCCTCCCTCATAGCCGACTCCAATTCCCAAGTCGCGCTTTCTACATCCTGATTCCTCCATAAAACTTTAACCATAGGAATAGACTTCTTCCGCAACGCATGAACCTGAGAATACAGAATGCGGACAGGCACCTCCACATAAGAAAGATTCGGCTCCAACTGAGGCACATAATCCAAAACCTGCCTGCCATGCAGCACACATTTCCGCAGCTGACTGACGTGGAAGACATCATGCACGCCAGGGAAATTTGCGGGCAAAGCCAGCCTATAAGCTGATAACCCAATCCGCTCAACAATCGAAAACGGCCCCACGTACCTCGGGTCCAACTTCCTGTTCTTGCCAAACCGCTTGACTCCGATCAACGGGGAGACCTTTAAGAACACTGAGTCCCCCACCACAAATTCCAAGTCTGATCTACGCCGGTTGGCGTTCTTCTCGTATCTCTCCTGGGCTAACCGAAGCTTTTCCCGAATAAGCTTCACAGCGCTTTCCATCTCCTCGAGTGCTTCTGGACCCAACAAAGGTCTCTCGCCAACCTCAGCCCAAAACAAGGGAGTCCTACAGCGCCTCCCATACAAAGCTTCAAAAGGAGCCATTTGCAAGCTTTCTTGATAACTGTTGTTATACGCAAATTCCATAAGCCGCAAGCGCTCATCCCACGCTCCTCCGTGGTCCAGAATATAACATCAGATCATATCTTCCACAATCTGATTTGCTCGCTCCGTATGACCATTGGTCTGGGGATGATAAGCTGTGGAATATCTCAAATCTGTACCCAACCCCTCTTGAAGTCTCTTCCAAAAACGAGACGTGAACCTGGAGTCTCGATCTGATATGATACTCACGGGTACACCATGCAATCTGATAACCTCATCCAAATACAGCTCGGCTATCTTCCTCATCGGATAATCGATCTTAAATGGTACGAAGTGAGCACACTTCGTCAATCTGTCTACAATCACCCAAACTGAATCATGCCCCTTAGGAGATCTCGGTAAGCCTGTAATAAAATCCATCGAGATACTCTCCCACTTCCACATCGGAATCTCTAAGGGAGTCAGCTTGCCACCAGGCCTCCCATGGTCGGCTTTCACACGCCTGCAAGTGAAACACTCAGAAACAAATCTGGCTATGTCCTTCTTCATCCCACACCACCAGGCAATCTGCTTTAAATCATGATACATTTTGGTAGACCCTGGATGGTAGGCAACACTAGATCCATGAGCTTCTCTGCACACCATGTCCCGGATATCTCCAACAGCGGGAATGCAAAACCTGCCACGATACTTCAAGGCACCCGCATCATCTATAGAGAAATCTGGCAATTCACCTTTTTCAGCTCGAAGATACAAATGCAGAAGATCGGGATCATCCTTCTGATGTAGTCTCGTAAGCGCAATCCACGAAGGTTCTGCCACTGCCAAGATACTCTGCGAATCGCAGCTTCCCACAGAAATGTCCATCAAAAGGAACTCTTCCACTAGACGCTCGGCGGAGAGATTGAAAATCTTCCCTGACTTCCGACTCAGGGCATCGGCCACCACATTCGCTTTGCCCGGATGGTACTGGATTTTAACATCATAGTCGGCCACGTACTCCAACCATCGCCGCTGGCGCAGATTCAATTCTTTCTGGGTGAAGACATACTTTAAACTCTTATGATCTGTGAAAATTTTGCACTGCACGCCATACAGCAAATGCCTCCACAATTTCAGTGCATAGATCACAGCTGCAAACTCTAGGTCATGCGTAGGGTAATTCCTCTCGTGAGTTTTTAGCTGCCTCGACCCGTACGCAATCACCTTCCTGCCCTGCATCAATACGCAGCCCAGTCCGACATGCGACACATCCACATATATATCATACTCACTACCTTCAGTAGGCAAGGACAAAATTGGAGCTGAACATAACCTTCTTTTTAGTACCTCAAAAGCCTCCTCACACTTACCATCCCATATGAAGGCTACATTCTTCTGCGTCAACCTGGTCAACGACGCAGACAAGGTAGAGAATCCCTCTACAAATCTTCTATAATATCCAGCCAAGCCCAAGAAGCTTCTGATCTCTTTGGGAGTAACAGGCCTCGCCCACTCCATAACAACAGCGATCTTTTCTGGGTCCACCGATATTCCCTCCTTATTAACCACGTGGCCGAGAAAAGAAACTTAAGGCAACCAAAATTCGCATTTGCTCAGCTTGGCATATAGCTTATGGTCTCTCAGAGTCGCCAAGACCAGTCGCAAATGTCGATCATGCTCCTCTGCATCTTTAGAGTACACCAAAACATCGTCTATAAAGACAATCACAAACTTATCTAGAAAGTCCTTGAAAACACTGTTCATCAGATCCATAAAAGCTGAGGGCGCATTAGTCAAACCAAATGACATAACCAGAAACTCAAAATGCCCATGACGAGAGCGGAACGCCGTCCGCGGAACATCTGACTCCCGAATCCTCAACTGGTGATAGCCCGAATGAAGATCTATCTTGGAAAACACGGCACTACCACGCAGTTGGTCAAACAAATCGTCAATCCAAGGCAAAGGGTACCTGTTCTTAATAGTAACCTTGTTCAGCTCTCTATAGTCGATGCATAGCCTCATCGACCCATCTTTCTTTTTAACGAACAGCACTGGTGCACCCCAAGATGAAGAACTCGGCCTTATGAAACCTTTTGCGAACATCTCATCCAGCTAAATTCGCAACTCTTCCAGCTCTCGCGGGGCCATCCGGTACGGCGCCTTTGCAATAGGACGCGTGCCTGGCTCCAAATCTATAACAAACTCGACATCTCTATCGGGTGGAAGACCGGGAAGATCATCAGGAAACACATCAGAGAAGTCACACACCACATGAATCTCTTCCAAATGCGGCACACTAACAACTGTCCCTACCAGAGAGACCACACAGGCAAAACAACCAGAATCAAGCAACTTCCGAGCACGCACCGCATAAATGACTGGAGACTCCTGGAGAGAATACCCATAAACGCTCCCTGGCTGACCGTTGTCTTTGATGAAGTCCAAGCGCTTACCCTTGCACTGGATAACTGCATCGTACCTGGACAACCAGTCCATGCCCAAAATAACATCGAAGTCCTACAAGTCAATCACCTTCAGATCTGCCTTGGCTAGGAAATCCCCCAACAAAATCGGACAATCCAGGACACCCAGGTCTGTAACCACAGAGTCACCAGAGGGGAACTTAACGCAAAAGGCACCACCAACACGATCTAGGCCCAAACTGAACCGCTCCACGAAGGCTCTAGCCACAAACGAGTGGGTAGTGCCTGAATCGAAGAGAACGCGCGCCCAGCATTTCTTTACCTTAAATCGTCCTACAAATAGCGCACGCATCTAAGGCAACAAACACTAAAACGAAAACTACAACCAAAAAGGGAACATAACGAAACGACTGGGAGGAGTCGAACCTGAGATAACCTGGGTCGAAGTCTGCGCTTCGTCTGCCGAAAGCACATTCAGCTTCCCCTTTCCTCTATCCATTTGCTGAGGCGGGGGCAAATCCTGGAGGGGAACTGGCTGCAAAATAGGCTGGGTCCGTGGGCACTTTGTCTTGAGGTGACCCTTCTGGCCGCACTGAAAATAGACCTTATCTCTTAACCAACAACGGGCAGCATCATGCCCCTTCCTTCCACATAAGGCACATACCAAATCTACTCTGGGAGCACCCTGAATCGCGTGCACCTGTTCCTTCTTTTGCACTCCCAACCTTTTGAAACACTTCTCAAAGGGGTGGCCTGGCCGGCCACAGAAACTACAAACCTCTCTGTTCTTCTTTCTCGAGACAACATCAGGTTCCTGAGGGCTTTTCCCTCCACCGGACTTCCGCTTATCCTTCCTCAACTGCTGGCCTCTATTCTTGGCATTCTCAATGGCCTCAACTCTCAAGGCAGCTTCAACCATGCTGGCATAGCTGACTGCTCCGTAGGCATTCGCTAACTGGTGAATGTCGCTTCTTAGTCCATCCAGAAATCGCTTAACTCGGTCTGCTTCAACACTCACCAGACCAAGAGCAAACCGACTCAACTTACTAAACTCAATCTCATACTCACTAACCGTGAGTTTCCTCTGCTTCAAATGGAGAAAGTCATTCATCAGCCGGTCCCTCTCGACTGAAGGCAGAAACTTACTCAACAGCATCACCTTAAATGACTCCCAAGTGCACCCTGCCACCAAGCTCTCTTTCTCCCTCAGCCACCAATTCTTTGCTAAACCCTTGAGCTGGTAGGCAGCGAGCATCACTCTCTGATCGTCCGCAATCCCTGAGTATGAGAACATCTCCTCAATGGTAATCAGCCAGTCATCCAAAATCATGAAATCTGCTTGCCCATCATAAGTAGGGGGTCTAAGCCGCTGAAACTGGGATATGAACGCCATCTCCGGGGGCACCACAACCAAAGGCACGGGAGGAGCAGGAGGGACAGGAACAGCTACCCCCTCAGCGGGGTCCTAATCTCTCGGAGTCTGTCCCGCCACCACTGCTACAAGGGACTGAATCTGAGCCTGCATCGCCACTACTTGCCTCGATAACGCATCATTACTCTGTCGCAGGCTTTCTACCAACGCCTCGTTTTGCGCTCCCGATGTCTCACCCTCGGATTGGGGGGTAGATCTCGTCGCAGGACGTCTCGCCATCCTATAATCACACAAGCTTTAGACAAACCCTAGCCCAACAGCTAGAACAAAACTACCCGGTACAGACGAACACACTTAAATATGAACTTCAACTGCAAAACTTGCTCTGGGAGTTGTTTTTACCATGATGATGTCATGCTTAACCTAAGATGGTTCACCACCATCATACTAACTCATGTGCCTAAACCATGAATGCATGTATTTGTATTCTTTTTGACTCAAAACCATGTGTGTACATATGTCATCATGCAAATCTTTAGCCTGGCACGTTGTGCTTATGAAATGTTATGATATGCATGATGTGCTATGCATTCTAAAAAAAGGCCTTAATGCATGCCATGGGCGGCGTACACATGAAAATGTTATGCATCCCATACTGCATAACATTCTCATGCAATGAAAAAAGAAAACGTGCTAGCCGCATTCATGTGGTGAGGTTATGCATCCCATACTACATAACCCTCACATGTTGCCTCCTATGGTGGATCCATATACAAACACATATTATGCATCACATACTACATAATATGCCCTGTATACTTCTTTATGCTCATGAGTGTAGTGTTCGTGCTTTAGCCAAGACGTGCTGATGACATATCGGTGTGTGTATGGTATGGCTCTGACCTCTAATGCAAACAAGGGAAAGGTTGCCCGACCATTTGCCAAGCAACCTCCCTCTGATACCAACTGTCACAACCCGCATTTTCTCAACGATAAAATCGTATCAGAGCAAGAGAAAACACGTGTCGTGATGCCACGTCGTGCAGGGGATAACTGCATACGTTCAGGCAAACCTCCAGACCTTTGATTTTAAGGAAAATTGTTGATTAATGTGAAAGAAAACTAGTTATATTTAATGGTCGTATCCCTCGGCATGGTGGATCAGCTAGTCCACATTTAAAGGTATATTTATACGGAGCAGAAAATACTTTGGTTCAATTAAGTTGACACCCTAAATGAGCATAAGTGTCCCCGACGGACGACTCATGGTATGCACGACGCTAAAGTGAATATAGTATATATGAAAGATAGTCTTTTACGCTAAGAAAAAACTAGTGTCTTGGTTTTATAAATATGTTATGCATGAGATACATATAGTAATGCTTTTAGGGTTTAAAATATCTAACGTGCAACCTAGCATAAATCCTTCCCAGAAGCAAGTAAACAACCACAAATAGGCAGAAATAGCAGTTTAAGTTCATACCCAGCATCGCAAGAAGCCACCAGTGGGCGTCAACAACCTGACACGAACCCATTGGTGAGTATGTATGTCCATACAGAAAGGTAAAGAACTACCTCACAAAATCGGGGATCGGCTATCTCAGCTACCCAAGAGGCCACCAACAAGCCCCTCCAAAAGAACTAGCCGTTGAACTGGCTACAACCTGAACCTGAGGCATTCAAGAAAAGAACACCTCGGCAAGAAAATAATCAAAAAGGAGTAAATAGAGCATTAGATTTATGAGCAAATAAGAAGGGTTTACCAACCCAGCAACAAATTGCTATAAGCAAAAGAAAGGGCATGACAGTAAGAAAAGAGCACTGTCTAAAGCACAGCAAAGCACACCAAGTGCGAGCAAATAAAAGCAATATGCCCTACAAAAGAGTCTGCAAGAGCAACAAGATATATACATATATTCCAAAAGAAAAAAACCACAGAATAGGAAAGGAACTAATAGTCCTAACACGTGGGTTAATGGCAGTGGTCAAAACATGGATCTGAATACATAACCAAAACCAGATCCAAAAAGGGCTAAGGGGTCAAACAGTGGCAGCACTAGGGTCCCACACACGCCAACCCAAATCGGGGCAAAAGGCGGTGGACACAGCTCTCCACATAAAACCACCCCTCTAGAGGCCACCAAAACTCCACCACCTGCTACAACCCAAGAGTCAGCATGCAAAAATTAGCCAAACAACCAATACAACCCCCTAGAGAAAGGGAAAAGTCATACTAACAAACCTAAGGAAACACACGAACCCAAGATAGAAACGTCGAGCCCACTCGACGCGGCGTTGAGTAAGCTCCATTTACTTGACGCCCAAAATACTTAGCCGCAAATCCTACACTGGATGACGGCGTTGAGTGAACTCAGCTCACTCGACGCTGTCAGCGCTTTCCACTTAGGGTAAACGTAAGTTTTAGTTAAAACCGCAGCCTAAACTCTCTCTCAACATGCGATTACAGAGAGTTGGAAATTTAATCCCAACCCTCTGTTCCATCCTAACTACTCGGGGCTACCGCAATTAAACCTGAACTGCAACTAACCGCAGCCTCACCCTAACTCTAGCTACACACTGGACACCAAACCTCAGACAAAAGAGAGAACATTGATTTAAATGTAGACAGTAATGAAACAGCCCATGGCTGAAATGAAGGAAAAAGACATCCTATTACTCTACTTTCTAGGGAGGAAAAATAAAGAAAACAGAAGTATTGCACCGGAAATGAAAACAGAGTAAGGGTTAGAAATAATTTGGCAAGGGCAAGGGAGCCACTTGCCTCTACCTCCAGGAAAAACAATAGCTATCACCAAAGCTTGGCACCGGCGGCAAGATCGGCCACCTAGAAGGCCAAAACTGAAGCTTTGAGGAAAAAGAAAAGAAATTAGAAATTCTCAACTCCTAGAATCAACCCTAAATCAAGAAAACCTTACATGGAAGGGAAGATCTAGACGAGAGCAAGCCAAACCCGCTATCGCACCAGAAAAACGAGCTTCCTCCCGCAAACACCGGCCAAAAACCACCGCCTCCTCTCAAAACCATTCCACTGGAAGCTCTCCAGGATCGGGAACGACGAAATGAGAAGGAAAAACGGTTCACGACAACAAAAGATGCTCTCAGGAGAAAAAGTACGGAACACGCCCCAGACACGCCCGTGACACGGCCCGACACGCCCGTGACACGGCCCGACACGCCCGTATCATGGGGCTTGTACTTACACACTCGACGAACGTCGATCTCCACTCGACGAAACACAGGACATGCCCCCAGACACGCCCGTGACACGGCCCGACACGCCCGTGTCACGGGGCGTGTACTCACAGACCTACCCACTCGACGAACGTCGATCTCTGCTCGACGAAACAGGGGACACGCCCTGTGACACGCCCGTGTCACAGGCCGTGTACCAACTCAAGCACCACTCGACAATCGCGGAGCGCCGATCGTCGAACAGAGAGACACGCCTCGTGTCACGCCAGTGTCCGATACGACACGCCCGTGACACGGCCGTGTTCTCACTAAAACACCGCCTGACGACCATCGAGCGCAGCTCGACGAACCGAAGGGGGACACGCCCGGTGACACGCCCGTGTCACAGGCCGTGTTCCAACCAAAAACACCCGTCGAACAGAAATCGTCGACCACAAAAAAGAGAGTTCTACCCGAGCATGACACGCCCTGGGTCACGCCCGTGACCCAGGCCGTGTCACCCAAACTTATACAAAAAGAAACCTGCTAACTCCTTAGCAAAAACGACAAGCCACCAGCCTACAAGCTCAGCCACATCAGGCCACGCACAGCACATCAAACATTACAGCTAACAAAAACAATCGTCGAAACAACGCGAAAACAATCAATCCCGGACTTCGACCAAAACCCGCACCGTAGCTAAACACCCAAGCTACGAAAACAACGGTGAGGTCGAAAACAACATCCGACGATCGCACGCTCGGGCTAACACCTCCCGAAGCCAAAACACAAGCATTTCCCTAAGAGGCCCAATCGAGTCACCAAAAACAGACTCCGGCTAGTGGGGAAACTCGCCAACAGGCTAAAACCAGGCTACACAAGGAACCTAAAGAGGTAGGACCACGCTCTACAATGGCGAAGGGCCGGAAAATGCGTCATCGTAACGCTAATCCAAGATCAAACAAAACAAAGAAAAACCGGGGGCGTTACAACTGACTCAGCTTCTCCTTTCTTGAAATTCTCATACTGGGTTATGAGGTGAGATCTTCTGTCTTTTCTCTCAACAGCAGATCCTGAGACTATTTTTGATAGCTTGTCCCAGATGTCCTTTGCTGAGTTGCATTCAACTACCTTTTGGAATATCTCATCAGACATGGTCTGGGCTAGAATGTTCATAGCTTTTGCATCTGCAACTTTCCATTTCTTTATCTCCGCATCTATTCCTGATGGAGGTGGAACAACACTTATACTTGTGTTCTCTGGAGGTCTTGGACACACTGTGAAAACAGAATTGAAAATGTCCTCATCAATAGAATTCATGTACAGTCTAATCCTTGCTTTCCAAAGTGCAAACTTAGACAGATTGCACACTGGAGGTCTGGTGCTAGCATAATCTTTGTTTTGGGCCATGATTTGTGAAGGAATAATCCTAATAAAAAAATCAAAACAAGCAGATATAACTAGAGGAATCTTTGGGTTCAGGTGTTAGCCTGTGCAACCACCAAGGTGTGGTATTTTTAACCAACCTCCCTCTGATACAATTTGAAAGTGCAAGATAGATCTGATATACTCTAGATGGGGGGTGAATAGAGTATGGTGCTTGCTAAAAACTTTTTACAACTGTTGTTGTATTCCTAAGTGAACAGGGAAGTTAATAATAAACAGTAAATCTAAACACAAAATAATCACAAAGCAATCACAAGGTAATCACAAACCACAAACCACAGCCAGAAACAAAAAAAAAGACAAGCAACCAGATGACACAAGGAGCTATAGTAGTTCCCCAATCAACCTGGGTACATCCACTCTTCTACCACCCTATGTAGGAATCCACTGCAGGATAAGTTGATCAGGTGTCCTGGGCACCAATGAGCTTTTGATAATGTGCTCAAAAACCAAACCAGATTTTTTGATCAGGTGTCTTGCCACCACTGAGTTTTGATAAGGTCTCAGAAACCAAACACAAACTTTTGAAGGGAGTTTGAAAAACCCTTTACAGCAGAGAGAGAGAGAGAGAAAAAGGATGAGATGATCTTCTCTGTCAACAGTCAGAGAGAAGATAGTGGATGTTGTCAATGTTGGAGTCACCATGATGATCTGGAAGTGATCAAACATGTAATCTCACTGCCAACACGATATGAGCATGCAGGGTCGCACATAAGAGATGTGGAGAAGTTGGTTGATTGACTGTGTTGGTAAAGGTTACCAATCACCGACCTGAATAGGGTTGTGGGCAAAGTGTTGCCTTATAGGATCATCGGGTTGGGCAAATGTTGCCTTGAAGGGCTGGTTGGGATTGTCGTCCGAGGGTCGATGAAATTAGTCGAGAATCGTCTTCTGATTCCCGCCGATCGGCGAGAATCGTCTCTCTGATTCTCGCCGATCGACGAGAATCGTCGAGAATCAATTGTTGATTCTCGACGATCGACTACTTCGACAATTGTCGTCGACCGCGGCTCGACGATCGTCGAGTATCGTTGTGTATCGTCGAGCGCGGCTCGACGATCGGCGAGAATCGTCGAGTATTGTACTCTGATTCTCGCCGATCCTGTATTATACTCGTCGACTGATTCTCGCCGAACCTGCTCAGTGATTCTCGCCGATTGTCGCCGATTCTCACCGATTGATACTCGCCGATTCTGAACCCTATTTTCGGGTGGTCTGCGGATAGCGATTTTCCTGGGTTTATTTATACCTTGGTATAAATAGGACTCTTAGGGTTTATCGGGACATAAGGTTTTGGGCTCGCGATTTTCTCCTGTAGCAGATCGAAACCTGACGGAAGCCGTTCCGCCTTTCGCTCTGCCGATCCCGATTTCCGCTGCCGGAAGAGTTCCGCCGCCATGTTCGCTCCGTCGACCACCTCTTCTCCGGCGACTGTCGCTGGTGCTGCAATCCCTGGCGCGGACCTAGCAGTCCGTGGGAAAGCAAAGGTGCGGTCTTCTCCATCCCGATCTTCCGTGTGACGGAAAGCCCGGTGTTCTCCCGCTCGTGTGGACTTCTGCAGAAACGTGGATACTATTCCACGTAGAACTCGCCACCAGCAGAAATCAAAGTTTGGAGCATCTCCGTTGGGTTGTGACTCAACGCCACTGAGGTAATTTTTGCCTAGTTTTGCTAACTTCTTGATTCAACGTTCATAGCCCGATCCACATCTCTTTGGGTTTTTCTTGATGTTTTATCTTCCGCTGCGTGCACAACTGTTGTGCCATACTCGTAGAGAAACCCAACAGTGGTATCAAAGCGAGGTTGCGGCCATGATCGTTGTTTTGGAAGTTTGTTATTCCAGTGCGTGTAAACCTAGGGATTTAGAAGTGTTCTAAATGTCTTGATTTAGTCTTGGTCTCCTCGCCAAGAACGATTGGAATTTCGGTGGATTTCTAAGTGTTAGAAATTGTGATCTCCTTAGCAGTAACCATCCCTCGATTTTGTTTTGCATTTTGAATCCAACAAAGAGAGATGAGCTTGTCTACTGCTTTAAGTTGAGCTGTCTTTGCCTTTGTCCAATGCATGTAAATCTGAGGATTTGAAAATTTCCGGATGTTCAGATTTAGCCCTTCCTTCTATCAAATGTTGATGGTGTCAGGATGTGCACATAAGGGATGCATGTGGTTTTAGGAGAATTGTTTTTCTTTGGATGTGCACGTCGATCAAATGTTGATCATGGTTAATTGTTAACCTATATTTGAAATCCCTTCGTCAAATATTAAGTGTTCGGATGCCTTCCGATGGATGACACTCTTCCTGCCTCGATCGATGAAGTGTGGGCTTGCCAAAGCAAGGTGCATTAATCTATCTTGGTAAGGGTGCGAGCGAATAATTGTGATATCCCACTGTCGACATCGGGTCCAGCTTAACTAGGTGACCTCAAAGGTTGAGTGCCTAGAGGCATAGGGTTGGCATGCACCATATGATGGATGCGAATAAGGAGTTATTCACCAACCATACAAGAATTGCATGAGGATGCAATTGGCAAGCGTTGCCTACCTAAATAACCGCATCGTGAGAGGAACGCCAAAGCGGACTCATAATGTTGGTGAAATACGGATCTTGTCCACTAAGAGAGTAGCTCGCATGAACTCTCCGAATTGCTAGTGAGGGCTATCTTTTCGAATAAAATAGTGGGAGTATTTTAATTGAAGTCCTAATTAGAATAAATTGTAATTGAAATTTAGGTACTGATTTTATTCTGCATAAATTCTTGTAGAATTCCATGGCAAGCGTTGCGCACTCCACGTTGTCTCTGAGAGCCATCCTTGAGAAGGATAAGCTCAGTGGGACAAATTACATGGACTGGTATAGGAACCTGAGAATTGTTCTCAGGCAAGAGCGAAAGCTCTATGTCTTGGAAGAAGAAGCCCCCGAGGTACCGACCGGGAACTCTTCCCGTGCTGAGAAAGATACTTATAAGAAGTATACTGACGATGCTTTGGATGTCGAGTGCCTTATGCTTGCCACCATGAACTCTGAGCTTCAGAAGCAACATGAGAACATGGGGTGCAAGGAGATTGACGAGCATCTCAAGAAAATGTTTCAAGGGCAGGCTCGTCAAGAGAGGTTCGACATCACGAAAGCGTTGTTTCAGTGCAAGATGGGAGTTCAAGACTCAGTAGGGACTTACATACTCAAGATGATTGGGTATATAGAGAACCTTGAAAGGCTGGGTTTTCCTCTTGGTCAAGAGTTGGCCACGGATCTGATCCTGCAATCGTCGCCGGACAGTTATGAGCAGTTCGTATTGAACTACAACATGAACAAGATAGACAAGACACTGCCCGAACTCCTAGGTATGTTGAGAACTGCCGAAATCAACATGAAGAAGGCCAAGCCTGCCAGCCCCATACTGATGGTGCATAAGGGCAAGGGCAAAGCCAAGGGTTCCAAGAAGACGAAGGTGGGACCTAAGTCATATCTTGAGCCCAAGTCTTCAGCACTGATGAAAAAGAAAAGCATGGTGAAGGAAGGGAAATGCCACCACTATGGCAAGGCTGGTCATTGGAGGAGGAACTGTCCTTCATACATTGAGGGTCTGCAGAAATTGAGGGGAGGTATGACTTCCGCTTCAAATGTTTACGTTATAGAGATAAACCTTTCTGCTCCTTCATCTTGGGTATTGGATACCGGATGTGGTTCTCACATTTGTACAAATGTGCAGGAACTGGGAAGGAGAAGATTGCTGAGTAAAGGGGAGGTGGACCTCCGCGTCGGCAATGGAGCAAGAGTTGTTGCTATAGCCGTAGGGGTTTATCGTCTTTCTTTGCCCAGTGGGCTTGTAATAGAACTTGATAATTGTTATTTTGTTCCGGCGATAACTAGAAACATTATATCTATTTCATGTTTGGACATGATTGGATTTTCTTTTATAATTAAGAACAATTGTTGTTCTATATTTAAGAATGATGTTTGTTATGTTGTAGCCCAATTGTTTAATGGTCTTTATGTTTTAAACTTGGACCATCTGATCTGTAATGTAGAAAACAATAAAAGACTAAGAACAAATGACTCAAACCCTACGTATCTCTGGCATTGTCGTTTGGGCCATATCAACGAGAAGCGCATATCCAAGCTCCATAGAGATGTACTTTTGGACTCATTTGATTATGAATCATTTGAGCGATGCGAATCTTGTTTGTTAGGCAAGATGACTAAAGCTCCTTTCACTGGTTATACTGAGAGGGCTGAGGATCTTTTGGGTGTTGTACATAGTGATGTATGCGGACCCATGAGTTCCATGGCTAGAGGTGGGTATTTATACTTTGTTACATTTACTGATGATTTCAGTAGATACGGATATGTGTATCTTATGAAGTGCAAATCCGAGACCTTTGAAAAGTTCAAAGAGTTCAAGAATGAAGTAGAAAACCAGTTGGGTAAAAGGGTTAAAGCACTCCGATCTGATCGAGGTGGCGAATACCTGAGTCATGAGTTCCGTGATCATCTGAAAGAGTGTGGTATTGTATCACAGCTCACTCCACCTAGAACACCACAACATAATGGTGTGTCTGAGAGGAGAAATCGTACTCTGTTAGACATGGTACGTTCGATGATGAGTCATGCAGACTTGCCTGTTTCCTTTTGGGGTTTTGTTTTAGAGACTGATGCAATGACATTGAATCGCGCTCCAACTAAAACGGTTCTGAAGACACCATATGAGATATGGACTGGGAAGCGTCCTAGTATGTCGTTCATTAAAATTTGGGGCTGTGCGTCATACGTGAGACGTCAAATGCCTGACAAGCTGGAACCCAAATCGGATAAATGTTATCTGGTGGGATATCCTAAGGAAATGAAAGGGTATTACTTTTACCTACCGTCCGAGGGCAAAGTGTTTGTCGCAAGGACTGGTGTCTTCTTGGAGAAGGAGTTCTTATCAAGAAAGACTGAAAAGGTAGAGCTTGAAGAAGTCCAAGAACCACATGTAGTGAATGAACCGGAATTTGATTCTGAGACAGGATTACAAGATGTTGTAGCTAGAGAACCTGCTCAGGGAACACAAGTCCTACGTAGATCTGGTAGACCGAGGTTTGAGCCTGAGAGATATGGATTTCTCGTGTCTCAAATAGGTAATGTGTTGCTTATGGATCATGATGATGAACCATCAACCTACCAAGAGGCTATGAATGGACCGGACTCCGACAAATGGCTTGAGGCTATGAAATTCGAAATGGACTCCATGTATGCAAACCAAGTTTGGAGCTTGGTGGAACCACCTGAAGGGGTACGACCCATAGGGTGCAAGTGGGTCTTCAAGAAGAAGACCGACATGGATGGGAATGTACAGACATTCAAAGGGCGACTGGTGGCTAAGGGTTTCAAGCAAATTCATGGTATTGACTATGATGAGACCTTTTCCCCTGTTGCCATGGTAAAGTCCATTAGGATATTGCTTGCTATTGCTGCGTATTATGACTACGAGATCTGGCAGATGGATGTCAAAACGGCTTTCCTTAATGGAAACCTCCTTGAGGAAGTGTATATGACACAACCTGAGGGTTTTGTATCCCCAGATGAAGCCACTAAAATATGCAAGCTGAATAAGTCCATTTATGGACTGAAACAGGCCTCTCGAAGTTGGAATCTTCGTTTTGATGAGAAAATCAAAGAGTTTGGTTTCATCAAGAATGAAGATGAGCCTTGTGTTTACAAGCGAATCAGTAGGAGCATTGTTGTCTTCCTGATATTGTATGTAGATGACATACTGTTGATTGGGAATGACAATCCTACCCTGAAGGTTGTTAAGAATAACCTAGGGAACTGCTTTTCAATGAAGGATTTGGGTGAAGCGACTTATATACTCGGTATTAAGATCTATAGAGATAGATCGAAGAAGTTGCTGGGTTTAACCCAAAGTACGTACATCGAAAAGGTGTTGAAGCGGTTCAACATGCTTGAGTCCAAGAAAGGATTTTTGCCCATGTCTCATGGTGTGAATCTCTCTAAGGACCAGTGTCCAAAATCTTGTGAAGATAAGGACCGCATGAAGTTGATTCCATATGCTTCGGCAATTGGATCAATCATGTACGCGATGTTATGTACTCGACCTGATGTCTCCTTTGCTTTGAGCATGACTAGCAGGTATCAGTCAGACCCCGGTGAGTGTCACTGGATTGCAGTCAAGAATATCCTGAAGTACTTGAGAAGGACTAAGGACGTGTTCTTGGTGTATGGTGGAGAGGAAGAGTTCGTTGTAAGTGGTTACACGGATGCTAGCTTCCAAACTGATCGAGACGACTCCAAGTCTCAGTCAGGTTTTGTGTTTTGCCTGAATGGAGGAGCTGTGAGCTGGAAGAGTTCCAAGCAAGAGACAGTTGCTGATTCTACAACAGAGGCCGAGTATATCGCAGCAGCTAATGCGGCGAAGGAGGCTGTATGGATTAGGAAATTCATCGGCGAGCTTGATGTAGTTCCTAGCATTGTTGGTCCCGTAGTTCTCTACTGTGATAACAATGGTGCAATTGCACAATCTAAGGAACCTAGATCTCATCAGCGCTCCAAGCACATACTCCGGCGTTTTCATCTTATTCGTGAGATTGTCGAACGAGGAGATGTAAACATTTGCAGAGTGCCGACTGAGGAAAATATTGCGGATCCGCTGACAAAGCCTCTCGCGCAGAGAAAGCATGATGGTCATACTAGATCGATGGGTATACGATACCTAAATGATCAACTCTAGCGAGAATCTTGTGGGTTGCATGTAATCTTGTATTTTGTTGGCTGTTTGTTCATATGATGAACTGTGTACCTAGTTTTTCTTTTACAATTAATGGCAAGTTCTTTTATTATGTCTTTTTCTATATGATAGTTAAATGTTAACATAATAGATACCCTTAGAATGTTCGCTTCCATGGGACATCAAGTACGTGACTTGAATGTGAGAGCCCATGATTTATTTGAAGCTTCATTCTTAAAGGTCCCTGGTCGAGTATCATCATAGAAGCTAAGGGTGATGATGATACATGAAGGCTAGCACGTGCGTTGACTGATGACCGGTTCTCACAGGTCATGATATTGTGATATCAAGTCATCACGTGGGTACTTGTTAGTGAACAAGTTGTACTGGACAGACCCAACCTGAGACTACTCTGTGGATTGTCATCCAATCGTGTCACGAGTAGGTCTCAATTGACAATGGTGTTGTGATCCTTTGACCTGAAGTCACAGCATTCATCAAGTGAGGAAGAGCGTGCTTTGATGCCATCTAAAGTCTTCCTTGAGAAAGGTTGATGATAAGGGTGGTTGTTGGGCATGTTACGAATCATTTGGGTGTTTGTGTGTGAGCAGATATGGGATTTGTCCTCCTGTATGACAGGAGTTGCATCCATGGGCCCCTTGATGGAACTGGACTGAGAAATGCATGGCCATGCTTGGTTGAGTCAATATGTGATATTGGACTCACCATTCTCTGGAAGTCCGTCCTGGATCAAGAAACTTGGATTGAGCTATTACGAGGGTGACACGGTCCATGCCTCTAGTTCTTTCCGGATGTAAGGGACAAAGAGACAAAGACAACGCTGATACATTGGTCATAAAGGCTTATGAGTTATAAACTCTTATTGCTTGGGGAGCAATGATGCATTGCTAGATGCCGCTCATTGTTTGTGAGGTTTTTGCTTTGATACTTTCGAGATCAAGTGGGAGTCTGTTGGAGTCACCATGATGATCTGGAAGTGATCAAACATGTAATCTCACTGCCAACGTGATATGAGCCTGCAGGGTCGCACATAAGAGATGTGGAGAAGTTGGTTGATTGACTGTGTTGGTAAAGGTTACCAATCACCGACGTGAATAGGGTTGTGGGCAAAGTGTTGCCTTATAGGATCATCGGGTTGGGCAAATGTTGCCTTGAAGGGCTGGTTGGGATTGTCGTCCGAGGGTCGATGACATTAGTCGAGAATCGTCTTCTGATTCCCGCCGATCGGCGAGAATCGTCTCTCTGATTCTCGCCGATCGACGAGAATCGTCGAGAATCAATTGTTGATTCTCGACGATCGACTACTTCGACAATTGTCGTCGACCGCGGCTCGACGATCGTCGAGTATCATTGTGTATCGTCGAGCGCGGCTCGACGATTGGCGAGAATCGTCGAGTATTGTACTCTGATTCTCGCCGATCCTGTATTATAGTCGTCGACTGATTCTCGCCGAACCTGCTCAGTGATTCTCGCCGATTGTCGCCGATTCTCACCGATTGATACTCGCCGATTCTGAACCCTATTTTCGGGTGGTCTGTGGATAGCGATTTTCCTGGGTTTATTTATACCTTGGTATAAATAGGACTCTCAGGGTTTATCGGGACATAAGGTTTTGGGCTCGCGATTTTCTCCTGTAGCAGATCGAAACCCGATGGAAGCCGTTCCGCCTTTCGCTCCGCCGATCCCGATTTCCGCCGCCGGAAGAGTTCCGCCGCCGTGTTCGCTCCGTCGACCACCTCTTCTCCGGCGACTGTCGCTGGTGCTGCAATCCCTGGCGCGGACCTAGCAGTCCGTGGGAAAGCAAAGGTGCGGTCTTCTCCATCCCGATCTTCCGTGTGACGGAAAGCCCGGTGTTCTCCCGCTCGTGTGGACTTCTGCAGAAACGTGGATACTATTCCACGTAGAACTCGCCACCAGCAGAAATCAAAGTTTGGAGCATCTCCGTTGGGTTGTGACTCAACGCCACTGAGGTAATTATTGCCTAGTTTTGCTAACTTCTTGATTCAACGTTCATAGCCCGATCCACATCTCTTTGGGTTTTTCTTGATGTTTTATCTTCCGCTGCGTGCACAACTATTGTGCCATACTCGTAGTGAAACCCAACAGTCAAAGCTCCCCCTGAGATCTTGAGTTGTTCAGGAAGTGAAGCTTTGCAGCAGGGTGATAGGCCTTCAGATGATTTGATCTCCAGCAAAAGATGATTTCAGCAGCAACTGAAATTTGTGATGTCTGGAGTCTTGAATGATCATGGCCTTTGAACACTTGAATCAAGAGAGATCTAAAAATTTCAGTTGGTTGATCTCCTTTTGTGATATGTGTTCTTGTATGAATTTTTTGACTGAGAATGTCTGCAACTCTTTCTCTTTCTCTTGTGTAATTGTTGTTGTAAGTGTTGTTGCAGAAGTTGTTATTATTCTTTGTTGCAGAGAATGAATATATCTTTTATTCCTTTCATCTGAATAGAAATGATCCTTTGTCCAAGATAACCGTTAGCCTAACATTAATTACTTCCTTAATTGCATTTTGTCTTATGGAGGAAAGTCCAATAAAATATTCCTTGAAAGTTTCTTGAAACTTGCTCCAGATTAAATGAAAAATGGCTACAAAATCTCTAAATTAAATGCTGACAATAATTCCACAGCTGTCTGGATTTGAATCTTGAAAAGCGTTGAACTCTTCAGAAAAACGTCGAACTGAGCTCCACTATCGTTGAACTGAGCTCAGAGACTGGACTTAGACAGAAATAGAGATCGTTGATCTGAGCTCAACTATCGTCGAACTGAGCTCAGAGATAGAGAATCTAACTGGAGTCAAGATCGTCGATCTGAGCTCGAAGATCGTCGAATGGAGTTCAACGACTCGTTGAAGTTGAGCTCAGAGATCGTCGAATTGAGTTCGATGATTCGGCGAAGTGAGCTTAACGATCGTCGAATGGAGTTCGATGATTCGTCGTACTGAGCTCGATGAAATGACTTAGTCTCCAAAACTGAAAAACCTGGTCTTGTGGGCAGCTTCCAAACCTAAACACTAACCCTTAGACTCAAATCTAATTGACCTTTAGATCTATACAGTGAGGTCAAAACAGGTTTCCTAAGAGACATAGTGATCCTTGCCCAAATCAGTAATAGGGTGTTCCAACATATCTGCTACCTCCAAGACTAGCGGTAACTATTGGCCTCATCAAATCACAATGAATGCATTATAATGGTGCCTTGCTTCTTGTTTGTGACTTATCAAATGGAAGGCGATGAGCCTTACAGTATTGACATCCCGCGCAAACGTGGCCATCTCCGTAGGAGGACAACTTCGGCAAGCCTCTCACCAGGCTCCTTATCGACATAGCTTTCAGCTTGTCCATCCCTATGTGGCCTAGTCTTTCATGCCAGATAGCCGTGCTATCATTAGACCTCATCCGATCAACATAAGAGCTTGTTTATAAGACAAACAAGTCTCTTACTCTTCTCCCTACATGAACAACATCAGCCTTAACCACTGATATGTTGCAGAGAAACCTTCTTCTGTTGGGCCAAACAGAACATGAAAGCCCGTGTCAACTGCATTAGTTACTGAGAAGTGGTTCTTCTTTAGGCCAGGAACGTGGTACACAATCCTTAGTGTAAGTGGAGACTAAGGCCAGGATTTTGATATGCACACGTAATTCCGTTGTTTGTCTGTGAAATATGGCATGGGGCCCCGACCGGACCCATCGTTATATTCCATATGACGAATGGAGGCGTTACATGGACCCTGGGCACTATCCAAAGAAACAATGCCCTCCTTCTTTACAGAATGAACAGAATCATCAGCGGTAATAATTGCTTCATTACCTGAGAACAGTTGCAGAGATAAGAACTTCTGCTAATCTCCAGTGAGGTGATGACCACACCCTGAGTCTACTATCTAGTTATCTTGGTAGCCAACCATGGCAAGAGCACTAATACACGTACTTGTCATGAAGGCTCCTCCCCACCCGGCTTCCTCAGTAGTGGAACAAGCTCCCTCATTGCCTGCAACATGCCCAGGTTGCAACTTGACTTTGCAGTCATGCTTGAAGTGGCCAGCCTGATTGCATCTATAGCACTTCAACTCTTTCTTCTAGTTCTTCTTAGGAGCAGAGCTCCTCTCTTGCTAATAAGAGGTTGAAGCCCCTTCTTCAGCAGTATGATTCTTCTTTTCCCATCTCTTCTTCTTCTTCTCAGTGATGAGAGCTTCAGAACCACCTTCAGAGATAGTCACACCAGCCATCTGCCTGGTCAAGCTCTCCTGTGACGCTAGCAAGTTTTCCAGCTCCAGCAGAGAAGGTTGAGTTGCCCACCCTTGCACGAAAGTCACAAAGGCCATATATTCCTTCTGCAAACTGCGAACTATATTCCTTTTCAACTTTGCTTCAAAGATGGGCTCATCAGGATCCAATGCTGATATTTTAGCGCACATGTTCTTCATCTTGAGAAATAACATAGAGATGGAAAGATCACCTTGAGTTGCCTTAGCCAACTCATTCTCTAGGAACTACAGCCTTGCCACATTCTTCCTATTGAACAAACCATCAATGGTTGTCGAAATCTCAGCATCAGACTCACATCCTAAGATGTGATCAAAGAACTCATGTGAGACAACCCGTTTGAGAGCAAACTCTGCCTTTGCATTAGTTCTTCTCCAAACTCTCACCTCCTCAGCAGTACCAGTAGCAGCAGTTACCTCTTGCTTGTCGCCACCACCGACGACCTCCCACAACTCCTCGCCCAAGAGATAGCTGTTCATACACGACTTCCACTTCTTGAAGTTAGTCGCTGTAAGAAGTTCAATGTCAAGACCTCTTCCGTAAGCTCCTTCCATTGCAAAACCACCACTGATCACAAATCTTCTAGAAGCACTGAGCACACTCTGAGGTTGATCACAACTCACTGCTCAAGCCACTGTTCGCTCTGATACCATGTTGAAATTTCTCAAGCTGATCAACTGGTAGTTCTGGAATCAAGCAAATACTTCCAAAAATATCAAGCTGATCACTTGATCAAGCAGAAAGCGAGAACTAGGCACAGGAACACTCTAACCATAAACTGAGCAATGTAATCAGTAACAATGAAGAGAAAACACAGATCTGTTATTCATCAACAATCAATCTTTACAAGACAACGTATATATGGAGAGACATGATTTCACCAAGTATAAATGAGAAGTAAACAAGCAAGAGAATTTTCAAGCCGGACAGACTGCCTTAGAGACCACTGAGTCCGTGGAGTCCGCCAAGACCGCCAGGCCGCTACTGCTATTACAGATCTACGGAGTCCGCACAAACCGAGGCAACCCATTATTCTGCTGAGATGCCCGCTCTACAAGCCGCCGCCGAACTGGATGAATAGACCTCCTAGCCCGTCGAGACCGGTGAATTGGTTATTGAACTTAAACTTCAATTGATGGAGAGAAGACTGGTTGGCCGCCACATGCGACCAGCTGCAACAGCTGATTGTAAATCTCAAGCTTCACTGCTTTCTGACCTTGATCAGAACCAGACGCCTTGCTTCATTGTGCTAGAAACACAACCTGCAAACAACAACCAGTTAATACTTCTCAAACCGCGTAACCTGAAAACCTGAGTTTGCAATAATTGATCTGCGCTCAACTTACTGTTCACTCAGTTACTGTAGAAGGGTCGGGGGGGGACTATTTATAGGCAGGGTGAGGAGTGTGATCACCACACTAGCAAATAGAGTCACCACCCTAGCTTGCAGGTAGCACAATCTAGTTCGTCGAGTCCGCAAGGATTAGGCCGGACTCCAGCCAACTTGCCATGTGCCAAATCAAGAAGCCAACTCGCCACCATGCAGAACCACACCAGTCTGCACCCATTACAACATGCAGACACAACAACATCCCAATCACTGTGACAGTCTGCACGCTACATGCGGACATGGCATTAGTCCGTCCAGCCCGCAAACACCATGTTAGTCCGCCACTGCACAGCACCCGGACAACCACAGCCACATATTGCATCAGTCTGTATACTACATGCAGACATGGCACTAGTTTGCACAACTCGTGAACACATCTTCAGTCCGCCACACGAGTCCACGACCTATGGGCAGATCGCCCGGTCAACAGCAGACTCTGCAGATATTGCGAACAACCTGGACTTGTCACAAAGAGACCAAGTCCAGCAATCCACCAAACTGGCACGAGCTCGGCGGACACGAAGCCAAACCGCCAACTCTATGGACAGTCTACCACCATGAATGCGGCTATCACCCACCGCATCACCAGATATCATGGCAAAGACCAATGTAGATCTCACAATCTCCAAAATAAGTCCGCCATAGGAGACTCCGCGGACTCAAACTATGTCCGCCACAACTCCGCAGATTAACCACCAATCCACCGGGTTACTTCAATAACGGGCTATCTGCAGAACCGTAGACTGAGCTGAGCAACTCCACCAGATAGCCAAGACAGACCGCCTAGGCCGCACCAATAGACACCCAAGCCGCCAAGTCTTCTCTGTCCATAGACCACCCAGGCCGCACCGTCAGTCCGCCTAGGCCACTTCAATAGATGCCCAAGCCGTCAAGTCTACTCTGGACACTAACCACCCAGGCCACACCGTCAGTCCGCCCAGGTCGCTAACTCAGACCGCCCAGTCCGCCCAGTTTTCTCAATCAACCACTTTCACTTCATACTTTTCAACATCAAATTGACAACTGCCTTGATTTCTTCTGGAGCTTCCAGAAATCTATTCCTTACTATCTCCGTGCCTTCATGCAAGTGACCTTCTCGTTTGGGGTCCATCTTTGAGTAGGCTTTGATGATTCGAGAGAGAGATGGAAACTGGGTCAAAGTGTTTATATTTTAAGTTTTAAACTTAAACCTTTGGCATTATACTATATGCATATATATAATAATAAAAATAACAATAATAAGAAATGAAGCGCCACGTACCTGGGCAGATGACCTGCTTAAATTTGATGACTGAGATTGATTTGAGAAAGTTAATATAATAACAACCTAACAAGACTGCATGGTTTTGAACCAATTTGACCGTCTTGAGAACCGAGACGATAAACACTTCTCCTGAAAGTGTTGTCTTGAGTCATTTGACTGATCCTTGACATACCTGCATCAAGGTTACAATCCTAGCATCTACTAGATACTACCAGATAATATAATCTTAATATGCAAATATGTTAGTAGTAGTATTGTAAATAATAGTTTGTAAATTATGTTCATTCTATATTAAGCTCACCCAACTCTATTTTAAAGAAGTTAAACTTTGCTTCATCCAGAGGTTTAGTGACGATATCAACCACTTATTTATCTGTAGATACTAACTCAAGGCAGATATCCTCCTTTTCAACATGTTCTCTGATAAAATGATACATAATCTCAATATGCTTAGTTATATTGTATGATACAGAATTCTTAGCAACTGAGATGACACTGGATGAATCACAAAACATAGGGGTTTTACTTATCTGGAGATTGTAATCCTGCAACTAATGCTGAATCCATAACAGTTGTGCACAATAATAGCCTGTCGGGATGTACTTTAACTCAGGTATGGATATAGCCATACTGGTCTGCTTCTTACTTCTCCAAGCAACAAATCTTCTCCCTGGGAATTGACATGTCCCAGAGGTACTTTTCCTATCTTCTTTGCACCTTGCAAAGTCTGTATCTGAATAGCCAATTAGTTCAAAATCATTATTCCAAGGGTACTAATAACTCTTATTTTATGTTATTCTTATTTTAGATTTTATTTATTAATTTATCAAATTTTATTTATATCTTTCTATTTTGAGTCCCTAATTAGCTTCTTTCTGAAATTTAGGTAATTCTGGGATGTTAAAATATTTTTGGAGCTCACTAGTGTCAATAGGGCAAAGTTTTGATGCTTTTCTGAAAAATCAAGTATTACATGCCCTAACAGGCGTGACCAGTGGGCATGATCGATGTAACGGATTGTGTCCCGCCTCCACTGCCAGAAGGTTGTTTATACATAAGACTAATATTACACTCCCTAGTCATGTGCGTGACCAGTGGGCGTATCCGTTGTTCAGAACAGATCGCCACGTTAGTTTAAAGTTACACGACTTTGTTATGGACATGAAAATGAGGGGGTTCCAGCGAGATCCTAGGCATGCTTAAAAGTTATGAAAGTCTGTTTCCGTCGTCGACCATTTTAAGCCGTCACGTCCTGGTCACGGGTGAGAACCATTGGCGTGACTTCTTTAGTAATTACCGCCATCACTCCAGATCGAGTTGTTTTCTTGCCATTTTCAGATCCATCCGCTACACGCCCTAGTCACTGGCATGATTAGGGGGTGTGACCCATAATGAATAGAGTTTTGGCAGTTTAGCTTCCCAGCATTTCATGGGCTTTCAAGTCATCGGTTCAACATCGTACACGCCCTGGTCATGGGTGTGACTATTGGATTTAGTGGCCAAACTTAGAGGGGGGGGGTGGACAAAATTTGAATAATTTTGTCCAGGAAAACTAGTTTTGTATGCTAATGCGGGGCGCTAGGTTGCTAGCGCGCGACAGTAGGTCACAAACCTCGTTTTCTTGGATAACTTTCTCCATGGAGATGCACACACCATTTAGAGATCTACCAGCAACAAACCATGATGTCACACACAGAAAGAAGAACAAATAATAATTTTATCAATACAAAATGAAAGTAGTTTACAATTACAAGCAACTAGATCTACATAATGCCGGAGATCAGAGGCGGTGAAATTCAAATTTCATTTTGGTTTCTATACCGACCCACTACTCAGACTGGTTGGCTCTCTCCCTTTTTCTCCAGGAAAGGTCTTTGTGCCGGCTCTTCACCTTCACACAAGAAAGTGTCTTAGAGCCCCTAATAGATCCCCTGGTATAGACATCCCTTCCCCAGGATGATTTCTCACGGAATCCTTCCCAGATTTCGACGACCTTCACCGGTCGATTTTCCACACACTAAAACCCCGATCTAGAGGTCCCTTACCGAGATGATTTCTCATGAAACCCTTCCCGAATTTCGACAACCCTCCGGTTGATTTCCCTCGTATAACAACTAGACAATAAAAAAAGTTATAAAGTAAAATACAAGAATAAGAGAAAACTCCCCTCTAACTAGAACCCTTGATGTTGATGATGATTTACTTGCAAAGGTTCAATCTTTGTGACTTAAGAGTCTTCCTCTTCGATGTTCTTTAGATCTGTGAAGGTGTGCGCTTGATGAGAGTTTTTTATAGCGAGGATCTTTCATGTGAATATTAAGATGAAGGCTTCTTGATCATCATGTTGGTAGCCTTTAATCCTTGCGCATGAATTCCTTTTTGATCTCCTCTAAAGAACTGTCTTCCTCAATGAGTTGGGATGACCCCTTCCTTCCCTTTAGACAGCTAGGGTGAACTCCACTTTCAAATTTTGTGAAAAATCATCGCCATAAACTCAATTTTGGGCTGTTTTAAATTGGAAAAGTTGTAAATGAAGATACCGCATGGCGGTAGCTTCGGAGGTAGCTCGCAGTGAACAAAATCCTTCCTTTTCTTCTTTTCAATTTCATTGATTTTTCCTTTCATGGATTTTGTGTTTCCTTGGAAAACAAAATATTCTTGCCTTCCTATTGATATTTGATGAACCTACTGGCTTGTCAATCAAATCATAATATATTTGTGTTTCCTGATACCATGAGAGCTCTTTCCTTTTCTGCTTGTTAATCAGTTGAAGACTAGCTGGCTTTTATAGTCAATTTAAATTAAGCTACCACCAGCGGTAGAGCTAGCGCCTGACGATAGGTTGATGCATACGAAGGTGACAAATATCCAGCAGATTTGGAAAAATATCCCAGAAAATATTTTTCATCTTTTAATGCTACCGTGACGCAGTACCCAGCTATCTACTAGCGATAGTTCAATCTTCTTGACGAATCGTCTCGACACTCATTGAGAGCGCTACCATGCAGCGGTAAAGGCTAGCGCCACACGGTTGATTCCCAAGAGTTCATTCAGTTTAATTCAAGTCTAGCGCTCGACGATAGCACTAGCGCGCGACGGTAGATGCCAGTACTTGATTCTTTCATTCTTCACACTAGTAAACCTGCACACTATAAACACACAACAAACATGATCAAATACACACTAAGATTTGTTGTTCTTAAACCAAGAGATATGGAATACATGTTCCAACAAACTTCCTCTTTTGATAATAATAAATCTACTATTAAGAAATACAACATAATACTATTTATGTTTATAGTAAATGATAAGAGTTCCATACGTACTCCCCTAGATGGATACTACTCCTACATAGACTCTTCCTACTTTGTACTCTTCCTAAGAGAGATATGTATTTCTTCAAATTCATTCTTCCCCTTCTGGTATTATCAAAAGAGGGTGGGACAAAGTTTATTAGCACACATATATTTTCTATATAGTAGTAAAAATATTATCATGATACCACTGATTGATTCATATATGTTACCACTTGTTAAGGTAATTACCCTGATCGAGCATAGAGTTTCAATGTCCAATGAATACTCCCCCAACATAGATACTTTCTGTAAAAAAAATTAATGTACTCCCCCTGAATTAAGAAATTGATGCACGATGTTCTGCCCCTTTTTAGTAGAATAGAAGGAGGGTAAAGGTGAGTGAATGCAATGAGAATTAAAAAGGTCTATGTTAGAGAATAAAAAGGGATAAAATAAGCAAGATCAAAGATAACTCATTGTCACTTATTGAGCAAAATGTATGCATGATTGAATAAAATAGAAAAATAGCACTTGTTAAGCACATAATACCACTTAGTACTCATAGTTTACCACTTGTTAAGAGAGTAAATATTCATGATTAAGAACAAGTAATATGCATAAAAATATGTTAAGCACTTTTAAAATAAACATTTTTTGGAAAATATGATCATAAGTATATGGAATTTTAAGCCTAATAAGAAGATGTTTTCAATTCAATTCAAATCCAAGAGATGCTATTTCATTGAAATTTTTGCAAGTATGATTTCAAAATATCAAAGAGAGATACAAACCACAATGTGAGCTAATTTGCATTTCAAGTAAAAATAAATATTTTTGCGGTCATGTTTTGCTATCTTCTGCATTTACTTATGATTTTAGAGAATAATTTAGGTATGCATTAGGATCCAATTCCCATGAGTACAAATTTTATGAGAAATAATGATGTGTACAAATACTGTTTTGAAAACGTATACAAATGAATTAATCAAAAAACATGACATATACAATGAAGAAACATAACATTGAAAAACAAAAAGAATATTACTTTCAATATTTTTCAATGTAGATGAGTAAGAAGTACAACTACCAAGGTGCTCTACACACAATACTTATTAAGACCTATCAGGGAGTAGAGTAGTGCTTGGAGGATCACATTTATGCCTTTATTAGTATTATTTTTATTTTTGTGATCCGGTGTACTAAGAGAAATTGTTAATATTTTATTTGCTACAAGACACTTTATATTTCTTTTTCTAAAGCGCTCAACCTCACAATGCTCATTAAGACTTATCAGGAGGGTGAGTAGTGTTTGGTGGAGTTTTTCTTGTCAATTTTTATTTGATTTTTTTTGTGATAAAAGACTCTGAATACACTTGTTGCATAAACAATAGCCCCCTTTTTAAAAAAACCACCTTTCTCTAATGAATAAGTGGACGAAAAGCAAAGAATTGTAATAATCAATTCAGTGTAGTGTAGGTAATCTAATTATGCATTTTAATTATTATATTATTACACTACACAATCATGCAAGTATAAGATTAAAATCGCATGTAGGTTATCAAAATAGGTGAGTGAATAAAATCAGTATCAAGCATAAAACATCACTCATACTTAGAGGCACACTAAGCAATCCTACACATGTTTTCTATATTCAATTTCATCACACATAAGTAGATAATATTTAAGGCATGACATAACCAAAATAATGTTGTAAGAAACTTGACAATTAAATCAAACATTGTATTTAATCTTTAATTGATGTAATTTATTCATCCTTGACAATGACAGTGAATAATAAGTAGTTTTTATAAAAAAATTGATTTTTCATAAAAATACCAAATAATAAACACACAAAGAGATATATAAAAAAATATTTTTATTCTTTTAAATCATTTTATAATTTTATATATATTAAAAAAACTTGTATTTTTCTAAAAACATGAAGGCTCAAAAAGATATTTGATACAAACACAAGAGAGCATGACAGAATATTATGCATGAGTATAATGTACATGATAAGTGAAATAATGTTCATGCAATGTATATGTGAATCATGAGTATGCCCAAGAATCCAATACACAAGCTATATGTCTACACCCTAGCCCCATACTAAGTGACAGATGGTTATGAGGAGCTGCAAACATGATGTAGGTTAGGGTGTTAATCCCATATGCATATACAAGAACTCACTCAACCTAACATTCTTTCCCCACAGTGTCACTCATGGACCTACTGGAACTCTCCCCAGGACAAGACATGGTTTATAAGTTAGCGTCTCAAATGTACACAACCCTATGCCCCTACTATTATGAGACACAAACAATTGGTGATTGATCATGGTCATACTAAAGCATTTAATCCTCTATAGACACACATATATGTTATGATACTAATGCATGATAAGTGCTTTGATTTATTAGTATTACTTAAGAAATACAAATCTCAATTTTTAGAGATATTATGAAAGAAAATCAGCTAGCATAGGTGATAGACTTTATTATAGGTGATGCTAGGATAGAGAGATACGTAGGACACTAAAAACTTGACATTATTCAATTACATTCATATGGATTGATTTATCATTAAACATAATATTTGTAAGTCATATAACAAACATGTATGAAAAGTATCCAAGGCATGTTAGCTTAAGAAAATACAAATGCAAAAAAAAGCACAAACAAAAACAAAATACAAAAACACAATAAAAATAGAAAGAACATTATGCACATCATGAAGTAGATTATAGAGTAATTTCGTTTTGATTAGTGTCTACTTCATGCAATAGGTGGATATTAATGGATATGATATTTAGGTATCCAAAAGGAGCCAAGTGTTGTGGTTCCTTTGGGTACCCAAATGAAGGAAATTGTACCTAATCACCTAGAGGGGGCGGGGTGAATAGGTGACCTTAATCTTTTTAAACTTTTAGGCAGATTTAATCACATAATTCACAGAACTATAAACAACATACACAGAATCAGATACACACAGAGTACACACAGTTTTATAGTGGTTCCCCAAGGTCTGGGTACATCCACTTTCCCCCTTCGCCTATCTAGTAGTGTACTAGATTCGGCCAAACTCCTTCACTATTCCTCAGATCCTCAGATCTTACACTCAGAACCCCAAACAGGTTCCTACAGCTCAGAGTGATCCCACTCCTACAACTCAGGCACAAAAGCCCTACCACTCAGTCTTCACCAAGACCTACACTCAGCCAACAAGGCCTACACTCAGCCCACAACAGGCCTACACTCAGAGAAATGAATCTCCTACACTCAGGCACACAGGCCCTACCACTCAGCCTTTATAATTACAGGCTTACAACTCAGATCCCTTAGGATCCTACAAGAAATTAAAATTACAAAGAATATAACCACAACTCAGATTGAGAGAGAAGAGTTGTCTGGTTTCTTGAAGAGTTATTGAAATAACTTTGCTGAGATCAACCTCCCTTGGCTTTCTTCAAAGCTTCTTGAATTTAGAACACAATAGGGTTGAGTCTCTATGCAGCTGATCTTCAATCACTGCTAACTTAAGAATCAGATCTCAATCTGAAACTTTCTTCACAGCCTGGTTCCACAACTGTCTTCTTAGAAGGAGCTCTCTCTCACCAACTTCTTAGATCTTCTGATCACTTCAACTGATTGTTGTTAATCATCTATTTATGTTGATAGAATAAGCCTTTATATAGGATTTCTTCATGGTGACCGGCTGATCCGGTTTCTAACAGCTTTCTGACAGCTCTAACAGTTGCAGTAGACCGGCTGGAATGGCAGCTGTCAAGTCATCCAGTCACTTCTTGAATTTTCTGTAACTGTCTGAAAGTGTCGAGACAGTCAGTCTTTAAGTGTCGACACAAATAGACTAAGTGTCGACGCAAGTAGACTAATTGTCGACACTTGCCTTCATGGTGTCGACACAACTCCTTGTGTTGTAGAATCTGCTTCTCGACACTGCTTCTTCAACATGTGTCGACAATGATCCTGTGTGTCGACACAAGTCCTTCTTCTTGAATACTTAGTTGATTTCTTGTAAGTATCGACACAACTCCTTTATATCGACACATCTTCTTATGTTGATACTTGCTAAGTGTCGACACATCTCCTTGGTGTCGACGCATGCCTTCTGTGTTGATACTTTTGCTGAGTGTCGACACATCTCCTTTCTGTCGACACTTGTACTTAGACTTCATTGAAATTTGCTGAGTGTCGACACAGCCTCCTAGTGTCGACACTTTCTTCATGTGTAGAGACTTTTGCTGTGTGTCGACACATTCTTCATTATGTCGAAACTTGTACTTAAACTCTGTTGAAGTTTGCTGAGTGTCGACACAGCCTCCAAGTGTCGACACTTCTTCTTGAACTTTGTTGAAATTTGCTGAGTGTCGACACAGCCTCCAAGTGTCGACACTTTTGATGTCGACAAAGTTCCTCTGGGTGTCGACACTGCTTCTAAGTGTCGACACTGCTTCTTTGGACATTTCTTCATTGTGTGTCGACACAGCCTGTATGTGTCGACACTTTCCTTCTGGTGTCGCCTCTGCATTCCTGGTGTCAACACAATGACTCCAAGTGTCGACACAGCTTCTCTGGGTGTCGACACAAGTCTTCTTAAGTGTCAACACTTTTCTTCTGGGTGTCGACACATGGACTTAGAAACTTTTCAGCTTTCCCTGCAAATACTTAACCTGCACAAGGTAACTCAAAATACATCAAATACATCTTGATGTATATCATTGAGTGGGGTGAGGCTTCTTCAAATCAGGTACATATTTTCCAATGTACCTAACAATCTCCCCCTATTTGGAGAAGTCATAACCCTTAGTCAATGATATACACCATACATAACAAATTCACAGTATGATGTAAAACAGGATTATATAACAGGGTAAGTACATAAACATGTATAAACAAAACATGTTTTCACAAATATATATCAGAACCGTTAATATAATAGTTGAACATATATCACATTGTTCTAATAACTTCAACATTTTCATTATTCAAAAGTTTACAGAAAGTTGAATGCAACTGATTACACATAGTAAACTTAAGAAAAATTTCTATCCTAAGGCTGCTCAGGCTCCTTGATCACAATGCCCTTTCCAGTTTGTATCTTTGCTTGAACTGGGGCTTCAGTATCTTCACCAGCAGCAGGCTTCTTCCCTTTAAGATCTTTCTTTTTCAATTCTTCAGCCTTGATCTTCTGCCTTTCAAAATAATGAAAAGGCTTGGGAAAGTACTTGCTAGGCTCCTGTGCAGTAGGAGGTAGCTTTCCCATCTTAGCCTTTCTTTTGTATTGCACAATGGCTTCTTGCCTATTTTCATGCTTCCTCCACTCCAGTTCAGAATACCACTTTCCTCTATCCTGGACATTGTCCTTAGCAGCCTTCCATGCAGTCAAAATGATATTCCTGGAAGTGGGGCTCCATTGTTCAAAATCAGGCCTAAGTTCAGCTTGCTCTCTGAACCTTTTCTTAGACAATTGAGTCTCTTGTTCCTTTAATAAGGCCTCTTGTTCTTTCAGAATTGCCTCTGGCACAGGCTGAACCACTTTTTCAATGATGACATTCTGATTTCCCTCAGGTGGGCTATACATAGACTGTATTTCTTGATGTATCATGTCAAAATCTGGTGGAGGATATATTACTTGAGCTACTTCAGCTTGCTCACATCCAAGATATGCAGGATTAATCCCAGACTCTGCAACATTGTCATCATCACATAATGGAGGATATCCAATGGTGGCTCTGATGGAATTGGAAATCCACTTTGCATGATCAGAGCCTGCTTTGACTAACACCCTCTCCCCCTTTATGACTTCTCTTTCAATGTGATCTCTAAGATCATCTTTCTGGAATCTTATCTGGGCATTCAGATAGTTTACTCCATCTTCATAGAAAGGTTTCAACCTATGGAGCTTTTCAGTTATTAACTTCTGGGAATCCTGAAGTGCAGAAGTAACAGCAGTGATACCTTCTTGTAATGCTTTATCAAATTCTGCCTTAGCTGTAGTCAGGGCTGTAGTCTGACCAGTAGCTATATTCTTCATTTCTGTTACTATTGCATTACGTGAAGCAGTGAGATTATCATTCATCCTTAACTGATTTTCCAGAACATAGCCTTGCTTCACTTCTAGCTCATCAAGTTTTGTCTTTAGTGTCTCTTGATGTGTGGCCAGATAAACTACTGCATTTCCTCCCTTGTGGAAGCAGTCAGTCATTTCTTTCTTATTCAGATTCACTTCAAATCTGATGGACTTAAGTCTTGGGCCAGATCAAACTAAAGGGATTTCTGACATTCATCTATATACTTTTCCAGAGCTTGCCTTTGCTCATCCAGCTTAATCTGCAGTGCCACCATCAATGAACTGTAGTCAGTAGATGGAGCAGGCTGTGGTGCAATTGTTTGCAAAGCCTTTTTATATGTCTGGATCCTCCTCTTGAAGACTTAAAATTTCCTCTTCTTGGCTCTCACAGCCTCTTCATCCTCTGAGGCAGATGTGCTGGCTATTTCAACTCTTTCCTTTGGGCTAGGAGGTAAATCCTTCCTAGGTAACTCCTCAGCATGCTGTTGCATCTCAGGTTCTTGTCTTGCAGTTTCTACTTCAATCTCCATATGTTCCCCCTCAATAATTACTGTCTCCCCCTCAGCAGTAGCTTTCTCTTTCTCAAAATCAGTCTGTAGAAGATCTGGGAATAGCTCTTCTAGGGTAAATTCCTGTTGAAAGTGGGGTGGAGAATCTCTTATATCATCAACCTCTTGATCATCAACAGATGTGTCCTCCATGACAACATCTTAGGGTTGGCTATGTGTCTGTGTTTGCTGATTAACATGAGATAATGTGTCAGACATAACTTCATTCTCAATAGGGAAATCTAATTTGTTGATTTCAGTTATTACCTCAAGTATGGTTTGGGTAGCTTGTTCACTCTCTAGTGGAGTTGGCTCATCCACAAATAGAGGCTCCCCCTGCCTCTCTGCATCTACTTGTCTAGCAGGTGACTGGCCAGCATTTTCAGTTTCTTGTTCATCATCTGAAGTAAACACAACTTGCTCTTCAGAGCTACTAGAGGATTCATGAGCCACAGGGGCTGTCTTCTTCTTCTTCTTCAGGGGTGTGTCCTTTACTGGAGTTGGCATTTCTTTGGTCAGTACTTTATCCCACCTGGAGAAGATCCTCAAATCCATTCTCCTCATGTGGTTAATCTTAGATCCAGCTGCTTGATGCATCACCTCTGGTATACTACCAGCTAGGTATAGACTCAGTATTCTATCCAAATTGGGCTTCTTCATACTCTCTTTTATCTTCTCAAATACAACTGCATACCAATCAGTTTCTAGTTTGAAGATAATCCTGGTCATTAGACTGAACATGTGAGCTGAAATTCTGTCATGCCCACCAGGCTTGCTCAGTATGACCTTGCCCACAATCTCAGATAGAAACTTGCCTTGCATATTCATTCCTTTTCTGTTGAATACAGATCCTATCTTTAGGGTTGAGTCCAAACCACACCATATCAATGTTTCTCTAGTCTTAGAGGCAGAAACATCTTCTTCTTCCTTAGTCCTTGGTAGTTGTAGTACCTTTCTCAGACTCATAGGAGAGACCTTCACCTTTGCCCCATGAACTCTTGACTTAATCTTGAGTCTTGAATCATCTATTGTTTCTGCATTCAGAAACTCCAGGACCTCCTTCTTCCAGATCTTGATCGGTTCTGAAACAAGAAATTCTAACCCAGTCTCTTCTATTAGGGTTATCACGCCTTTGATATCAGGTTCCGCGTCATCAAATGCGTGTCGCATGAGTTCATATCCTTCATTCACATTCTCTTCTAGCTTGGGCGCCATTAGGGTTTGAAGAAATTTGAATTAGAGAAGAGAGGTGTCGACACACAAGTTTGGTCTCGAAACTTTGGTGAGCGTGTCGACAAACAATGGTGAAAACCTATTTATACCTTTCTAGAATCGAAGATGAAAGGGCGCGTCAAAATACTTAAATTGTGTCGACACTGTTGAAAAGTGTCGACACTTACTTATAATGTCTCGACAACTATGTGTCGACACAAGTATAGTCGACAGAATATATGTGTCGACACTTGTTTATGTGTCGACACCGCTTTGCTCGACACTTAGTCGAGACTTTACTAGACTAATTCTAAGTAAAGTCTAAGTGTCGACACCACCTTGGATGTGTCGACACTTACTCTGCAATGTCGACACCACTTCTATGTGTCGACACAGACAACTCTGTGTGTCGACACCTTTTTACTTATCCAATTTTGAAAACTTATTCTAAGTTTATCATCCCTAATTCAATTTTAAACCTATTGAATTTGGTTTCATCTAAAGGCTTAGATACATGTTAGCTAGTTGATTATCTGTATTAATATATTCTAGTGAAATATCTCCCTTTTCCACATGTTTTCTTAGAAAATGGTATTTTATTTCTATATGCTTAGTCCTACTACGGGAGACAAGATTGTTTGCAATAGAGATAACACTAGTAGAATCACAAAATAGAGGTGTTCTACTTACTTGTATACCATAGTCTTCTAGCTGGTGTTGTATCCAAAGAAGTTGAGCACAACAACTTCCTGCAGCAACATACTCTGATTCTGCTGTGGAGATAGCCACACTTGTTTGTTTCTTGCTACTCCATGATATCAGCCTTCCACCTAGGAATTGACAGGTACCTGTTGTACTTTTCCTATCTTCCTTGCAGCCTGCAAAATCTGCATCTGAATAACCTGTCAGTTCAAAGTCTCCATTCCTAGGGTACCAAAGGTCTAGATAAGGAGTGCCCTTAAGATATCTCAGAATTCTTTTGACTGCTGTCAAATGAGATTCTTTAGGGCAAGCTTGGTACCTAGCACAGACACATGTAGAATACATGATATCTGGTCTACTAGCAGTCAAATACAATAGGGAGCCAACTATCCCTCTATACAAAGTCTCATCTACAGGTTTCCCTGCATCATCTTTGCTAAGAGACATACTTGACCCCATAAGAGTTTTCATGGTACTGGATGATTCCATACCATACTTCCTTATCAATTCTAGGGTGAACTTAGACTGGCATATGGATAAACCATCCTCAGTCTGTCTAACTTGGAGACCCAAGAAGAACTTAAGTTCCCCCATACTGCTCATTTCAAATTGTCCTTGCATTAGTTTTGCAAACTTCCTGCAAAGGCTACTTTCTATAGACCCAAATATGATGTCATCTACATATATTTGGACTAGAATGATCTTGCCTCTGGATTCCCTAAGGAATAGAGTCTTGTCTATTTTCCCCCTTGAGAATTTGTTCTCAATGAGGAAACTAGACAGAGTTTCATACCAAGCCCTAGGGGCTTGCTTTAACCCATACAAAGCCTTCCTAAGTCTATAAACATAATTAGGTTTAGTTGAATCAACAAAACCTGATGGTTGTTCCACATAGACTTCTTCTTTCAGATTTCCATTCAGAAAAGCTGACTTAACATCCATTTGGTATACTTTAAACCCTTGATAGGTTACATAGGCCAAGAACATCCTTATTGCCTCCAGTCTGGCTACTGGAGCAAAGGTCTGATCAAAGTCAATACCTTCTTCCTGCCTATATCCTTTTGCAACCAGTCTAGCTTTATTCTTCACAATAACTCCATGTTCATCCAGCTTGTTCCTAAAGATCCACTTAGTTCCTATAATATTGTGGTCCTTGGGTTTAGGAACAAGCTCCCAGACATTTCATCTTTTGAACTGGTTCAGCTCCTCTTGCATTGCCTCAATCCAATAAGGGTCTAGGATGGCTTCTTCAAATTTCTTTGGCTCTACTTGGGATAGAAAACTGGAGTAGAGTACTGAACTTAGATTTCTGCTCCTTGTTTATACCCCTTGTCTAAGATCACCAATAATTTGATTGGCTGGATGATCTTTTAGATGTCTATTTGCTGGAGGCATCCTATTTTCTAGTTGTGCACCTACAGCTTCTTCATTCAGCAGCTCCTCTTGAGCTTCTTCATCAACTGGAGTATCTTGTACTCCCCATGGACAGCAGCCACTATCATCCACATGCTGACTTGCAGTAGATCCTTCTTCAATAGTAAGCTTGTCCATCTTCTTAGTCACACCTGTGGAGCTACATATACTTCTAGACAATTCATTGTTAATGAGTCTAGCTTCATCAAGCACTACATGAACAGACTCTTCTACAACTTGAGTAGTCAAGTTGTAGACCCTATAAGCCTTACTGTTATTGTTGTACCCAACAAAGATCCCCTCTTGGGATTTGACAGCAAACTTGGTTAAGTAAGACTTACCATAGTTAAGTATATAACATTTACAACCAAAGATCCTGAAATAGGATAGATTTGGTTTTCTGCCTTTCACAATCTCATAGGGGGTCTTATTGTGGCTCTTGGTGATAGTAGCCCTATTAATCACATGACATGCAGTATTAACTGCCTCAGCCCAGAAATATTCTGGGAGAGATGTGTCACTTAATAGGGTTCTACCAGCCTCAATCAAGGTTCTATTTTTCCTTTCAGCAATGCCATTTTGCTGAGGTATTCTTGGTGAAGAAAATTCCTGAAATATCCCAAACTCTTCACATAGCTTTGTCATACTATCAGACTGGAATTTAGTACCATGGTCACTTCTTATTTTGACTACTGTACTGTCTAACTCATTCTGAATTTGTTTGACAAAACTATAAAAGATACTAGGAGTTTCAGATTTCTGTCTAAGGAAGAACACCTAGGAAAACCTTGAGTAGTCATCTACAACTACAAATGTATAGACCTTCCTACCAAGGCTGTGAACTGGCATAGGACCAAAAAGATCCATATGCAAGAGGTATAGGCACCTCACAGCATCTTTGTTCTCAATGCTATTAAAGGTGGATCTAGTCCGCTTGCCCTTTTGACAAGCTGAACATATCTCATCCTTAATACACTTAACTTGAGGACCATTCTTCACTAACTCTTTACTATATAGTTGACCAATTGTATTATAGTTGAGATGGGCTAGCCTCTTGTTCCATTTGACACAATGAGAGACTTTCTCATCAGCTACAAGACACACAGGAGAAACAATGTTCTCACACATAATGTCTAGACAATAAACATTTCTCTTCCTATAACCTGTCAGAATGATCTTTTGATCATTTGACCTCCTGATATGACAACCATCTTTGACAAATGAGATGTCATATCCTAGATCACTCAGCTGACTTATACTAATGAGGTTGTGTTTCAAACCTTTAACATAAGCCACTTGAGTAATTGTAATAAGGTTGCTAGAAATATTACCAAAGCCTTTGATGATTCCTTTTTCAGAACCACCAAAGGTGACTTTAGGACCATCCTTCATTGGTGTATAGTCCATTAGCAATCCCCTAGTTCCTGTCATGTGCCTGGAACATCCACTGTCCAAGTACCATATTGGGGCATGGCCACTTGAACTCACCTGCAAAACAGATTAGTTAACCTTAGAACCCAAAGAATTCTTGGGGCCTTGGTGCTGGTTAGTTTGCCTCTTAACAAAACTACCTGTAGCTTTTCTAGCAGGTAGATTGCTACTCACCTTGGCATTAGAATTATGCCAACAGTCTATGACAAAGTGGCCTATCTTGCCACAGCACCAACACTCAAATCTGTTGTACCTTTGTTTAGGTACAACCCTGGATGTTTTGTCTACAGCAGGTTTCTTGTTGAGTACTGGGGATTTTCCCTTAGACTTGGACTGAACAGTCCTGGCAGGTTTAGTAAACCCCAATCCAGTTTTACCTTTCTGAGAAATGAACTCATCTATCAAAGGTAGAACAGACTTTGGTTTAGAAAACCTTGCTACTATATCTCTCTCTTTCTGAAGACTAATCTCCAGATTTCTGATTTGATCATTTTTAAATGTTATAATCCCAATCTGAATAACAGTTATGTGCTTCAATCTGGCTATTCCATTTAATTTCTGATCAATCAACTTATCAAAATCTGTTGCAGCCACTTTGAGATTAGCAATCTCCTTAGCCTAACTCTTGGTCAAGGATTTGCTTTTCTTCAAAGCTTGCAACACTACTCTATATTCATCAATTAATTGATGAATATCTCCTTCTGATTCAGATCCACTCTCATCACTTGATGCTGATGAATCTGATTCTGATGCAGTACTAGAAATTGAACTATCAGAACAATTCTGTACCTGACTTGGTCCAGGCTGATCCTGGAATTTGTCTCCTTCTGGTAAGGCCATCAGTCCCTGGCACTGATTGTCCTCATGCTCATATATAGAGTTCATTAATTGGATGAACTCCTCTTCCTCTTCTTCAGCAAACAGTCCAATATAAGCCTCAGCTTCTGAATCAGATTCTGAAGATGATATATCAGACAGACTTTTGTCCTTCTTAGCAATAAAGGACCTTTCCTTTTTGCCCTTGATTTGAGTCTTCTTCTTATCAGTTGACTCTTTCCTTTTCTCTGGACAGTCAGCAACAACATATCCCTGTCTGTTACAACAATAACAAACTATCTTTGAAGATGTAGCTTTACTTGACTTGGGCTTTCTCCTGTCATTCTTTGATGACTTCTGTGAAGTGGATGGCTTAGACCTCCACTGTTTCTTCTTTAGAAACTTCTGAAAATATCTTGTGAAAGCTGCAAAGTCCTCATCACTCTCACTGCTTTCAGAATTCCTGCTTACTGACTCATCTGTCTCAGTCTCAGCAACTTTTGAAGGTGGAGATGGAGACTTACTTTTATATTTTCTAGTGGCTTCTGTCTTGAAAGCCACAGCTCTTTCTTTGTGCTCAATTATTGTAGTCTTCTCCTCCTCCTTCCTTACCATTAACTGCATCTCATATGATAATAACTTTCCAAACAATGTTGGAGGAGGAATGTCTGCTAATTTGGCCATTTCCCTTATGACACAAATCTTAGTATCCCAGTCTTTAGTTAGGGATCTCAAGAACTTATCATTCAGCTCATAATTACTGAATTCTCTTCCATAGGACATTAACTCATTAACTATCCTATAGAATTTCTTGTAGCACTCAGTTATGCTATCAGACCTTCCTTGTCTGAAGCTCTCATACTCTTGATTCAACAAAGACTTTCTGTACTGTCTAACTTCTTCAGAGCCCTCCATGTACACTATCAGTGTGTCCCACATTTCCTTTGATGTTTTACAGTGAATTAAATTCTGGAATGTGGCATCATCTATTGCACTTACAATGATATTCTGGGCCCTCTTGTCCATAGTGGCCAGAATAATCTCATGCTTGGTCATTTCAGAATAGTCTTTTGGAGTTCTCTGATTAGCATCCAACACAGATACTTTCATTGGCACATATGACCCTTCTTTGACTGTGATATAGATTCTAGGGTCAGAGGCTTCCATAAATAGTCTAACCCTTTCTTTCCAAATGCCAAAAATCTCCTTTCTGCATATTGGCAACTTCATGGATCCTAGTTCTTTGTGATTTTATGTTGAACCCATTTTCTTGATTTTCTTGATTATGCTGAGTCTGCCTACAAGATCTTTTACTCAGACTGTTATGTCCTTTTTGAGTAACCTCGCTCTGATACCACTTGAAAGAAATTGTACCTAATCACCTAGAGGGGGGGGGGGGTGAATAGGTGACCTTAATCTTTTTAAACTTTTAGGCAGATTTAATCACAGAATTCACAGAACTATAAATAACATACACAGAATCAGATACACACAGAGTACACACAGTTTTATAGTGGTTCCCCAAGGTCTGGGTACATCCACTTTCCCCCTTCTCCTATCTAGTAGTGTACTAGATTCGGTCAAACTCCTTCACTATTCCTCAGATCTTACACTCAGAACCCCAAACAGGTTCCTACAGCTCAGAGTGATCCCACTCCTACAACTCAGACACAAAAGCCCTACCACTCAGTCTTCACCAAGACCTACACTCAGCCAACAAGGCCTACACTCAGCCCACAACAGGCCTACACTCAGAGAAATGAATCTCCTACACTCAGGCACACAGGCCCTACCACTCAGCCTTTATAATTACAGGCTTACAACTCAGATCCCTTAGGATCCTACAAGAAATTAAAATTACAAAGAATATAACCACAACTCAGATTGAGAGAGAAGAGTTGTCTGGTTTCTTGAAGAGTTCTTGAAAGATCTTTGCTGAGATCAACCTCCCTTGGCTTTCTTCAAAGCTTCTTGAATTTAGAACACAATAGGGTTGAGTCTCTATGCAGCTGATCTTCAATCACTGCAAACTTAAGAATCAGATCTCAATTTGAAACTTTCTTCACAGCCTGGTTCCACAGCTGTCTTCTTAGAAGGAGCTCTCTCTCTCCAACTTATTAGATCTTCTGATCACTTCAACTGATTGTTGTTAATCATCTATTTCTGTTGACAGAATAAGCCTTTATATAGGCTTTCTTCATGGTGACCAGCTGATCCGGTTTCTAACAGCTTTCTGACAGCTCTAACAGTTGTAGTAGACCGGTTGGAATGGCAGCTGTCAAGTCATGCAGTCACTTCTTGAATTTTCTGTAACTGTCTGAAAGTGTCGAGACAGTCAGTCTTTAAGTGTCGACACAAATAGACTAAGTGTCGACACAAGTAGACTAAGTGTCGACACTTGCCTTCATAGTGTCGACACAACTCCTTGTGTTGTAGAATCTGCTTCTCGACACTGCTTCTTCAATATGTGTCGACACTGATCCTGTGTGTCGACACAAGTCCTTCTTCTTGAATATTTAGTTGATTTCTTGTAAGTGTCGACACAACTCCTTTGTGTTGACACATCTTCTTGTGTTGATACTTGCTAAGTGTCGACATATCTCCTTGGTGTCGACGCATGCCTTCTGTGTTGATACTTTTGCTAAGTGTCGACACATCTCCTTTGTGTCAACACTTGTACTTAGACTTCATTGAAATTTGCTGAGTGTCGACACAGCCTCCTAGTGTCGACACTTTCTTCATGTGTTGAGACTTTTACTGTGTGTCGACACATTCTTCATTATGTCGACACTTGTACTTAAACTCTGTTGAAGTTTGCTGAGTGTCGACACAGCCTCAGAGTGTCGACACTTCTTCTTGAATTTGTTGAAATTTGCTGAGTGTCGACACAGCCTCCAAGTGTCGACACTTTTGATGTCGACAAAGTTCCTCTGGGTGTCGGCACTGCTTCTAAGTGTCGACACTGCTTCTCTGGACATTTCTTCATTGTGTGTCGACACAACCTGTATGTGTTGACACTTTCCTTCTGGTGTCGACTCTGCATTCCTGGTGTCGACACAATGACTCCAAGTGTCGACACAGCTTCTCTGGGTGTCGACACAAGTCTTCTTAAGTGTCGACACTTTTCTTCTGGGTGTCGACACATGGACTTAGAAACTTTTCAGCTTTCCCTGCAAATACTTAACCTGCACAAGGTAACTCAAAATACATCAAATACATCTTGATGTATATCATTGAGTGGGGTGAGGCTTCTTCAAATCAGGTACATATTTTCCAATGTATCCAACACCAAACGTAGCGTGATAAACTATGGGTAGATATTGATGAATGTGCCCTTTTGTGTAGAATATGTGCGTTATTTTTAAGGATGAGCTTCCATTCATACTTTGGTTGAATATTCTTTTTATGTGACAAATATACATAATCATTAATTTGAGGCTTATAATGACAGTGATTTTTGAAATTATTATTAGTAGGAAATTTGTTGGCATTTACTTTAACATTGGGAGAAGTTGAATGCTAATTAAAAATTCTACTAGGTGTATGTCTTATGAAATTTGAAACACTAGTAGAGACCTTACATGTTTTTGATGATAAACTAGACATAAATGATTTTTGATTATTTGAAATTTTTTGCACAAATAATTTTAATGATTCTAGTTTATAAGACAAAGCAACATTTTCATTAATCAATTTTTCATTTCTCTCTTTGGAAATAATTAGTACTTTTTCAAAAACCTGGAATTTATCTTTAAATTCCTTCCAATCAAAACAAGGTATAATATTTTCAACTACAAAGCTAGAGGAAGAACATAATACATCAAGCTTTCGTTCTACATTTAGTTGTGCTTTAAATTTTTTTTTCTAAACGCAGTTCTGAAATAAAAATTTTCAATTTCTTAATTCTACATCTAGCATTTTCTAGCACACGCAATGTAGAGATAGAATTACAAGCAAAAAGGGAATTCGATTTCCTTACAGTGATCTTGGATGAGGCAAGATTGGAGCATATAGTTTCTTTGAATTCTTCAGGTGTTTCCTCATCCATAATTAAGATTTCATCTTCCCTTTCCCTTAATGTAGTGGCCATGTCTTCCTCCAAGAGCAAGTCTCCATTTGGATCTTCACTTGGATCCATGAGAAATTGCTCAAACTCGTTATCTACAGAAAGACAACTTTAAGTAGACTCAAGAGATTTCCATATATTATAGGCATTGGGAAGCGTGTAGTTGAGTTTAGAAATTTCTTGACTAAGCCCACAAAATACACTATTCATAGATTTGGTGTTTATATGATACACATGCTTAATTAAGTTATTTGGGGGCTTAATACAAGTTATGTTCCACACTTCTATATCGAGTAGTATGAAGAATTTTCTCATTAGTGTTCACCATTCATTATAGTTCACTCCTGTGAATAGAGGCGGTGCTAACGAATTTTCTATGTATAATTTTTCATCCCCACTAGTCGATTTGAGATCAGGGTTGGCCATTATTCCCGGTGGGGAACCGTTTTGGAATAACCTGGCTCTAATATCACTTGTTGGATCTAATGGCCAACCTTAGAGGGGGTGGACAAAGTTCGAATAATTTTGTCTAGGAAAACTAGTTTTGGATGCTACCGCGGGGTGCTAGGTTACTAGCGCACGGCAGTAGGTCACATACCTCATTTTCTTGGATAACTTTCTCCTTGGATATGCACACACCCTTCAGAGATCTACCAGCAACAAACCACGATGTCACACGAACAAAGAAGAAAAAAAAATAATAATTTTATTCAATACAAAATAAAAGTGGTTTATAATTACAAGAAACTAGATCGCCATGACGTCGAAGATCGGAGGCGGTGAAATTCAAATTTCTTTTTGGTTTTTATACCTACCCAATACCCAAACTGGTTGGATCTCTCCCTTTCCCTTCAAGAAAAATCTTCGAGTCAGCTCTTCAACTTCAAACAAGGAATTGTCTTGGAGCCCCCACTAGATCCCCCGATCTAGACGTCCCTTCCCCAGGACGATTTCTCACGGAATCCTTCCCGAATTCCGACAACCTTCACCTGTCGATTTTCCACACATTAGATCCACCGATCTAGACGTCCCTTACCAGGATGATTTCTCACGAAACCCTTCTTGGAGTTTAACAACCCTCCGGTCAATTTCCCTCACACAAACAACTAGACTATAAAAAGAGTTTAAGGTAAAATATAAGAATAAGAGAAAACTCCCCTCTAACTAGAACCCTTGATGTTGATGACGATTTGCTTGCAAAGGTTCGATCTTTGTGGCTTGAGAGTCTTCCTCTTCGACGTTATTCAGATTCGTGATGGTGTGCACTTGATGAGAGTTTTTCGTAGTGAGGATCCTTTACGTGAATATTAGGAGGAAGGCTTCTTGATCATCATGTTGGTAGCCTTTAATCATTACACATGAATTTCTTTTGATCTCCTCTGAAGAACTTTCCTCCTCAGTGAGTTGGGATGACATATTCCTTCCCTTTAGATGGCTAGGGCGAACTCCCCTTTCAAATTTCGTGAAACACCATCTCCAAAAACTCAATTTCGGGTTATTTTAAATAGGGAAAGCTCTACAGGAAGCTACCGCACGGCGATAGCTTTGGCGGTAGCTTCGCCTGTAGCTTATAGTGAACAAAATCCTTCCTTTTATTCTTTTCAATTTTATGGATCTTTTCGTCATCCTTAGAAATAAGTTATTCCTTATGAAAATAAAATATATCCTTGCCTTCCCATTGATATTTGATGCACCTACTAACTTCTCAATCAAATCATGATATATTTGGTGTTTACTGATACTGCGAGTGCTCTTTCCTTTTCTGCTCCCTAATCATTCTAAGATTAGCAAGCTTTTATAGTCATTTTAGATTAAGCTACTGCCAACGATAGTGCTAGCGCCCGATGGTAGTTTGATGCGCGTGAAGGTGACAGCTGTCCAATTGATTTGGAAAAATATCCCAGAAAATATTTTTCCTCTTTTTAATGCTACCACGACGTGGTACCCAACTATCGTCTGGCAGTAGTTCAATCTCATCTACTAATCGTCTCGATGCTCGTTGAGAGCGCTAGCTTGCCACGCTAAAGGCTAGTGCTACGCAGTATGTTCCCAAGAGTTCATTTAGTTTAATTCAAGGCTAGCTCTCGCCAGTAGCGCTAGTGCGCGACGGTAGGTGCCAAAACATGATTCTTTCATTCTTCACACCTAGAAACCTGCACACTATAAACACACAATAAACGTGATCAAATACACACTGAGAATTGTTATTCTCAAACAAAGAGATGTGGAACGCATGTTTCAACAGTGACCATGGGGTGTGACTCCCATGCAAATTTCTTTATAAATACCAGTCTTCTCCTTAAGCTGAGGAGGGAGATTTTGGTGCAAAAATTGTGTAATTTGGTACTATTTTCCTTAATTTCCATTTCAAGTTCATTGTTTAGCTTAGTTAATTTCCTTTCCTAGTTGTAGTTGAGATTTGTATTTTGGTAATTAAAGCTTTCTTGTTTATAAAACTCATATCTTTTTCTATCACCGTATGTAGTTTCCCCAACATTATGAATAACTAAATCTCCATTAGCACTTGATCATGATGAACTTTGGAATGAAATGATCTTTGGTTTTCCTCTTAATATCTAGCAAGGCTTTCTATTTTAATTTGCTTCGAGTTATCTTTGATCTTTATTTTTTCGAATTCTAGTGTAGCGAGTCAGATCCAAGATTCGTATCCTAAATTTTACCGAGAGGTTGTGGATACGAGAAGATCAATTAAACGTATTGCTGCATAGTCTTCGATCCTAGATTCATATCCTAGATTTTACTGAGAGGTTATAGATACGAGGAGATCACTCAAAGACAAAAGTAGTTGTCAAGCAATCGTCAATAGAGGACAACCCAAATCTTCTGAATTGGGGTCAAACACAATAAAGGGGGTTCGCCGCCTAAAGCAAGATTATATGGTTCAACTGACCGAGGGGTCTTAATCACTCTGCTTAAGGTTAGATGTTAGTGTATTCTCAAGAGAGGCATTAACAAAATTTGGGAGCCTCCACAATCAAAGACAAATTATTTAGAACCTTGCACTTTAATCTTTTAATCAAAGTTTTTTTATATCCAAGGGGATTCTAGATCAAGTGTTAGCCTTTACCTCATCGAATTTCTCTCAATAGTTTTTAATCACACTTTTTCTCTTTTTACAAATCAACCATTCTTTTGTTAAAGAATAATAGCTCTTTCTTGTGAGTACAAGTACTTGACAGACCCGAAAAAACATGACACTTGATTCTATACTCTATAATGATATGTGCACTTGTCTTTCCAAAGGTTAATTAATCATAGCAACATCACACACCAATTCATCAGTTTCACACAACCATAGTTACGCATTTGCCCATCAAGTTTTTGGCATCGTTTTCGGGGACTCTGTTAGGTCCATTGATCACAGTGTCCCAGATTTGAAGAATGCCCATAGGATAATGGTATACACATGATTATATCTGATGCATTTTCTAAGTTAAATGTATGCATGTTGTTTTTTGTTACACTGATTTAACTGGTAGTCTGAGTCACAATGACAAATGGATTAAAGACAGGTTGGTGGCAAAGAAAAACTCTGGCTAAGTCCAGAAGCATCGAGTGAAGGAAGTTTACCCAACTCCAGGAAGCTAAAAGCGCTGACAGAAGCTTAAGCAGCCAAATCCTTAGAGTTGCTATCAAAGAATTCTAGCTAAGTCCAGAAGCGTCGAGTGAAGGCAGTTCACTCAATGAGAAGAAGCAAAAGCATCGATAGAGCATCCAACATTAAAATCCGCAGTGTTGCTGTCAAGAAATCTATCTAAGTACAGAAGCGTTGAGTGAAGACAGTTCACTCAATGCCTACTCAACAAGGATTCTATCTAAGGACAGAAGCATTGAGTGAAGACAGTTCACTCAACGCCTCATCTAGAAGTCAGACAAAGGATAGAAGCATTGAGTGAATAAGCTTCATTAGACGTGTTAATCTAGAGAAATTTTCTTCTTGATGAAGGCTCACTTGATGCCTAAGATGTTAGACTTTAAAATTCGATATGCATTGAGTGATGAAGGCTCACTCAAAGCATTTAATGCATGGAGATGTAGAATTCAGCTAAGTATTTTTGTATTGAGTGATAAGTCTTCACTCAATGCATATGCAGATTGTCTCAAATTGGCTAAGTCCACAGGATCTGAGTCATGCTGACATCAGCAAAAATTCAAATAATGCGGGGTTTGCTTGCTAGAAGACAAAAGGTGCCACTTGCCTTTAGTATTACAGTTAATGCAAAAGTTGTGCTTCAGTTGCCCATTTTGGTGGTCCACACTGCACATAGAGTCGTTGGACGGTGGGATACAAAAGTAGAGTTTCAAGAAAGACAAATAGAAGTTTTGAGAGAGATTTTTTCGGGTCATCTTCTTCCTCTTGACGAAGTGGAAGCAAACTAAGAACTTGCTCTAAAGTTGGTCTGTGAATCACAGACAGAGGTTGCTGGTGAAGAAATTATTCATTGAAGATTAAATCAACTTTCAACAGTAAGGTCAGGAAGCTTTCTTTCTGAGTAAAAAAAATATCACTCTCTAATTACTTCTCTGCACTAGCAGAACTATCTTGAAGATCCATTCATGGTGCTATGAAGAAGAAAGAGCTGAGTTTACTCAGTTCAGCAAGTAGGCTCAAAGAACATTTTCTCTGGAGCAAGTCGTCATCAACAAACTCAATCTCTCTATAGGATCTTTCTAGATCTTAGTTGTAAGCCTGAAATATAAAGGCTGAGGTGTAGGATCCTTCTGTGGATCTGAGGTAGGGTCTGTGTGCAAGAGGTAAGAGGTTTATTCTTTGAGATAGGATCCAATGGTGGATCTGAGTATAGGACTATCCTCCTAGCCAGAGTGTAGGAATTTGATTAAGTCTGAGGTAGGGATCAGTGGATTACTGAGTTGTAGAGTATCATTTACTCTAAGTGGTTGGGACTTAGGCCTGTGGTAGGACTTGGATAAGTCTGAGAGATCCTGAGGGATCTGTGTTGTATGTTTTCTGAGCTGAGATTGGAGAAGTTGGCCTTGTCTAACACACTGTTAGAAAGGTGGGAGGGATAGTGGATGTACCCATACCTTGGGGAACCACTATAAATACCTATGTGTTGTGTCTCTTTCTTGAAATCTAACTGAACTAACTAAATACACTAAACAGCTAATCAAAAAATAGTAAAAAGACTAAGAATCCTATTCACCCCCCCTAAGTGTAAAGCTACTCTTGAAACAAAGACTTTCAAGTGGTATCATATGGAGGTTGTTCAAAAAGGACTTTGAAAGTGCAAGTTAGATCTGATATACTCCAGAGGGGGGGTGAATAGAGTATGGTGCTGGCTAAAAACTTTTTACAACTGTTGTTGTATTCCTATGTGAACAGGGAAGCAAATAATAAAAAGTAAATCTAAACACAGAACAATCACAAGGCAATCACAAAGCAATCACAAACTACAGTCAGAAACAAAAGAAAGATATGCAACCAGATGACACAAGGAGCTATAGTGGTTCCCCAACCAAACTAGGTACATCCACTCTTCTACCACCCTAGGTAGGAATCCACTGCAGGATGAGTTGATAAGGTGTCCTGGGCACCAATGAGCTTTTGATAAGGTCCTCAAAAACCAAACCAGATTTTTTGATCAGGTGTCTTGCCACCACTGAGTTTTGATAAGGTCTCAGAAACCAAACACAAACTTTTGAAGGGAGTTTGAAAAACCCTTTACAGTAGAGAGAGAGAGAGAGAAAGGGATGAGATGATCTTCTCTGTCAACAATCAGAGAGAAGATAGTGGATGTTGTCAAAGCTCCCCCTGAGATCTTGAGTTGATCAGGAAGTGAAGCTTTGTAGTAGGGTGATAGGCCTTCAAATGATTTGATCTCCAGCAATAGATGATTTCAGCAACATCTGAAATGTGAGGTGTCTGGAGTCTTAAATGATGATGGCCTTTAAACACTTGAATCAAGAGGGATCTCAAAGTATTAGAATGTTGATCTCCTTTTGTGATGGTGTTCTTGTATGACTTCTTGAGACTGAGAATGTCTGCAACTCTCTTTCTTTCTCTTGTGTAATTGTTGATGATGTTGTAAGAGTTGTTTTTTTGAGAATTGTTGTTGCAGAAGAATATATGTGTCTGTCACTCTTAGAAGAAAAAAAAAACTGATCTTTTATTTTCTTGGTCTGAATAGAAATGATCCTCTGTCCAAGATAGCCGTTAGCCTGTCATTAATTACTTCCTTAACTGTATTTTGTCATCTGGAGGAAAGTCTAATAAAATATTTCTTGAAAATTCCTTGAAACTTGCTCTAGATTAAATGAAAAACGGCTACAAGATCTCTGAATTAAATGCTGACAATAATTCCACAGCTGTCTAAATTTGAATCTTGAAAAACGTTGAACTTTTCAGAGAAACGTCGAACTGAGCTCCACTATCGTTGAACTAAGCTCAGAGACTGGTCTTGGACAGTAACAGAGATCGTCGATCTGAGCTCAACTATCGTCGAACTGAGCTCAGAGACTGAGAAACAAACTGGAGTCAAGATCGTCGATCTGAGCTCGAAAATCGTCGAATGGAGTTCGACAACTCATTGAAGTTGAGCTCAGAGATCGTCGAATGGAGTTCGATGATTCGTCAAAGTGATCTCAACGATCGTCGAATGGAGTTCGACGATTCGTCGAAGTGAGCTCGACGAAATGACTTAGTCTCCAAAACTGAAAAACCTGGACTTGTGGGCAGCTTCCAAACCTAACTACTAACCCTTAGACTCAATTCTAATTGACCTTTATATCTATACAATGAGGTCAAAACAGGTTTCCTAAGAGACATAGTGATCCTTGCCCAAATCAGTAATAGGGTGTTCCAATAATCTCCCCCTATTTGGGTTAGGATTACTATTTATAGATATTGGAATAAAAACAACATACAATACAGAAATATAACAACAAAACATTGCAGAATCACAGATATTATCTCAGATAGTTCAGAAAACAAAATAACTGTCACCTTACAGAATTACTCTTTTTCTTTGCTCTTTATAAGGACTATTTCTCTGTTTGGATTGAGAGCTTCCTTTTTAGATCTTCTATCATCAGCTGCACCTAGAGAAGTTTGTTGCTTTGGCCTGGGCACTACAGCTTCACGGTGCAGCTTCATGTAGCTTTCTGAATCAAAAAACTTGCTGGATGAATATCTTTCAAGTTCCTTTTTTCCCTTTGATCTGATAAGGTGGTTATATTGGATGCATCCCTTCCTTGTTCTCTGGCTTTCTTAATCTGATCCAAAGCAGCTAATTCTTTCATCCTAGCTGTCCATGAAGTAGGATTGTTTTCTGGATCCTCAAAGGGAACTGAAGGCTCATATCTATTGGAGGGATTGTCTGGAGGAGCTCTGGAGGAGACTAGTTCTTTAAGCTTGTAAGGAAAGGGACCTGAAGTTGTATCAGATGGACCTTGTCCTTCCCTTGAATATGGATGTTGTCTGGAATGGCCTTTGGAATAAACTTGAAATTCTCTTTGGTTTCCTCTATAATTTCCTCTCCTTGACTGATAGCCTCTAGATTGGTTTCCTCTATATTGGGATCTTCCTTGAGGTTGATAAGAGCTTTGGCTTCTGGCAGAAGGTTGAGATGCAGAGCTTCCACTTGCACCTGCACCTGGTGAAGGAGGAGGAGGAGGAGGATGATTGAACTGGGATGATCCTTTATCATATTTCCTCTTCTTCTTCATAGACTTCAACTGATTTTTGGAGTATTGCATCCAATGTTCTGTGATAGGACAGTTATGCAGAATGTAGTAAGGAATATCATTTGTGTCTTTCATGTTTGCTGGAGGAACCCTTTTCATAGCCTTGCTTTTGGCCTTCCTTTTCCTTGCAATTGTAGCAGAGGAGTCATCTGAGTCAGTCCTATACTGATCACTTTCTGAGCTTTGATCATCATATAATGCATCAATCCTTTTGAGGTATTCTTTTTTTTATTGAGATTGAGCAGGAGAAACATTAGAAATAGCAATAGTAACAACAGTAACAGCAGGAGGAGGAGTAGAAGCAATACTGGAAGAAGAAGTTATAACAGCAGATTCAGATACAATACTTTCAGAAATAGAAGGTACAGCAGCAGTAACAGCAGGCTCAAGAATAAGTGCCTCTGTCATATGCATGTCCTCAGATACTAAAACATCAGCAACATCAGAACTATCAGAAACAGTAACATTATCAGTAGGAGCAGCAGCAGTAAGATCAACAAAAATAGAAGGCTCAGCAGTATATAGGGAATTTATATAGGAGCTTATTAAGCTGGTATCACAGCTGGAGATGGGCACAATGGCCTTTGAGAGATCCTCAGATTGCTGGACTACAGTGTGCTCTGGAAGACAGCTGAAATAAATAGAATCAAAAGCTGATAACAGTGACCTGAGGTCCACTATGATAACTGCAACTGGATCTGTTGAGGCTTGATCCTGGACTGAAGTAACAGCAGCAAGAGAAGCAGCAGCAGGCAATTCTTATTGAGGCATCTCCCCCTGCCTAGATTCAGTCAGGACTGGATCAAGACACCAAGATGAAGGGATTGCCTGAGGAGGAAGGAGAGAGGAGAGCTTGACAGACAGTTCTTGAACTATTTTTAGAAGAGGAGCCAAGGAGGTCTCCATCAAGAGTGAGAGCCTGGGAGCTATCAGCTCATATAATCTATCTACAAGGGCGGGAAGATCTCCATGCTCAAGAGGGGCTTGAGCAGAGGTAGGAATGGAAGGTGGGGCAGCATGAGATGTTGGAGGAGAACTAGTGGATGGTGGAAATGAAGGTTGAGAACTAGGAATTGTAGAAATGGAAGATAATGGAATGGAAATAGAGGGTGTGAAGGATGGTTGTGCAATGATATCCTGAAGTAGTTGTTGATATGAGGTGGATGAAGATGGTGGCTCAGTAGGGGATGAAGGAGAGTCATCCATAAAGGAATCATCTATAAGGTTGAAAGAGGGAATGTGAGAGGATGTGTCAATATCTAGATGGGTGTATTGATGTAGAGGATGGAAGATTTCTTCTGAGAGTTATGGAGTTGGAGAAGGAATTGATGTTGGAGATGGGGTGGAAATTATGATGGTGGATGTTGTAGATTCCACAAGAGGTGGAGGAGGAGAAGAAGAAGCAGGCAAGTCTTCTGCAGGGGCAGAAACTTGAGGGGAAGTGACTGCAGCAATCCTTGTGCCTGAAGTAGTAGATGCAGAGGGCCTGCTGGGCTTCACTATTTGCCTGTCCCATTTTCCAAACAGGGCACAGGAGAGCCTCTTGGAGGCATTGATGTGCATCCCATTTGAAAGTAGCAGAGCAGGGCATCTGTTCTGAAGAAACAACCCTAATATTCTCCCAAAATTAACAAAATTTTTGTTGATTTTCTTCTTAATCAAATCAAAGAAGACTTCTCCCCAGTTCAATTGTTTCTTATCCACAAGAGCACCCATCAAGCAGAGCTGATACCTGGAGATGGTATCATGGGCTGAGTGTTTGGCCAACAGCACCTTTCCAACCACATCAGCTAAAAATCTGTACTCCACATATAGATTTTTCTTCAGCAACTTGCTAGGGTTTGCTTCAGAGTGACCCATCCTTTCAAGCATAGCAGAAAATTCCTCTCCAGAAAGTTCAACAGACTCTTCTCCAGATTTCAATTGAAAAATCTCTGTCAGGGCAGCAGGTGTTAGATATACCTGGGTTCCTGAGATTGTGCCTACCATTGTATTCTAATCCTGATTATGGGCAGTATAAACCCATTCTTTAATCTCATCTGCAGCTAATTTTATCCTGGTAGTCATTATTGTAACTAGCTGTTGTTCTTTGAAAAGGTTCAGAATGTCCTGGAAGATTTGGTCACTGTTGTTTAATGAGTCCATGTCTATGTCAAATCCCGCATCAAATTTCATTGCGTCCAAGATGGCAACTGAGACGGCCATTGATTCCTGCAAAAACGAACAACCAAACAACCAAGTGTAGAGAAATTTGGAGGGAAAGAGAAAATTTGCAGAGAGAATGAAAGCGCAAAAGGAGAATGACGGCCAAAAAATGAATTTTATATTAGGGTTCGACGTAGAAAAGGAAAGATCGTTGAACTCAGTTCGACGATCGGGGCTTCTAAAGGAAACTGAAAGGTCATCAATATCGTCGATCTCCGTTCGACGATATTGGAGAGCGTCGAGCTCCGTTCGACGATAGTTTAGAAAACAAAATCGTCGAGCTTCGTTCGACGATCGCTGACCTGAAGAAGATAGTTTAGCACTATCTGAGAAGCGCTGAACTCTGGTAGACGATTTCGAAAAGCGTCAATCTCCATTCGGCGATCGTCTAGCTCCGTTCGACGATTTCTGTTGAACCTTGGTTTTCTTAGGTAAGTCAGAATTTTTCCTAGCTACCTCTACAACTCCCTTCCCTTTATCAGAGATAAACTTAATTGGGGTTGTTAGTACTATAGGTTGGCTGGATGAAGCACCCAAGCCCAGTGTACTATTGAATCTAGAGTTCACTGTGCTTGTGATGTCCATTAGCTTGATACTTCTCCCATTAAGGGATTCTTCAAGCTTTTTGGCCTCTGATAGCTCACTTTTCAGTGAAGCTATCTGCTCCCTACAACACTCCACTCCTCAGAGAGTTTGAGGTTATCTGATTTTAAGGTACTGTGTTCAGATAATTGATTTCTGAGAGAAATGATTTCCTTCTCAGATTTTAATAAGTCTAAACATAGTGCATTAAATTCATACTTAAAGTCCGAGTTGAAATCAAATGAGTATATTACCTGGTCTTCTTCAGGTTGAGTCTCTGATTCAGATTCAGACTCTTCAGCATCAGAATTGTATTGTGAGGCATTGATAGCCATCATGCAGAATTCCTTTTCTTCAGCATCATCCTCATCATCACTTGAGCTGGATGAAGCTTCTTATTCTTCATCTGTCTCACTCCAAGTTTCAGCAACAAATCCCTTCCTTGTATGTTTGCTCTTGCTGGAGGAGGGTTTGTCATTGCTATTCTTCTTGAAGTCCTTGTCTTTTCTTATTTCTTTCTTGTCCCTTCTATCCTTGTTTTTATTCTCTGGATAGTCAGACACAATGTGCCCTGGTTTCCTGCAACCAAAACAGATAATTTCTTTGTTATTTGATTTATCATACCTTGGCTTGTCATGCTCTTTGTATGATCTTTTCCTGAAGTCCTTTCTGGCCATTTTGTAAAATATTTTGGCCAGTAGACTTAGCAAATCATCATTGACTGGGAGTTTGTCTTCAGGCTGATCTTCAGTGGCTTGAAAAGCTATTGACTTTTCCTTTCTTGTGGCTGGTGAGGCAGCCTTCTGCTCTTCTTCTCTATTTTTGATGAGCAGCTCATAAGACTTGAGCTTGCCCAAGAGAGCTTCTGTTGTGATCTCATTGAGACTTCTGGCATTCTTAATTGGCCAGATCCTTGAGTCCCAAGTGCTTAGGAAGCACATTAGGATTTTATCATTTAGCTCAGTCAATGAGATCTCTTTATCCAAAGTCTTCAGTTCATTGACTATCAGGCTGAGTCTATTATACATTTCTGCCACTGACTCAGCTTCTCCTTTCTTGAAATTCTCATATTGGGTTATGAGGTGAGATCTTCTGTCTTTTCTCTCATCAGCAGATCCTAAGACTATTTTAGATAGCTTGTCCTAGATGTCCTTTACTGAGTTGCATTCAGCTACCTTTTAGAATATCTCATCAGACATGGTCTGGGCTAGAATGTTCATAGCTTCTGCATCTGTAACTTTCCATTTCTTTATCTCTGCATCTGTTCCTGATGGAGGTGGAATAGCACTTGTACTTGTGTTCTCTGGAGGTCTTGGACACACTGTCAAAACAGAATTAAAAATGTCCTCATCAATAGAGTTTATGTACAGTCTAATCCTTGCTTTAAAAAGTGCAAACTTAGACAGATTGCGCACTGTAGGTCTGGTGCTAGCATAATCTTTATTTTGGGCCATGATTTGTGAAGGAATAATCCTAATAACAAAATCAAAACAAGCAGATCTAACTAGAGGAATCTTTGGGTTCAGGTGTTAGCCTGTGCAACCACCAAGGTGTTGTATTTTTTAACCAACCTCGCTTTGATACCAATTGAAAGTGTAAGTTAGATCTGATATACTCTAGAGGGGGGGTGAATAGAGTATGGTGCTTGCTAAAAATGTTTTACAACTGTTGTTGTATTTCTAAGTGAACAGGGAAGCAAATAATAAAAAGTAAATCTAAACACATAACAATCACAAGGCAATCACAAAGCAATCACAAACCACAGTCAGAAATAAAAGAAAGATATGCAACCAGATGACACAAGGAGCTATAGTGGTTCCCCAACCAAACTGGGTACATCCACTCTTCTACCACACTAGGTAGGAATCCATTACAGGATGAGTTGATCAGGTGTCCTGGGCACCAATGAGCTTCTGATAAGGTGCTCAAAAACCAAACCAGATTTTTTGATCAGGTGTCTTGCCACCACTGAGTTTTGATAAGGTCTCAGAAACCAAACACAAACTTTTGAAGGGAGTTTGAAAAACCCTTTACAGCAGAGAGAGAGAGAGAAAGGGATGAGATGATCTTCTCTGTCAACAGTCAGAGAGAAGATAGTGGATGTTGTCAAAGCTCCCCCTGAGATCTTTAGTTGATCAGGAAGTGAAGCTTTGCAGTAGGGTGATAGGTCTTCAAATGATTTGATCTCCAGTAATAGATGATTTCAGCAACAGCTGAAATGTGAGGTGTATGGAGTCTTGAATGATGATGGCCTTTAAACACTTGAATCAAGAGGGATCTCAAAGTATTAGAATGTTGATCTCCTTTTATGATGGTGTTCTTGTATGACTTCTTGAGACTGAGAATGTCCGCAACTCTCTTTCTTTCTCTTGTGTAATTATTGTTGATGTTGTAAGAGTTATTTTTTTGAGAATTGTTGTTGCAGAAGAATATATGTGTTTGTCACTCTTAGAAGAAAAAAAACTGATCTTTTATTTTCTTGGTCTGAATAGAAATGATCCTCTGTCCAAGATAGTCGTTAGCCTGTCATTAATTACTTCCTTAACTGTATTTTGTCTTCTGGAGGAAAGTCCAATAAAACATTCCTTGAAAATTCCTTGAAACTTGCTCCAGATTAAATGAAAAAAGGCTACAAGATCTCTGAATTAAATGCTGACAATAATTCCACAGCTGTCTAAATTTGAATCTTGAAAAACGTTGAACTTTTTAGAGAAACGTCGAACTGAGCTCCACTATCGTTGAACTAAGCTCAGAGACTGGTCTTGGACAGTAATAGAGATCGTCGATCTGAGCTCAACTATCGTCGAACTGAGCTCAGAGACTGAGAAACAAACTGGAGTCAAGATCGTCGATCTGAGCTCGAAAATCGTCGAATGGAGTTCGACGACTCGTTGAAGTTGAGCTCAGAGATCGTCGAATAGAGTTCGACGATTCGTCGAAGTGAGCTCAACGATCGTCGAATGGAGTTCGACGATTCGTCGAAGTGAGCTCGACAAAATGACTTAGTCTCCAAAACTGAAAAGCCTGGTCTTGTGGGCAGCTTCCAAACCTAACTACTAACCCTTAGACTCAATTCTAATTGACCTTTATATCTATACAATGAGGTCAAAACAGGTTTCCTAAGAGACATAGTGATCCTTGCCCAAATCAGTAATATGGTGTTCCAACAGACTTAACAGTCTGAACAGATCTACAAAAGTAGCTTTAGATTATCTTTATGTGTCCAAGAGAGAACCATAAGGAGTTGAGATACATAAACCTCCCTATCTACAGGAAAGAGAATTTTGGGATTTGGAAAGAGAGGGTCAGGTTGTTCATGGAAGCTTCTGATCCTAAGAATTTTATCATAGTCCAGGAGGGACCCTTCATTCCCTTGAAGATATCTATCCAGGATGCAAATGACCAAACTCCCAAGAAGTACTCTAAGATGACCATGGTTGAGGTCAACTTGTCAACCATGGACAAGAGGGCACAAAATATCATTATCAGTGCCATAGATGATTCCATCTTCCAGAACCTTGTCCATAGCAAGACATCCAAGGAAATGTGGGACTCCCTTATAGTCTACATGGAAGGGATAGAGGAGGTGAGGGATGACAAAAAATCCCTCTTGAATCAACAGTACGAAGCCTTCAAGCAAGGTAAGAAGGACTCCATTGATGAATGCTATGAAAAGTTCTTCATGATCATGAACTGTCTGATCACCTATGGCAGAAAGTTCACTAATTATGAGAAGTTGGCAACCTGGCAGACACTCTGCCTCAGAACTTGATTGGGAAGCTGTTATCCTATGAGATGCAACTAAACACTGGGAAGGCTGAAGAGGATGCAACCAGAACTCTTAGCAAGGAGAAGAAAGTGGCATTTAGAGCTGAAGCCACAAGGAGGAGCAGGGAAAAGATTTCTACTCCACCCACCAGAGTTGCTGAGTCAGAGAGCTCAGATCTTAGCTCCTCTTGAAATGAATTATCAGATGGAGAACTAACAATGTTCTCCAAGCAGTTTAAGAAGTTGCTGAGCAGGAGAAGATAGTGGAAGAACAAAGGCTCTTCAACTTTTCATCTAGAAAGCCTCACTTTAGCAAAGACAAGTCCAGAATTGACCCTACTAGGGAAAGGTATGACTCCAAACAAAACAAATATGTCAAGACTAATGTTGTTTGTTACTATTGCAACAGGAGTGGACATGTTATTATTTACTGCCCGGTTAAGTGGAAAGCGCCGATGAAGTCTGATGTCAAAAACCATCACAAGGGCAAGAACGCTGAAAAGAGCTTTTTGGCTAAGAAGATTGTCAGCCTGTCTGAAAGTGATTCTGAATCTTCATAAACAGAAGAATAGGAGGCCTACATTGGCCTCATATGCCTTGAAGAAGAGACTGAAGCTCCAGTTGCACCATTAGGAATCAGGGCTCCACTATCCTAAGTTGATAGTGACTATGAAGAGGATGAGGATTTATGTCTCATGGCTCCATCAGAAGAAAATCAGTGTAATGCCATTCCTGATGAGGTACATTCTATCCCAAGATCTCCTTCCATCTATGAGTTTTGGTCAAACACTAAAGCTTCCAATTTCTCTAGTAGAAATGATGGTTCAAAATCTGAAGAGGATGTCAATCAATTGATTGACAAGTATGGTGTTATTCAGGATGCTTTGAAAAGGAGCAAAAGGCTTGTCAAGAAACAAGGTGAGGAGATTGTCTCAGTACAGCTAGCTGCTTCCCCGCACTCTGAGTCAACACCATTGCTGGATCAGATGAGGAGGGAAGTCAGCCAACTGAAGACTATCTCAATCATTTAGATTGGGACCATCAGCAATAAGAACAAGATCATTATGATTCTTGAATAAAAACTCCTTAAGGAGAGAAAGTTAGACGTTGAATTCTCAAAACACAAAACAGTGTTACCACTGATAGACTCCTTTACCTCTCAAAAGGATAAAATAGGATTGGGGTTCAAGTGGAATTCCAGAGTTGCCCACGCCAAAGGGATAGACAAAGCTCCTGTAGTATCTCAGACCACTTTTCACAAGGTAATTCTCCCATCACATTGGTATCACTAGGACAACATTTATGGTCATTGGAAAAATGGGAACTCTTCTTATAAAAATATAAGGGTTGATGGCGACGGCCACCACGACGGCCTATTGGGTTATGAAGACGACGACCATGGCGGTGTTACGATTGATGGTGACGACCACCACAACGGTCAATTGGGTGATGAAGACGACGACCATGGCGGTGTGACCGTGATAGAAGATGACGACGATGCTCCACCATCAAGAGACTTGCGGCGCCATAGCGGGCATGGCTACAATCTTCGCCCACGCAACAAAAATAAGCTTTGAATTTATTTTATTATTTGGTCTGCCTTTATCTGGTTATATGTAGTATTTGACACTATGTTATTTTGTCATTTCATTTTCTGCAACATTTTTATTTTTGGCTGCTAATAGCCACATGGTTGTAAGCCTTATAAAAGGCCACATTATCATTTGTTATGAAGGCTAATATTGAAATCAATTGAAAATTCCTCCAACCCTAAATTTTCTATCTCCCCTCCCTCTCTTCTAGCCGCCGGCCCCCCATCCTCTCCCTCTTTCTTCATCTTGGCCGCACCCCCTTCTCTCTCTCTTCTTCTTCTCTTTCCCTCCCTCATCCCTCTTCCAACTACACCCTCTCATCTACGTGTCCATCCCTTTTCTTTCAAAGGTGGTCGGCCAACCTTGGAGGAGGAAGATCTCGTGCAAGGAAGAATCAAGGTTGGGGTAATCAACCACGGCGAGAAGCGAAGGAGACGAACAAGATCTTCATCCGTGGCGCGTTTCTCGTGGATTCCAAAAGGGAAGAGCGATCGTACTTGGTGGATCCAACATCTCGGATCTACGTTTCCGAGTGGGGTAACGAAATTCCTACCTAAGAGATTCTCTTCTTGATTAATTCTTGTGGTGGACGGATTTTGCGTGATTTCTCGAATTGCTAAATTTTCGCGGTGTTCCTAAAAATAGATTTGAGATTTTCAGTTGGTTTTCCGAAAAGATCTCGCAAGAGGATGGGCGCTCCTCGCTTTTGTTTTGTTGGGATAGATCCTACCGTTTTTTCGAATCGTGAATTTTTTTTTGGTGGATCTATTTTGGTACAACTCCAAAGCTCGATCGGAATTAATATTATTCCATTTAGCCGGAAAGGATTTTGGCCTATAGCCATTCTCTGTTCCATTTGCGGATCGGCTATCCGTATGTTAGCGCGAACGATAAAAAAACAATCATTGTGGTCGCTGCGTTGCGTTTGTGTGCCGGTTAGAGAGCGATAACGTTGCCAAGGCTGTAGTCACGCCCTCCGTGTAGGATCCCAAAGGCCTAGCCTACATCAAGGGTATTTTACAATGGAGGGAGAAAGGACATGTGTATGAGTGCATTGAAGGCTCCCCATAAGGAAGTCCAGATGGACAATCATGGACCATTTGTATTTGGTGCTCCAGCCCCCATACTCAAGGATAGGGCAGTAGCCAATTCTCAGGGTCCTCCAACAAAAACCCAGACCATGGGTAAGTCAGTCAGTAAGCCTGACTTGGCAGTTTCTGATGCCATCAGAAGCATATCTACTGCAATGAAGATTGATGTTGTTAGAACCCAGAGTATGTCAGGTACATCTATTGTCAGACTCTCCTTTATTCAGATTCTTGCTGAAAGGAACAAGAAGAAAGCTACAGCATTCCTTTCAGAACATACAACTATTGACAGCTTGCACTCCTCAAGGGCTTCTCAGACGAGGAGATACAACATTCATGAATGTTGGTGTTGTGGTAAAGTTGCTCACTTTTCCATAGACTATTGGCACAACCCTAGTTTGTCAAGGGAAAGGGGGACTCTTCTTGTTAGAAGTGCTGCAGGTAGACATATCCAGTTTCAAGCTAACAAGAACCAAGGACACAATCTCTTTTGGGGTCCTAAGGTAAACTAAATTATGTTTGCAGGATAGTCCAAGTACACATGCACTAATATGGTACTTGAAGAGTGAATGTTCCAGATATACGAATTGAACAAGGTGAAACCTGAAGGACTATACTCATGTCAGGAATGGACCTAAGGTGATCTTTGAAGATTTAGATGGAGGATTCACCAAAGGTTATGGTATGATCACCAATGGCATGGTCTTCATCACAAAAGTAGCTTATATGGAAGGATTGCAACACAATCTAATTAGCATAAGCCAACTATGTGACATTGGCTATGTGATTATCTTTGACAAGGATGAGCGTCTGATCAAGAGGTCAAGTGACCAAGAGGTCATTTTGACAGACACTAAGAGTGGAAATATATATTGTTTGAACTTCTTGTGTTTAATTACAGACTCACATGCATGTCTGGTAGCAAATCAGAAAGTCTCTTATTGTTTGCAATGGCACAACAGGCTTGCTCGAACTACAAGACAATTAGCAAGCTCTTTAGTGAAGGTCTAGTCAGGAATGAACGCAATATAAGATGCACCAAGGAAGGCATTTGCTCTACATGTCAAAAGGGCAAGCAGACCAAAGCATCCTTTAAGAGCATTGGGGCCAAGGATTTTGAGAGGTGTTTGTACCTCTTGCATATGGACTTGTTTGGTCCTATGCCAGTTCACAGTCTGGGTAGGAAAGTTTATACACTTGTGATAGTTGATGATTATTCCAAATTTGCTTGGGTTTTCTTTCTAAAGAAAATGTTTGAAAACCTAGACATCTTTATGTCCTTTGTTAGGCAAATTCAGAATGAGAAGAGTAGTACTGTGGTCAAAATCAGAAGTGACCATGGTTCAAAATTTCAGTGTGACAGCATGACAAAGTTTTGTGAAGAACTAGGGATTTATCATGAATTTTCATCTCCTGAAACACCCCAGCAAAATGGTATAGCTGAGAGGAAAAACAGAACTCTCATAGAATCTGGCAGGACACTGCTTAGTGTCACTTCTCTCCTAGAATACTTCTGGGCTAAGGTATTGAACATTTCTTGTCATGTTTTGAATAGAGCTTCTATCAATAAGTATCACAAGAAGACTCCCTATGAGATCATGAAAGGTAGAAAATCAAATCTTACCTATCTTAGGATCTTTGGAAGAAAATTCTTTGTGCTCAATAATGGGAAGTCATACTTGACCAAGTTTGCTACCAAGTACTTTGAAGGGATATTTATTGGGTACAATAATCATAACAATGCTTATAGGGTCTACAGCTTGAAAAATCAAGTAATAGAAGAGTCTGTAAATGTAGTCTTTGATGAATCATCTATGATTAACAGTGAGTTACCTAGCTCCTCAGATCTATAGGTGTAGAGTTGAAGATGGATAAACTAATCATCAAGGACACTCCTCCAACTACCCAAAAAAAAGATGATGGTGTGTGCATTCCTGAAGAAGGACAAAGTACACAGGATATGGGTGAAGATCAGCAGGATCCAGACATTGAAGTTCATGATGCTGAAGAAAGAATGCCTCCTACTGTCAGGCATTTGAGGGATCATCCTAGAGATCAGATCATAGGAGATGCTTGCCAAGGGGTTACAATAAGGAGCAAAAGCCTCAACATTGCCATGTAATCTAGTTTTCTGTCTTAATTGAACCTAAAAGGTTTGAAGATGTCAATATAGACCCATTCTGAATTTTGGCTATGTAAGAAGAACTGAACCAGTTAGAGAGATGCAAGGTCTGGATGTTGGTTCCTAGACCACAAGGACATAACATTATTGGAACCAAGTGGATCTATAGAAAAAAACTTGATAAAAATGGTGTTATTATCAATAATAAAGCTAGACTGGTGGCCAAGAGATACAGACAAGAGGAAGGTATTGATTTTGATCAAACCTTTGCACCAGTAGCTAGATTGGAAGCTATGAGACTGTTCCTTGCATATACTGTACATAAAGGATTCAAGGTCTAAAAAATGGATGTAAAGTCAGATTTCCTTACTGGTGACCTGAAAGAAGAGGTCTATGTTGAGCAACCCTTAGGTTTTATTAACACTAACTTTCTTGTTATGTTTTTAAGCTTAGAAAAGCTTTATATGGGTTGAAGTAAGCCCTTATGGCAAGATATGAAACCCTGTCTAGCTTTCTCATTGAGAATAAATTCTCAAGGGGAAAGATAGACAAGATATTATTCCTAAGGGAAGTCAAGGGTAAGATCATCCTAGTCCAAATCTATATAGATGACATAATATTTGGGTCTACTGATGATGTCCTCTACAAAAAGTTTGTAAAACTTATGCAAGGGGAATTTGAGATGAGTAGTATGGGTGAACTCAAGTACTTCTTGGGCCTCCAAGTAAGACAATCAGAGGAAGGTCTATCCATCTCTCAGTCTAAGTTCACTAGGGAGTTGATTTAAAAATTTGGAGTGGAGAGTGCCTCCATAATGAAAACTCCTATGGGGTCAAGTATTTCAATAGACAATGATAAAACTGGAAAACCTGTTGATGAAACCTTGTATAGAGGCATAATTAGCTCCCTACTCTACATTACTTCTAGTAGGCCAGACATTATATATGCTACACGTGTTTGTGCTAAGTACCAAGCTAGCCCTAAGGAATCTCATTATTCTGTAGCAAAAAGAATTTTACGATACCTCAAGGGCACACCTGATCTTGGTCTGTAGTATCCTAGGAATAATGACTTTGAACTAATTGGGTATTCAGATGTAGACTTTGCAGGTTGTAGAGAAGATAGGAAAAGCACCTCTGGCACCTATCAGTTTTACGAGGAAGATTGGTGTCTTGGAGCAGCAAGAAGCAAACAAGTGTTGTTATCTCAATAGCTGAATCAGAGTACATCTCAGCTGGTAGTTGTTGTGCACATCTACTATGAATCCAGTAACAGTTCTAGGACTACAATCTCAAGCTAAGTAAAACTCTAATGTTTTGTGATTCAACTAGTGCAATCTCTATTACTAGGAATCCCGTCTCCCATAGAAGGACTAAACACATAGAGATTCGGTATCATTTTATTAGAGAGCATGTGTAATGTGAGGACAGTAGACTTGAGTTTGTCCCCACTAACAAGCAATTGGCTGATATCTTCACCAAGCCACTAGATGAAGCCAAGTTGAATACCTTCAAATTTTAATTGGGTATGATGAACTTAATATAGCTTTAGTAGCTCTTCAAGCATTTTATTTGCAGGTAGCTTTGGTCTCTACAGGATAACAAAGGAGTTATGGACTAAGTGTCCAAGCATTGAGTGTGTTGAGTTTAAGCATCTAGTGCATCGAGTGCGTCGAGATCACTCAACGCATTCTCTCAGGGACTTTAAATTGTAGCTTTTAATCCCAGTCATTAATCACTTCGTGTTTATGGCAACAGGTATGTGCCGCTCCACATTCTTCATTTAGAGGCAAGTATAAAAAGAACTGAGTGTGCTTAGAATAAAAACATTATTCCTAGACCTTACGACAAAAGCTCATCAAACCATCAGAAACTCAGTTAATTTATGGCGCCAAAAGGAATGGATTTCCTATTTGAGGGCTCTGAGCTTGTACGAAACGGTTTTAAGAATGCTCCCGATGAGGTTATATAAGTTCTACACTTATTGAAGGTCGCTGACCTAGGTTTCGTTTTTTCCGAGTAAGTTTTGATTTGGAAGAGATAGGTTCTGGAACTATAACCAAATGTCACTGTAGACTCAGCTTCAAACAAAATCAAATCCTCCATCAGTGGGCATAAGATCAAGATTACTCCAAAGAGATTATGCAAAGTACTACATCAACCTAAGATGAAGCAGTCTGATGATGACACATACTTATTTCAAGATGATATAAAGACTGCCCTCAAATGGTGTGGACTTTCTAAGCATACCACCAGTCATGTGTTGAGAAAAGAGATGAATTTGAGAGGAAAGTTGCTAGCAGATATAATTGGAAAGGCTTTGATTTGCAAGATTGGTTCTCATGATAAGTTATCAAGGAACATGTTTGAACTCATGACCGGGATTATTCTCTCTAAGAAAATATATTGGGGTAAAGTTCTATTTGATAGAGTAGTGGAATGTATCACCGAACCAAACCTGGGAATAATTTTATCTCTTTATCTACATTATACTGTTCCAGGGATCCTCAATATGAGGCTAGGAATAAAGATTAACCACATGAGGAGAATGGACTCCAAAATGTTTGAAAGATAGGAAAGAGTTCTGGTGCCATGGCAACAGAGTGCTGAGAAGAAGAAAAAGAAAACTGTACCAGTGACTAAGGATAGCACAGAGGGCAGTTCTTCTGAGAAGAGTGAGTAAGGGCCACATGATCCTCAGCTAACTGAAAGCAGTTCTTCTGAAGTGTAACATCCTCGTCCGTCACATAGCATATAACAGAAGGTCCGGTCGGGGTCTGACGCCATATACTATGAACAGTCAAAGGAGTTACTAATTGAAACCATAAACCACATACTCGCATCCTAACACAGAGTGCATTCTAGAGGAAGTAATCGTGAGGTTAACAGGAACTCAATCAATTGAATGTCCACTAACATAAAAGTAGGAATAATAAACCAAATACACAAATAATCTTGGCCTTAAGGCCTTATATTGCTCGACTTAAAAAGAACTGCCTTGCATACATCGGCATGCAGGCCGGCCACACATGAACAATAAAGTAAATGGGTAATTTGCTTTGGCATTCAAGGGCCAGCTTAGCAATCTTAGGGTCCAACCCGCTATTTCCCGCTTGTCTTGGCTGCACCTGCATGAAACATTCCACCGCAATGGTGGCAAATAATAGAAACAGTCAGTATTAGCTGACCAAATTATAACGACCCCAACCCTCAATCGGGGTGGGGGTGCTCCTACCCTGTAGGCATTAGTATAATCAAATATTGATATCCAAAATGTGCAACTTAAGCACCATTCACCACAGACGCTGGCATTGTCGGCCACAGGCCCCGTGCACTTAGAGAATATTATCAATGTACCGGAATCCCCAGGGTACCACCTTCATTCTCAGCGACGGTTAGCTTCCTTGAGCATTTTCTAGTCTTTTTGGCTGAAGCCAAAGACTCGCCTCTATAGCAACGACTAGTCATGGTGATCCCCCAGATTCACTCACTAACTTAATCCAAGTCGAACGACATAGGTATAGGTACAGTTGAGCCCTTTCCCAATTCTCAAATCACCGGGCGTAATAAGACACGATGCAGGTGAGCCTCCCCTTTCTCATTCAATATCATACATAACTTTGTTATGTTCCAAGGCTGGCTCTCATGGCCACCTAAGCTAGGCCACACGGGCTCTTAGCTCTCACATGCTGACCCCCAGGTCTTCAAGAAATAGGCCTCAACAAACGGCCACCAGGCATCCATGAGACAGGGCTCAACGAATGGCCACCAGGTCTCCATGAGACAGACCTCACAATCAAAACAACACTCACAGGGAGCTATTGCCGGCGGTAGCGTTACCGCCATGCGGTAGGGTATAAACTATCGATTCTTCACCCATTTCGGGTGTTTTCCTGGAGTATACCTCCAGTACTCTCAACGCAGCCATCTTCACACCCCGCTACTCTGAAATCTACGCGATTACCACGGAGTCTTCTCCAGCTTACCAAACATATAACCATCACCAATCCAGACCATCCTGTCCGGACGGGCTTCACACAACAAGCCTATTTCGTACTTTGATTTTGGATCTAAATGCAAACTAATGGGGATAGATGGATCGACCCGTCAGGAGGACCACTTCCACCTGTTCGTGGAGCGTCTGCCCTTAAATGCCAAAAGCAAAGGACTTCGCATGTCCAAAGAAGAGTATCGTTACCCTAGATGTTCGTTTTGGTGCCATGGAATAGATCCTAGTTGGATGAAAATGATCATTTTTACTTTGCCTTCGTAGATCCAAACTCTCCTCGTGAATTCGAGCTCCGAATCTCAAACGCTGGCGAGATCTACTCTCTCCAATGCTGATTCTCCTCCTCCAAACGTCCAGCCCAACTTTCTCAAACTCCAAAATAATGAAGTTAAAACGACCACACTAACACTATAAACCGATCTACCTCCGCGCGGTAACTATCTATCATCGTGTGGTAACTAGCTACCGTTCTGCCGTACCGTTAATCAATGCTTTGTTTCGCGTGCCACCGCCCAAGCCCTCCAACCACAGGCCGACACTTGGCCACATCATTACATCTTCGATATCGTCATGAGATAGGATGCTAACGCCTTGCGGTAGCTGACGATGGTTACGACACGACCGCTTCTGCTACCGCCACATGATAGCTACTATCACCGCGTGGTATAAACTCGAGAGCTCTGCCATATAAATTACCCAAGATACCGCCTGCGGTATCACTACCGCCATGATATAACTTCCCGAGAGCTCAACCAATTAATTGGCTAATGCCGCGCGATAAAAACCTACCACCGCGCGGTAGAGTATGCGTCGAGTCAACCTGCCTCACTCGATGCTCTCGATGCCTGACGCTATCACCATGCGGTACCATTAACGCCATGTGCTACCTTCTTTTCTGGTCTATGAAAACTTGGGGCTTTACAAATCTCCCTCAGTTAAAGAATTTCGTCCCAAAATTACATATTATAGGAAAACGAAAGAGTATCAATACTACAAAAGTATACCTCAACCGAAATGCTCGAGAACTCGGCCTTCATGGTTTGTTCTGGCTCCCACGACAGCCCCTCTCAGCCACAATTGTCCCAATGGACCATGACCATTCTAATTGATTTATTGTGAAGTTTCTTGACTTCCGAGTCTTCAATACGAATGGGGTTGACCTTCGTTGTCAACCCATCATCAATCGGTACCTGACTCGCCGCAACCACCTGCGTAGGCTCTTACAACGCCTTCCATAACACGGATATGTGGAATACGTCTTGCATACCACTAAGTTCTGTCGAAAGCTTTAAATGATACGCGGCTTCACCAACGCACTCCAAAACCTCAAACGGCCCAAGGTATCTCGGACTTGGCTTTTACAATCGTCGTATCCATGACACTCTCTTAAACTGTTTGATCTTCAGGTAAACTAAATCGCCCAGGGCGAACTCAACATTTCTGCGCTTGGCGTTGTAATATTTAGCATGTCTATCCTACGCAAACAACAATGGCTGCCTGATTGTCCAAACAATTAAAGTCGCATCCTCAACTTCCTTCTGCTTATACAACTTTGACTCGCCCGTCTCCAATCATGACATCGGAGTACGACACTTTCTACCATATAGGGCCTCGAAGGGCGCCATTTGAATACATGTCTGGTAGTTATTGTTGTAAGATAATTCGATCATATACAAGTGATCCTCCCACTTTTCCCGAAATCTAGGGCGCACATCCAAAGCATGTCCTCCATCATCCTGTTTACCCTCTTGGCTGACCATCCGTCTGTGGATGAAAGGTCGTACTTAACTTCAGTTTGGTATCCAACAGTTGATGTATTAGCCTCCAATCGTTACACGTGAACCACCCATCTCGGTCACTCACGATGCTACGGGGCACACCGTGCAGTCGAACGATATTATCCACGTACAATGTTGCTAGTTTTTTCATTGAATCGTAATTCCTTTTGGCATGAAGTGAGACACTTTCGTCAAATGATCAACGATCACCCAGATGACATCATTTTTCTTCTGCGATCTCGGCAACCCGTGCACAAAATCCATGAATATATCATCGAACTTCCAATCCGGTATAGACAAGACTTCAAAAATCCATCGGGCTTCTGACATTCGGCCTTCACCAAAGCACAAGTCTGACACATCGGTACATATAGTGCTATGCCCTTCTTCAGTCCTGGCCACCAGAACCGCTCTTTTATGTCTATACATCTTCGTTCGCCCTGGGTGAATCGAGTACTTTGTATAATGAGCCTTGTACATTAATTCTTCGCGTATTTTACCTACCTTTGGAACACACAAACGACTGTTCTTCCACAACAGCCCATTATCAACCGTAAACTGGGCATTTCACCCTTCCAAATACTCGGTCATGTATTGTTTCATGCTGTCATCCAAATCCAAAGCCTGCCAAATCCGATCGGCGAGGTCATACTATACCTCCATCCAATACAAATGTTCTTCAGCACTCGACCTCCTATCAACACAAGAGATCTCTAAGGCCTCCAAGTCTCAAATGAGACGTTCATCATGCATCAATAACCCATGGGTCTGTGCGGGAGCTCTGTGACTTAACGTATCTGCAACCGCATTACTCTTGTCAGGGACATAATGTATCTTGAAGGTGTAGTCCCAAGGAAATCCATACACCTTCGCTGATGTATTTTTAAGTCCTTCTAATCCAGTAGATACTTCAAGCTCTTATGGTCTGTGTAAATGTCGACCTTCACTCCATACAGATAGTGCCTCCAGAGATTCAGCGCAAATATCACAGCCGCTAACTCCAATTCATGTACCAGATAATTCTCTCGTGCACCTTCAACTGGCGCGATCCATACACAATTACACTCCCATACTGTAACAAAAATGAATCCTAAGCCACTGCCAAAAGCGTCACTGTAGATCTCAAAGCCTTCTGTCCCACATGGCGAGCATAGAATAGGCGTCGTGGTCAGATGACTTTTAAATTCTTTGAAGTCTTACATGCACGCTGGTGACCAAACAAACTTCTAATCCTTCCTTGTAAGGGTCATGAGGGGTAAAGCTATACTCGAGAAGTTCTCTACAAAGTGCCTATAGTAGCCAGAAAGTCCCAGAAAACTCCGAACTTCCGCTATAGAAGACAACACAGGCCTCTCCCATATCGCAGTAACTTTTGATGGATCCACCGCGATACCCTCACCACTAATAATATGACCAAGAAATGCCACAAAAGATAGACAAAACTCAATTAGAGAATTTGGCGTACAACTAATTACTCCTCGCGGTCTCCAAGATAATATATAAGTGCTCCACGTAATCATCCTCGGATTGGGAGTACACCAGGATATCATCGATGAACACTATCACGAACTGATCCAAATACTCCTTGAATATCTGGTTCATTAAGTCCATAAACACGGATGGCTCATTCGTCAGCCCGAAAGGCATGACAGTGAACTCATAATGCCTATAACGCATGCTGAATGTCATCTTGGGAATATCACTTTCCCTTATTCTCAGCTGATAATATCAAAACTTTAAGTCTAGCTTTCAATACACAGTCGACCCAACTAGCTGGTCGAATAGATCATCTATCCTTAGAATCGGGCACTTGTTCTTCTCTGTTAGTTTATTCAATTCCCGATAATCGATGCACAGTCGCAGACTTTCATCCTTCTTCAGGAAGAGGACTGGTGCGCTCCAAGGTGATGAACTTGGACGCACAAACCCATGCTATATTAATTCTTAAAGTCGCACCTTTAATTCCACCATCTCACTTGGTGCTAAGAGGTAAGGAGACCGCGACACCGGCTTGGCACCTGGAACCAACTCAATGGTGAACTCAATCTCCCTCTGTGGTGGGGCTCTAGTGAGATTTTCGGGAAACACATCAGCAAACTCTGACACCACCGGGATACTGGCCAAACTAGGCTTGGGCTTCTTAGCCTCTAATAGGGTGAAGAACAACTCTGCTCCCTCATGCACTGTTTTAACTACTTGGAGAGCAGACATCAGCGTCTTACTCGATCTCTTCAAACTAGAGAACATAGTTTCTTGGCTTGTATTCAACCCCAATTTGACAGTCTTCAAACTATAATCGTTGTACGCATGTTGCTCAAAAAGCCAATCCATGCCAAAGATCACGTCAAACTCTACTATCAGCAGTAGTGACTCTTCCAAGTCAAAAGTTTAACTTCTGACCATTACTTTAATACAACAGACTCTATCTGCGTGCATCGAACAACTATTAGGTAGCTGCACATACAATTTATCGTTATCCACAGAAGAGGACACTCCGATACGTGACACGATGTCTTCGAATAATAAAGAGTGTGAAGCCCATGCATCAAACATTGCTCGAGCCAGACAGTCCATAACCACGATAAAGCTTAAAACACGACAGTCATACAACCAAAGTATAAGGCACAAGGTATGCAAAGTATTATGACCAAACTCTAACACATACCTTTCACCATATCACCTTGCTTGATGGCTTACTGCTGGCCAAGGTTATTGACTCTTGGTTGGGCTGGAGCTTGATGGGAAGCAGTTGACTCAACTGTCTTCCATTTTTCAGCATATGATGCTCCTGCCTTCTTCTCTTATTTGCCACTCCAACAGTTGTGTGCTATATGTCCCAGTTTTCTATAGTTTTAACAAAGATTTGGGTCTCCTCGCCCAGACGATGCTCCAATAGCAATCGATGAAGTAGTCAGTCAAGAGGTTTTGGGCTTCTTGTACCACTCTCGATTCCCAGACTTCGACGAACTTGGAACTTTAAAGTATGACCTCTTCACCGTCGAGTCCTTCTTACCTTGAACTCTCTTCAGATCCTTCTCCCGAGATCAGGCTGTATTGACCAAGAATAGAAAGACATGCATCATAGGACCTGAGAGTAGCAACCTCAGGTCGTCACGCAGTCCTTCATAGAACTAGTTGGTCTTGGGCTCCTCATCAGTAAAAGTAGAGTCAACATACCTTCGTAATCTCGTGAACTCATGTAGGTAGTCGTCCATGATACTATCACCATGAGTCAGTCTTTGGAACTAATTCTCCATAGCTATTTTTTGCACTGACGGGATGAACCATGGCAGAAATAATCTCAAGAACTCCTCCATCGAGATATCAGAGATTTTCCTCCCAGCGAAGTGATGCAACTCTAACTCATCCAACCATAAACTTGCTTCACTATCCAGAAGGAAAGGGGCTATCATAACCTTCCTCCACTCCTTAGTCTCTGTTGCAGACATGACTCTCTTAAATCTGGAGGACCAGTCTCCAGCTTGTGTTGGGGTCTCAGTCCCCAAAAACACTGGTGGATTAAAGCTCATCACATGCTTTATCTATTTTTCAATTGATCTCCTCAGCACTACGGGCTCTGGCGCTACTTGATCTGCCACTATAGGTTCCACTACGCCAAATGGTACCTGACCTAATTTAGGAGCAGGTGGCTGCACTTGCCTCCCTGGTTGGGCATTGATCATAGCGAACACCACTTAAGCTACCATACAGATGGTTTCAGCAGAAAGAGGGGTCACAGGTGCACTACTCTCATTGGGCGCACTACTCTCTATAGAGTGTTGACGTTGTGACTACTCTGCACCACTCCTAGTCACTTATAATCGTGAAACACTTAATTGGGTGAAAAATAATTGCCAGATAAGCAATCATATGAACATACAGGTTCCTTAAACATGTGTATTTTCATTCCTAAGTGGACATTCATGGGTTCATTTATATTAGAACAGAAACACACATACATTTGCTCACCACCCCTTAAAAGAATTCGCCCATGAATTCAAATAAGAAAGACCAAAACCAGAGTCTGAAACCAACTTTGTAACATCCTCGTCCGTCACATAACATATAACAGAAGGTCCGGCAAGGGCCCAACTCCATATACTACGAACAGTCAAAGGAGCTAGTAATTAAAACCATAACCCACGTGCACACATCCTAACACAGAGTGCATTCTAACGGAAGTAATTTTGAGGTTAACATGAACCAAATCAATTGAAAGTCCACTAACATAAAAGTAGGAATGATAAACTAAATACACAAATATTCTTGGCGTTAAGGCCTTACATTGTTAAACTTAAATAGAAATATCTTGCATACATCGGCACGCAGGCTGGCCACACATGAACAATAAAGTAAACAGGTAATTCGCTTTGGCTTTCAAGGGCCAGCTTAGCAATCCTGGGCTCCAGCCCAGTATTTCCTGCTTGGCACGGCTGCACCTGCATGAAACATTCCACAACAACGGTGGCAAACAATAGAAATGGTCAGCCTTAGCTGACCAAATTAAAAAGACCCCACCCCTCAGTAGGGGTGGCGGTGCTCCTTCCCTACAAGCAATAGTATAATGAAATATTGGTATCCAAGATGTGCAACTTAAGCATCATTCACCACAGGCGCTGGCACTGTCAGCCACATTTCCCGTGCACCCAGGGCATATTATCGATGTACAGGAATCCGTAGGGTCCCGCCTCCTTCCTCAGCAACAGTTAACTTCCTTGAGCATTTTTTAGTCTTTCCGAGTCAAAACCAAAGACTCGCCTCTATGGCTACGACTAGTCACGGTGATCCCCAGATTCACTCACTGACTCAATCCATGTTGAGCGGCATAGTGCTGGGTACAGTTCAGCTCTTTCTTGTTGCTCAAATCATCGGGCGCAATAATCCACAATGTAGGTCAGCCTCCCCTTTCCCATTCACAATCATACATAACTCTATTATGTTCCAAGGCTGGCTCTCACGGACACCTAAGCTAGGCCACACAAGCTCTTAGCTCTTATATATTGGCCCCCAGGTCTTCAAGAGACAGTCCTTAGAAAACGGCCACAGGTATCCATGAGACATGCCCCAACGAGTGCCCAATAGGTCTCCATGAGACAGGCCTCACAATCAAAACAACACTCAAAGGGATCTATCATCGGCGGTAGCACTACCGCCATGTGATATGGGACAAACTATCGATTATTCCCCTATTTCGGGTGTTTTCCTAGAGTTTACCTCCAGTACTCTCAATGTAGCCATCTGCATACCCCGCGACTCTGATATCTACACAATTACCATAAACTCTTCTCTGCCATACCAAATATATAACCATCGCCAATCAAGACCAACCTATCCAAATGGGCTTCACACAGCATGCATATTTCGTACTTTGATTCAGGATCTAAATGTAAACTAATGGGGATACACGGATCTACCATCGGGAGGACAACTTCCATGTGTTCGTGGAGCGTCTGCCCTCAAATGCCAAAAGCAAAGGACTTCACATGTCCAAGGAAGAGGATCGTTACCCTAAACGTCTGTTTTGGGGCCATGGAAGAGATCCTAGCCTGATGAAAATGAATGTTTCGACTTTTCCTCCATAGATCCGAACTCGCCTCGCGAATCTGAGAACCAAATCTCAAACGACAGCGAGATCTCCTCTCTCCGACGCTGCTTCTCTTCCTCCAAACGTTCAGCCCAAGTTTCTCAAACCCAAAATAATGAAGTAAAAACGGCCACACCAACACTATAAATCGAGCTACCACCATGCGGTAACTTGCTACTACCATGCGGTACTGTTAATCAATGCTTCGTTTCGCATGTTACCACACAGGCCCTCCAACCACAGGCCGACATATGGCCACGTCATTACATATTTGCTATCGTCACGCGATAGCTGGCGACGGTTACGACACGACCGCTCCTGCTACCGCTACACGACAGCTACTACTGTCGTGCGGTACAAACCCGACAGCTTTACCACATAAATTTCCCAAGCTACCGCCTGCGGTATCACTACCATTGGGCGATAACTTCCCGAGAGCTCGGCCAATTAATTTGCTAACGCCGCGCGATAATAACCTACCTCTGCGTGGTAGACTATGCGTCGAACCAACCTGTCTCACTCGACACTCTCGACACCTGACGCTAATGCCACGCGATACCATTAATGCCACATGGTACGTTCTTTTCCTGTCTACGAAAACATGGGCCGTTACATGAAGAACCAAGGAAAGACATGAGTGCTTAGGTTTCAGTTTCCTCTGACCTTGCAATAAGGAATCAATTGAGTGGAACCCAGTATGAAGAGATTCCAGTTGAAGCTCTGGAATTACCGACTGGACAAGTAATAGAAAATATTTGTGCAAATGTTGAGGGAGAGACATCTCAGATGGTTGTAGAAGTTGTGGGGGAGACTTCCCAGATACCTGTCCCTACTGAGGAGGGGACTATCTAATCAATTCAAGAAGAAATACACTCCTGTATTGAGAATCTGCAGAAAAAGATTGCTCAAACTCCAAAGGTTCCTAAAGTTGTTCTATTCTATCCTCAAGTTGAGGGGGAGCAAGTCCTTGAGAGGATTATGGAAGATGCTCCAATCACAGCCACTTAAGAGCAGCAAATTCCCATAAGGAATGCAGAAGGCGAAGATGTCCTTAAGGACAAGGATGGAGTTGAGGGAGAGATTCACTCTGAACTCCCTGCTCCAGGTATAGTGTATAACATTGACTCCTCTGAGTCTAACAAGAGAAATCTTGTTGTTGATGTACGTGTTGATGCATATTCTTTAGAGTACATGTTGGCTGACTTAGAAGAAAGAGTTTCTGCCAGGGTCAGGGATGAAGATGTCTGTGAAGCAAGAACATCTCATCAAGCTGAACATATGTCACCTACCTTCCTTGCTCAACTGAAGGGTCTGCTTCATGATCAAAGGAGAGTTATAGAACTACATTGATAACTCTCTTAAGGAAGTTAGACAGGATCTTTCTACTAAGATCAAGTCAATCAGGTTTGAAGTCAACTTGCTCAAAGCTAACACAATTGCATTCTTCATGAGGGATGCTCCTGCTGTAACCTTTACTGAAAGTAAGCTGGCTGAAACAAGATAAACTCAGAATGATATCCTGGAAAATCAGAACAGAACAGCAAGTAATTTAGAAGTGATTCACAATGTACAACAAAATCTATTGCAAGCATACATGGTAACTCTGGAAAGAAGGATGGATGCCTGCACTAAAATTCTAGATGACCACATGCTAAAAGTTAAGAACCATGTTACTAAGGGACTCAACTTTCTGTATGAAAGACTGTTTGTAGCTAAGAACTCCCTTACTACAACTATATGTGAAGAAGTCATAAAGGGGGAGAAAGAAATGATCAAGGCTAACACTGAAAATGTTGTCTGGGTTACCAATGTAATTAGAGGTTCATTGGGACTTGAGAAACATACATATTACAATATTTTTGTTGTTCTAGAAGGACTGTATGAAGTACAATATGGTGATCAGGGTCAATATGATGATCAAAGTGTTGCTTAGTGTGCTGAACCTTCAACTGCTGCTGAAACTCTTGAATTCAGTCCCATTGCAGACCAGATAGCCAGATCCAAAGAAAAGTCAGTTGTTGAAGAAGAAGAAGAAATCAGGCTCAACAAGAAAATATATCGAGAGGAGATGGAGATCAGGCCAGACTTTGAGAAGTGGAGTCCTCAATCTAGGACTATTATCTTGTCTGCATGGGATCAGGTCAAAGAGAAGAAAATAGAGAGGGGAAAGTTGTATAGCTGTAACGCCCCGAAACTCAAAAGAGGGACGGGAAATGTTTAGAACCAAGTTTGGTACTTGGTAGGGGTCACACGTCCTAGGACACAGGCGTGTCTAGGGTCGTGTTGTGCTCGAGTCTGACGATCTGGCTGTGCGGTCAACGAAAATGCAGTCGACGATCATCAAGACAGCGAACACGGCCCGAGATACGGGCGTGTCCCAGGCCGTGTCCTTCATGGGTTGTTAGTCAAGCTGTGTCGGGGGAGGAACACGGCTTGGAGCCCGGGCGTGTTCGGGTTGACACGGGTGTGTCAAATGTGACACGGGCGTGTCGAGTACCCGTGTTCTCTTCGGGTTAGTTTTGGTCCTGTGTCGATGGAGGAACACGACCCACAACACGGGCGTGTACTGAATGACACGGGCATGTCAGGTGTGACACGGGCGTGTCGATATCCTGTGTCCTGGTTGGGATGCGACGGTTTCGGCGTCGATTGAGGCACACGACATTGGACACGGGTGTGTCACATGGCGTGTTCGGCCCAGGAAATTGATTTTAAGTGCGAATCATGGCCGTTCGTTTCCTTCTTTTGGGTTCCAATGGCCCAGGGCTGTTATTGCTGGGTTATATCCGGGAATAGGGTTGAAACCCTCATTTCCCATTGAACTTTCTATTTCTAAAACCTTAGAGAGAGCGGAGAGCAGGGAAGAAGGAGGAGGAGAGTTCCGGCCGTCGGTGGAGCTTCGGAGCCCCAAATCACAAGCCAAGTTCGTATCAACGGAGACGAGGCCGTTGCAGTGCTTTTCATCTGCCTAGATCTTCATGGCGCCGAAGAGAAATGATAGGGTAATGATTCTCATCTTGGATATGTGAAGTCCTCTTTCCTTTTGCATAGGAAGCTCGCTCTCGCGAGTATGCGGTGAGTGTGAGGTGTTCCTTCAGGTAGACATGAATAGTCCCTGTTATTTTTCATGTAGAGTCCGGATTCGAGAAACAGACATAGGCATGGTGTGTGAAGCCTACCCGGACAAGTTGGTCCGGATCGGTGATGTTGCATTGCATGAATGGCCGGAGAAGACTCAGCGCCGATGTTTCTTTTTCGGGTTTTCTACGCGGTAGATTGTAACAGGGAACCTTGGGGACTAACTCCAAGGTGCACCCGGAAAACTGGGCAGATACGTAATTCTGCCATCTTGGTGGCCTGGGAGCCAACTTGCACATAACTGGGTTATGTAAAGTGTGTGATCGAATTGGGACTCGGGGAAGCTTGACTCGTGCATGTGGCTTTAATTGATGTTGGGGTGTGAGCAACGGGTTAGGCGGAACCGTACCCGCTCTATGTCGTTCGGTTAGAGGGACCTAAGGTATGTGGTACTCGCCGTTGGCATAGATGGAGGGTCTTAGGCATAGGCCGGTAAGATTATAATGCTCATGATATTTTCCGTCCAAGGGGAGGTGGTGAGACTGCGGATTTTGACCGGGTTCACCGAGAATGTGCCCTAATAACACGGGGTGTGTGGTCGTGTGAGTCTACGCCAGTGGTGATGTGTAATTTCACTACTGTTAAGCAATGCTAATAAAGTGCAGGGAAGGAGCATCGCCGCCCCGAGTTTACAGGCGGGGTCGTTATAATTTGGTCAGCTTTAGCTGACTGTTGCTTTTGTTTGTCACCGCTTCGGCGGATTGTTGCTTGCAAGTACTACGGAGCCTAGTGGCAAATAGCGGGAAAAATCCCTTGTTGCTGAGCCGGTCCTCAAAGGCCTATATTTAAATGTTTAGTTTTATTCTCATGTGTGACTGTCCTGCGTGTCGAGGTTTGGAAGACACTTTTATTTGAGTAATCTCTTATAAGGCCATAAGGCCAAGTACTTGTGTATTTGTACGATCATTCCTTTTGGGTTATTGTAGTGGACATTCATGCTGTGGCTGGGTTCTTAATTTGCAACTTTTAAATTTCTTCCGCTAGAATGTACTTTGTGTAGGACGTTGGTTATTAGAAGGATGGTTTCATTGCGTAACCCTTCGGTCTGTCTGTAGTATATGGCGTCGGGCCCCGGCCGGACCTGTAAGACCCCTTTTTTTGCAACAACCACCGGGGTCTTAGGCCCAGAACCGCCGCTTTGCGGTGACACCTTCGCACCCAGGAAGGTCATCACTACAAAACGTCGATCCTGCCGGCCAAATCGATCACCATCGACAGAATGTATAATGAATGAAAGTGTAAGCATCCAAGTCCACAATAGTATAAAGAAGGAAATCGCATGACAAATAAATAGTCTACACCAGAAAGTGAATACGGGCTTAAGCCATGTACATGATAACCTCACTACAATCCACTCATAAAAGTAAAACTACTAATACTCGGCTCCACTCACGGATCCGGATGCCTGTCCACCCGTGCTACACTGGCCCATCTCCAACTGCACTGTACCCTGCTGGTGTTGCGTCTCCTACGGTTGTTCCCTGTCTCCCATCCGGAGCACCTAAAATATAGTGGTCAAATGACCGTCAGTCAAACTAGACTCAGTAAACAATCCCCCCACCCCTCTACCCGTGGCTCCTAGGCACCGGGCGGAAAGGAGTGAAAAGGAGGACCAAAAGCAAGGCGTAATCAAGCAGGTGACATCTACCCTAAGGAATAAAATAATAAAGTATGGCAGGGGTAGCACATTAATTAAACATGAGCAAACAAGTATGTAACAAAAGTAAACAGTAAGGAGTAGCAAGTAAGTAAAAGCAGTAAGAAGAGTAAGTAAGAGCAACGAGAAATATAACCATTGATTTATAGGGATCACCCCTATAGACCAAGGTGTCGTTTTGCGGGGCCTATCGTATAAAACATCCAAAACCATTTTATACGATAGGTGTCAGGGGTTAAATGCAATGATTATGCTATGACATATAAGTATGCTATGGTATGCACATGTAAGTGCAACTCACACACACGACTCTATGCGCACAGACCTTTAGTTCCCCTTTTTGGAGTTAGCTAAACTCTCAGGAGCCTCCGTCGTGGCAAAACAGAGATAGTGGGTTGGGCCTCTCCACTCCTAGACTAGTAATCACACTACCCCGTCAAGCCCCTCACGTATGTTTCCGTACTATTCTTAGCAAACCAGCTAGTCTCCCGAGTCAACGTACCGACGACGGTGTGATCGATCGTCCAATACCGAGGACCCACCACTGTAATGCACATGCAACCATGATAGTTTGTATCTAATTATAGTACCGAGCCTCTAGCTCTTTAGACTACCGAGCCTACTAGTTCACCATGTTCCCGAGCCCACAGCTCCCTGGACTAATCAAGTCTCCTTTTTTTCCAAGTCCCCAAGCATCCAGCTCCCCGGACTTCCAAATCAATACCGAGACCATTTAACTCTACTAGTAAGCCCTTAGGCCATGGGCCTATTTATCCTTTCACTACCAATTCATCTCCCTACATGTACAAGTGTGAGTGTAAGGCTAAACTATTATTAGGGTTACTCTTGCCCAAATTATTCCTAAGGTTTACGTTACCCCAGGACTGCCCAAAGTATTCCCCGTGAAGGGCTCTCGAAGGCACTAAGAACTATGATAAGATTACGCTCAAAGCTCTCTTTCGCAAGACACTTAATATTGTTGATTTCTACCCTTGATCAGATCTCTCATTTATTTACCCAAACCAGAAACCTACTAAGGATTCAACTCTTCAAATTTATTACTCACTCTAGTTCAGTTTCCGCAGTTACTATATGCAGACCACCCTATACTATATGAGATGTATAAATTAGGTACTCCGGATTGTCTTCCAAATCTCCTATAAAATTTACCAGAGGTATATCATAACAAGTTTAGTCTAAAATCATAGAATCATAATTTTCCTAATTAATTTGATATTTATTGAATTTTTCCAAATGTTTGGCCATGGGAAATTTTGAACATGAACTATATGAAATACTCAAGTAATGGCCACCCAAAACTTTTGATCACTAAATAACAGAGATATATTACTAGATGCTAATTTCCATAATTTTTCAGAAAATATGTGACCTCTAATTAATTTATCCAAAATAATTCTCTTAATCATATGTAAAGAAGGAGGTACCAAAATTACTCATCAGAAAATTATGTAAAAATTACAGAATCTTAATATGATTTAGAAAAGATCATTGTACAAAAATCATAATTTTAGAGGTTTGCTAAACTCCAAAATAAATTAAATTAAGTTTTCATGGGAATCAACACTTAATGAAGCAACCCTTATAAATTGTCTTCCAAATATCCCATAAATATCCACAGAGCTTTAAAACATAATAAGGAGTCCTTCGGCTAATGTTCATCAATTTCCAGCAAGTAGTTACTTCATAATAAATTTCTAAGTAAATAATTCAAATTGCTAAATTGTTAATGAAGTATCCAAAATAATAATCCTAAATTCATAACAAAATCTCCAGAGCTTGTACTAACTTTAAACACTACTCTACCCAAATTTCAAGTGATTTTAAAGTGACTTGACAGCCTAATACTCCAAATTAGGTTTGGTGCCCTAAACTAGGGTTAGGGTTTTGAGGGGGTTTAAGACTTCCAAATTCCCTGAAATTTTAACCAGAGGACTATACTAACCCTATGGTCCTCTCCACCAATTTTCAAGCCATTCCAAGGTCATTTAACCCCATGACCTTCAAACCCTAAAAATCCCCATCAAGGGACCTTCCCTAGGGTTTTAGGGTTACCATGAAAATCTGAAATTGCAAGCTCCCAATCAGGCTCAATTGAGCCCGATTTCTCAACCTAAACAAGTCTAGATCTAGCACGCATAGAGAGGAGAAGGATTGGACCTTGCCGGCGGCCTGAAGTCGGGAAGATCGCTGGGAAGCCATTTCTGAAAGTTGTGTCGCTCGGCTTCTGCAACAGCAAGGTGGGGAGGCTCTGTTTCTTCGGGTAAGGATTGGGAAAGCCTCCTATCAACTCACTGGTGGTGTTTAAAGCTTCAGATGGGGAGAGGAGGGGCTGGATCATTAATGTCCTTCAAAGCCATTAATGGCTAGGCTCGGCCATGGAGGAGGGGGGCTGAACTAAGTCTGATGGCCAGGGGAAACGGCTGGAAACTTCTCCCCTTCCCTGTGAAATTGAATTCAGCCATTAAATGTGGCTTTTGGCGAACCGTTTCCTTCCCTCTCCTTCCTCATTTCTCTCTCCTCCTCACGGTAATTCTGCCCAGAACCGCCGTGTCACGCCTGGTGACACGGCTGTGAAAAGGGCGTGTATCATCCGGCAAGGGCGTGTTGGGTGGGCGTGTTCCCTTCTATTCGACGAAATGAGCTGAGCTCGACGAAATGAGCTGCTGACGACACGTCTGGCGACACTGTCGTGTCGGGGGCGTGTTCCCCCTGTTTTATGAAATGAAATCGACGATCGTCGAGTTAAGCTCGATGAAATGAGCTCGACGATCGTCGGGCTGATGACACGCCTGGCGACACGGCCGTGCCGGGGGCATGTTCCCCCCTTTTATGCGAAATGAACTCGATGATCGTCGAGTTGAGCTTGACTAAATGAGCTCGACGATCGTCGGGCTGACGACACGCCTGGCAACACGGGCGTGTCGGGGGCGTATTCCCCCTGTTCTCCGAAATGAACTCGACGATCGTCGAGCTGAGCTCGATGAAATGAGCTCGAAGATCGTCGGGCTGACGACACGCGTGATGACACGGGCATGTCGGGGGCATGTTCCCCCCTGTTCTACGAAATGAACTCGACGATCGTCGATCTGAGCTCGACGAAATGAGATCGACGATCGTCGGGCCGAGGACACATCTGGCGGCACGGGCATATCTGGGCCGACACGGGCGTGTCAGGCTCGGAAGAGTTATTTTTAGGCAATTTGTGTGGCTGTTTATTTCTTCCTAGAGGATCTGACGGTTCAGGTCTCCTCTTGCTGATAGAAGGCTGAGCTATGGGCAGACCAAGGTGATTTTCACCTTGGACTTGTTCACTTGGTCCCTTGGGCTTCCTAGGGTTTTGACATGACCAAAACCACTCTTGGGGGTCTAGTCGGAAATGGGATGTTACAAATCTCAATATATAACAAAAAAATTTCGTCCTCGAAATTCTAGTTAGGCCTACGGGTTTTCAAGTATGCAAGAAAAATTGTAACATCCCAAAAGGCTGAGAGTAATACCTGACTGAAGAGTTTCGGGTACCACTGCTGCATCAAGTCCTGGAGCTCCCAAGTGTGCTCCTCCTGGCCATGATTTCTCCAGAGAACCTTGACCAGTGGGACCTTCTTGCGGCGTAAGACCCGCATACCCGTGTCATCAATCTGGACCGGCTCCATGTGCACTGACCGGTCAGATGCTACTGGCCCATTTGTGGTGTTTATCTGCTGCTCTGGACGTAATAGGGCCCTCCTGAGGGAGGAGACATGGAAAACATCGTGCAGGACTTCCAGCTCTGGCGGCAGCTCCAGCCTGTATGTTAAGTGGTCGTTCCGCTCCAGGATCCTGTAGGTCCCCATGTATCTCGGGCTGAGCTTCTTCCTCTGCCCGCGAACTCGAGAGACAATGTACATCGGCCGTATCTTCAAAAACACTCTGTCTCCTACCTGAAACTCCACCTGTCGATGCCACGTGTCGTAATATTTGGCATGTCTGCTCTGCGCCTCCAACATCCGGTCCTGTATCAGTCACACTTGGGCCTCGGTGTCCTCCACAAATTCTGAGCCCAGGACCTTTGGGTCCTCATCCTGTATCCATGACAGGGGAATCCTGCACCTCCGTCCATATAGAGCCTCGTAGGGGGCCATACCTATACTGGCCTGATGACTGTTGTTGTATGAGAACTCTACCAGTGGCAGCATCTTCTCCCATGGCTATCCTCAGTCTAGAATGCACAGACGTAGCAGGTCTTCCAATGTCCTATTTATGCGCTCTATCTGCCCGTCCGTCTGAGGGTAGAAGGCTTTGCTAAAGGTCAGTCGGGTGCCCAAGTATGTCTGAACTGACCGCCACTCCCTGGATGTAAACTGCCCATCACGATCTGACACTATTGACCTGGGCACGCCAGGGTAGCGAATGAACTGCTCCACAAACTTCCGCACCAGTACTCCCACTGAATCGTCCTTCCTGATCGGTATAAATCGAACCGCCTTCGTTAACCGATAAACGATCACCCAGATCGAGTCGTTCCCTGTCCGAGACTGAGGAAGCCCATGTATGAAGTCCATGGCTACGTCATCAAACTTCCACTCCGGCACCGGGAGTGGCTGCAAAAATCCTGCGGGGTTCCTGCACTCCGCCTTCACACGTTGACATGTCTCACAATCGGTCACGAAGTAAGTGACATCCTTCTTCATGCCTGGCCAAAACATAGTCTTCTTCAAATCAGCCGTCATCTTTGTGATCCCCGGGTGCACAGAATACCGGCTGCAGTGCGCCTCCGTCATAATGTCCTCCCGGATCTGACCTCCATCCGGTATATATACCCGTCCTCTGAAGCACACCAGGCCATCCCTCAGTGTGTAGTCTCCTGTAGTGTCTGCCTCTATGGCCTGGAAGATGGGCTCTAACTTGGCATCCTGCCTCTGTCCTTCTCTAACTCGGTCTCTGATGTCATCGGTGACGCCCATCGCGGCCAGGTACTCCTCATAGAGATCAGGGTCGTCAGATGACACCAGATTAATATGCATGTCCTCTAGTCTCTGCAGCAGCTCCATAGACATCTGTTGAGGCTCTACTCCCGCTGTGGAGGCTCTCCTACTCAGTGCATCCGCTACCACGTTCGCCTTCCCCGGGTGGTAGTGCATCTCGTACTGATAGTCAGATAGAAACTCCACCCACCGCCTCTGCTTGATGTTCAGTTCCTTCTGCGTGTCCACATACTTAAGTTTCTTATGATCTGAGTATATATCACAGTGGACTCCGTAGAGGTAGTGTCGTCATATCTTCAATGCGAACACAACTGCTCCCATCTCCAGGTCGTGCACTAGATAGTTCTTCTCATGGGTCTTCAACTGGCGGGAGACATATGCTACGACGTGTCTGTTCTGCATCTGCACCGCTCCCATCCCCTGATATGATGCGTCGATGTACACATGGAATCCTTCCTTCCCAGATGGAAGGGCCGGAATAGGGGCTGAGATGAGTCGGTTCTTCAACTCCTGGAAGGCTGCCTCACACTGTGGCATCCATATAAAGGGCACGTCCTTCTTCGTCAATGAAGTGAGTGGAAGGGCGATCCGAGAAAACCACTCCACAAATTTCCGGTAATAACCGGCAAGCCCCAGGAAACTCCACACGTCCGTGGCCGTCTTCAATGGTGGCCAATCCCTGACTGCCTGTATCTTTGTAGGGTCCACCGCTAACCCAGCTCCGCTGATAATGTGGCCCAGGAAAGCCACCTCCTTCAACCAGAACTGACACTTGCTGAACTTTGCATAGAGGCGATACTCCCGCAATCTCTCCAAAGTCAGTGCCAGGTGTCGTGCATGGTCCTCCTGTTGGAGTCACCATGATGATCTGGAAGTGATCAAGCATGTAATCTCACTGCCAACACGATATGAGCCTGCAGGGTCGCACATAAGAGATGTGGAGAAGTTGGATGACTGACTGTGTTGGTAAAGGTTACCAATCACCGACCTGAATAGGGTTATGGGCAAAGTGTTGCCTTATAGGATCATCGGGTTGGGCAAATGTTGCCTTGAAGGGCTGGTTGGGATTGTCGTCCGAGGGTCGATGACATTAGTCGAGAATCGTCTTCTGATTCCCGCCGATCGGCGAGAATCGTCTCTCTGATTCTCGCCGATCGACGAGAATCGTCGAGAATCAATTGTTGATTCTCGACGATCGACTACTTCGACAATTGTCGTCGACCGCGGCTCGACGATCGTCGAGTATCGTTGTGTATCATCGAGCGCGGCTCGACGATCGGCGAGAATCGTCGAGTATTGTACTCAGATTCTCGCCGATCCTGTATGATACTCGTCGACTGATTCTCGCCGAACCTGCTCAGTGATTCTCGCCGATTGTCGCCGATTCTCACCGACTGATACTCGCTGATTCTGAACCCTATTTTCGGGTGGTCTGCGGATAGCGATTTTCCTGGGTTTATTTATACCTTGGTATAAATAGGACCTTTAGGGTTTTCGGGATAACACACGCTCTCTCGCGATTTTATCCTGTAGCGAATTGAACCCGACGGAAGCCGTTCCGCTCGTTCGCTCCGCCGATCCCGATTCCCGCCGTCGGAAGAGTTCCGCCGTCGTGTTCGATCCGTCGACCACCTCTTCTCCGGCGACTGTCACTGGTGCTGCAATCCCTGGCGCGGACCTAGCAGTCCGTGGGAAAGCAAAGGTGCGGTCTTCTCCATCCTGATCTTCCGTGTGACGGAAAGCCCGGTGTTCTCCCGCTCGTGTGGACTTCTGCAGAAACGTGGATACTATTCCACGTAGAACTCGCCACCAGCAGAAATCAAAGTTTGGAGCATCTCCGTTGGGTTGTGACTCAACGCCACCGAGGTAATTTTTGCCTAGTTTTGCTAACTTCTTGATTCAACGTTCATAGCCCGATCCACATCTCTTTGGGTTTTTCTTGATGTTTTTACTTTTCCGCTGCGTGCACAAGCGTTGTCCCAACCCCATAGAGAAACCCAACAGTGGTATCAGAGCCAGGTTGCGGTCATGATCGTTGTTTTGGAAGTTTGTTATTCCAGTGCGTGTAAACCTAGGGATTTAGAAGTGTTCTAAATGTCTAGATTTAGTCTTGGTCTCCTCGCCAAGAACGATTGGAATTTCGGTGGATTTCTAAGTGTTAGAAAATGTGATCTCCTTAGCAGTAACCATCCCTCGATTTTGTTTTGGATTTTGAATCCAACAAAGAGAGATGAGCTTGTCTACTGCTTTAAGTTGAGCTGTCTTTGCCTTTGTCCAATGCATGTAAATCTGAGGATTTGGAAATTTCCGGATGTTCAGATTTAGCCCTTCCTTCTATCAAATGTTGATGGTGTCAGGATGTGCACATAAGGGATGCATGTGGTTTTAGAAGAATTGTTTTTCTTTAGATGTGCACGTCGATCAAATGTTGATCATGGTTAATTGTTAACCTATATTTGAAATCCCTTCATCAAATATTAAGTGTTCGGATACCTTCCGATGGATGACACTCTTCCTGCCTCGATCGATGAAGTGTGGGCTTGCCAAAGCAAGGTGCATTAATCTATCTTGGTAAGGGTGCGAGCGGATAATTGTGATATCCCACTGTCGACATCGGGTCCAGCTTAACTAGGTGACCTCAAAGGTTGAGTGCCTAGAGTCATAGAGTTGGCATGCACCATATGATGGATGCGAATAAGGAGTTATTCACCAACCATACAAGAATTGCATGAGGATGCAATTGGCAAGCGTTGCCTACCTAAATAACCGCATCGTGAGAGGAACGCCAAAGCGGACTCATAGTGTTGGTGAAATACGGATCTTGTCCACTAAGAGAGTAGCTCGCATGAACTCTTTGAATTGCTAGTGAGGGCTATCTTTTCGAATAAAATAGTGGGAGTATTTTAATTGAAGTCCTAATTAGAATAAATTATAATTGAAATTTAGGTACTGATTTTATTCTGCATAAATTCTTGTAGAATTCCATGGCAAGCGTTGCGCACTCCACGTTGTCTCTGAGAGCCATCCTTGAGAAGGATAAGCTCAGTGGGACAAATTACATGGACTGGTATAGGAACCTGAGAATTGTTCTCAGGCAAGAGCGAAAGCTCTATGTCTTGGAAGAAGAAGCCCCCGAGGTGCCGACCGGGAACTATTCTCGTGCTGAGAAAGATACTTATAAGAAGTATACTGATGATGCTTTGGATGTCGAGTGCCTTATGCTTGCCACCATGAACTCTGAGCTTCAGAAGCAACATGAGAACATGGGGTGCAAGGAGATTGACGAGCATCTCAAGAAAATGTTTCAAGGGTAGGCTCGTCAAGAGAGGTTCGACATCACGAAAGCGTTGTTTCAGTGCAAGATGGGAGTTCGAGACTCAGTAGGGACTCACGTACTCAAGATGATTGGGTATATAGAGAACCTTGAAAGGCTGGGTTTTCCTCTTGGTCAAGAGTTGGCCACGGATCTGATCCTACAATCGTTGCCGGACAGTTATGAGCAGTTCGTCTTGAACTACAACATGAACGAGATAGACAAGACACTGCCCAAACTCCTAGGCATGTTGAGAACTGCCGAAATCAATATGAAGAAGGCCAAGCCTGCCAGCCCCATACTGATGGTGCATAAGGGCAAGGGCAAAGCCAAGGGCTCCAAGAAGACGAAGGTAGGACCTAAGTCATATCTTGAGCCCAAGTCTTCAGCACTGATGAAAAAGAAGAGCACGGTGAAGGATGGGAAATGCCACCACTGTGGCAAGGCTGGTCATTGGCGGAGGAACTGTCCTTCGTATATTGAGGGTCTGCAGAAATTAAGGGGAGGTATGACTTCCGCTTCTAATATCTACGTTATAGAGATAAACCTTTCTGCTCCTTCATCTTGGGTATTGGATACCAGATGTGGTTCTCACATTTGTACAAATGTGCAGGAACTGGGAAGGAGAAGATTGCTGAGTAAAGGGGAGGTGGACCTCCGCGTCGGCAATGGAGCAAGAGTTGCTGCTGTAGCTGTAGGAGTTTACCGTCTTTCTTTGCCCAGTGGGCTTGTAATAGAACTAGATAACTGTTATTTTGTTCCGGCGATAACTAGAAACATTATATCTATTTCATGTTTGGACATGATTGGATTTTCTTTTATAATTAAGAACAATTGTTGTTCTATATTTAAGAATGATGTTTGTTATGCTGTAGCCCAATTGTTTAATGGTCTTTACGTTTTGAACTTGGACCATCTGATCTGTAATGTAGAAAATAATAAAAGACTAAGAACAAATGATTCGAACCCTACTTTTCTCTGGCATTGTCGTTTGGGCCATATCAACGAGAAGCGCATATCCAAGCTCCATAGAGATGGACTTTTGGACTCATTTGATTATGAATCATTTGAGTGATGCGAATCTTGTTTGTTAGGCAAGATGACTAAAGCTCCTTTCACTGGTTATACTGAGAGGGCTGAGGATCTCTTGGGCATTATACATAGTGATGTATGCGGACCCATGAGTTCCATGGCTAGAGGAGGGTATTTCTACTTTGTTACATTTACTGATGATTTCAGTAGATACGGATATGTGTATCTTATGAAGTGCAAATCCGAGACCTTTGAAAAGTTCAAAGAGTTCAAGAATGAAGTAGAAAACCAGTTGGGTAAAAGGGTTAAAGCACTCCGATCTGATCGAGGTGGCGAATACCTGAGTCATGAGTTCCGTGATCATCTGAAAGAGTGTGGTATTGTATCACAGCTCACTCCACCTAGAACACCACAACATAATGGTGTGTCTGAGAGGAGAAATCATACTCTGTTAGACATGGTACGTTTGATGATGAGTCATGCAGACTTGCCTGTTTCCTTTTGGGGTTTTGCTTTAGAGACTGCTGCAATGACATTGAATCGCGCTCCAACTAAAACAGTTCTGAAGACACCATATGAGATATGGACTGGGAAGCGTCCTAGTATGTCGTTCATTAAAATTTGGGGCTGTGAGGCATACGTGAGACGTCAAATTCCTGACAAGCTGGAACCCAAATCGGATAAATGTTATCTGGTGGGATATCCTAAGGAAACGAAAGGGTATTACTTTTACCTACCGTCTGAGGGCAAAGTGTTTGTCGCAAGGACTGGTGTCTTCTTGGAGAAAGAGTTCTTATCAAGAAAGACTGAAAAGGTAGAGCTTGAAGAAGTTCAAGAACCACATGTAGTGAATGAACCGGAATTGGATTCTGAGACAGGACTACAAGATGTTGTAGTTAGAGAACCTGCTCAGGGAACACAAGTCCTACGTAGATCTGGTAGACCGAGGTTTGAGACTGAGATATATGGATTTCTCGTGTCTCAAATAGGTAATGTGTTGCTTATGGATCATGATGATGAACCAGCAACCTACCAAGAGGCTATGAATGGACCGGACTCCGACAAATGGCTTGAGGCTATGAAATCCGAAATGGACTCCATGTATGCAAACCAAGTTTGGAACTTGGTGGAACCACCTGAAGGGGTACGACCCATAGGGTGCAAGTGGGTCTTCAAGAAGAAGACCGACATGGATGGGAATGTACAGTCATTCAAAGGGTGACTGGTGGCTAAGGGTTTCAAGCAAATTCATGGTATTGACTATGATGAGACCTTTTCCCCTGTTGCCATGGTAAAGTCCATTAGGATATTGCTTGCTATTGCTGCATATTATGACTACGAGATCTGGCAGATGGATGTCAAAACGGCTTTCCTTAATGGAAACCTCCTTGAGGAAGTGTATATGACACAACCCGAGGGTTTTGTATCCCTAGATGAAGCCACTAAAATATGCAAGCTGAATAAGTCCATTTATGGACTGAAACATGCCTCTCGAAGTTGGAATCTTCGTTTTGATGAGAAAATCAAAGAGTTTGGTTTCATCAAGAATGAAGATGAGCCTTGTGTTTACAAGCGAATCAGTGGGAGCATTGTTTTCTTCCTGATATTGTATGTAGATGACATACTGTTGATCGGGAACGACATTCCTACCCTGAAAGTTGTTAAGAACAACCTAGGGAACTGCTTTTCAATGAAGGATTTGGGTGAAGCGACTTATATACTCGGTATTAAGATCTATAGAGATAGATCGAAGAAGTTGCTGGGTTTGACACAGAGTACGTACATCGAAAAGGTGTTGAAGCGGTTCAACATGCTTTAGTCCAAGAAAGGATTTTTGCCCATGTCTCATGGTGTGAATCTCTCTAAGGACCAGTGTCCAAAGTCTTGTGAAGACAAGGACCGCATGAAGTTGATTCCATATGCTTCGGCAATTGGATCAATCATGTACGCGATGTTATGTACTCGACCCGATGTCTCCTTTGCTTTGAGCATGACTAGCAGGTATCAGTCAGACCCCGGTGAGTGTCACTGGATTGCAGTCAAGAATATCCTGAAGTACTTGAGAAGGACTAAGGACGTGTTCTTGGTGTATGGTGGAGAGGAAGAGCTCGTTGTAAGTGGTTACACGGATGCTAGCTTCCAAACTGATCGAGACGACTCCAAGTCTCAGTCAGGTTTTGTGTTTTGCCTAAATGGAGGAGCTGTGAGCTGGAAGAGTTCCAAGCAAGAGACAGTTGCTGATTCTACAACAGAGGCCGAGTATATCACAGCAGCTAATGCGGCGAAGGAGGCTGTATGGATTAGGAAATTCATCGGCGAGCTTGATGTAGTTCCTAGCATTGTTGGTCCCGTAGTTCTCTATTGTGATAACAATGGTGCAATTGCACAATCTAAGGAACCTAGATCTCATCAGCGCTCCAAGCACATACTCCGGCGTTTTCATCTTATTCGTGAGATTGTCGAACGAGGAGATGTAAACATTTGCAGAGTGCCGACTGAGGAAAATATTGCGGATCCGCTGACAAAGCCTCTCGCGCAGAGAAAGCATGATGGTCATACTAGATCGATGGGTATACGATACCTAAATGATCAACTCTAGCGAGAATCTTGTGGGTTGCATGTAATCTTGTATTTTGTTGGCTGTTTGTTCATATGATGAACTGTGTACCTAGTTTTTCTTTTACAATTAATGGCAAATTCTTTTATTATGAATTTTTCTATATATGATAGTTAAATGTTAACATAATAGATACCCTTAGAATGTTCGCTTCCATGGGACATCAAGTACGTGACTTGAATGTGAGAGCCCATGATTTATTTGAAGCTTCATTCTTAAAGGTCCCTGGTCGAGTATCATCATAGAAGCTAAGGGTGATGATGGTACATGAAGACTAGCACGTGTGTTGACTGATGACTGGTTCTCACAGGTCATGATATTGTGATATCAAGTCATCACGTGGGTACTTGTTAGTGAACAGGTTGTACTGGACAGACCCAACCTGAGACTACTCTGTGGATTGTCATCCAATCGTGTCACGAGTAGGTCTCAATTGACAATGGTGTTGTGATCCTTTGACCTGAAGTCACAGCATTCATCAAGTGAGGAAGAGCGTGCTTTGATGCCATCTAAAGTCCTCCTTGAGAAAGGTTGATGATAAGGGTGGTTGTTGGGCATGTTACGAATCATTTGGGTGTTTGTGTGTGAGCAGATATGGGATTTGTCCTCCTGTATGACAGGAGTTGCATCCATGGGCCCCTTGATGGAACTGGACTGAGAAATGCATGGCCATGCTTGGTTGATTCAATATGTGATATTGGACTCACCATTCTCTGGAAGTCCGTCCTGGATCAAGAAACTTGGATTGAGCTATTACGAGGGTGACACGGTCCATACCTCTAGTTCTTTCCGGATGTAAAGGACAAAAGGACAAAGACAACGCTGATACATTGGTCATAAAGGCTTATGAGTTATAAACTCTTATTGCTTGGGGAGCAATGATGCATTGCTAGATGCCGCTCATTGTTTGTGAGGTTTTTGCTTTGATACTTTCGAGATCAAGTGGGAGTCTGTTGGAGTCACCATGATGATCTAGAAGTGATCAAGCATGTAATCTCACTGCCAACGCGATATGAGCCTGCAGGGTCGCACATAAGATATGTGGAGAAGTTGGATGACTGACTGTGTTGGTAAAGGTTACCAATCACCGACCTGAATAGGGTTATGGGCAAAGTGTTGCCTTATAGGATCATCGGGTTGGGCAAATGTTGCCTTGAAGGGCTGGTTGGGATTGTCGTCCGAGGGTCGATGACATTAGTCGAGAATCATCTTCTGATTCCCGCCGATCGGCGAGAATCGTCTCTCTGATTCCCGCCGATCGGCGAGAATCGTCTCTCTGATTCTCGCTGATCGACGAGAATCGTCGAGAATCAATTGTTGATTCTCGACGATCGACTACTTCGACAATTGTCGTCGACCGCGGCTCGACGATCGTCGAGTATCGTTGTGTATCGTCGAGAGCGGCTCGACGATCGGCGAGAATCGTCGAGTATTGTACTCAGATTCTCGCCGATCCTGTATGATACTCGTCGACTGATTCTCGCCAAACCTGCTCAGTGATTCTCGCCGATTGTCGCCGATTCTCACCGACTGATACTCGCCGATTCTGAACCCTATTTTCGGGTGGTCTGCGGATCGCGATTTTCCTGGGTTTATTTATACCTTGGTATAAATAGGACCCTTAGGGTTTTCGGGATAACACACGCTCTCTCGCGATTTTCTCCTGTAGCGAATTGAACCCGACGGAAGCCGTTCCGCTCGTTCGCTCCGCCGATCCCGATTCCCGCCGCCGGAAGAGTTCCGCCGCCGTATTCGCTCCGTCGACCACCTCTTCTCCGGCAACTGTCACTGGTGCTGCAATCCCTGGTGCGGACCTAGCAGTCTGTGGGAAAGCAAAGGTGCGGTCTTCTCCATCCCGATCTTCCGTGTGACGGAAAGCCCGGTGTTCTCCCGCTCGTGTGGACTTCTGCAGAAACGTGGATACTATTCCACGTAGAACTCGCCACCAGCAGAAATCAAAGTTTGGAGCATCTCCGTTGGGTTGTGACTCAACGCCACCGAGGTAAGTTTTGCCTAGTTTTGCTAACTTCTTGATTCAACGTTCATAGCCCGATCCACATCTCTTTGGGTTTTTCTTGATGTTTTTACTTTTCCACTGCGTGCACAAGCGTTGTGCCAACCCCATAGAGAAACCCAACACCTCCTCCGTCCTAGAGTAGATAAGGATGTCGTCTATGAATACTATGACAAACACATCCAAATAAGTCTCGAAGACCCGGTTCATGAGGCTCATAAACGCTGATGGAGCATTCGTGAGCCCGAATGGCATCACGATGAACTCATACAGTCCATATCTGCTACTGAAAGCCGTCTTCGGAATATCCTCCTCCTGGATCTGTAGCTTGTAATAGCCTGACCTCGAGTCCAGCTTCGAGAAATAATGGGCTCCCTCTAGCTGATCGAACAACTCGTCTATCCTTAGGAGCAGATAGGTATTTCGGACGGTCAGCCTGTTTAGTACTCGATAGTCAATGCACAGGCGAAGAGTGCCATCCTTCTTCTTCACGAATAGGATCGGGGCTCCCCATGGCGAGGAACTCGGTCTGACAAATCATGCTTCCACCACTCCTGCAACTGTGTCTGAAATTCTGCCAGCTCCCTTGGGGCCATCCGATAAGGGGCCTTGGATACCGGCTTAGCCCCTGGAACCAACTGAATCTGAAAGTCCTTCTCCCTCTGCGGAGTCAGTCCTGGCAGCTTCTCCGAAAATACATCGGTGTAGTCGCAGACCACCGGAATGCTAACAATCGGGTCCTTCTCCTCAGTCATCTCGAACAGCACCTGATATACCTCGTCCCCCTGCATGTGGGCCTTGACGGCCTGAATAGATGAAAGGAGGCGGCGGGAAACCGGAGTAGTACCTTCGAATGTCGCATAAGTGTCGTCGTATCTCAGCACGACCCTCCTCACCGGACAGTAAATCTAAGCATGGTTCCAGACAAGCCATGTCATTCCCAAGATAAGGTCGAAGTCCGGCATTCTCAGGATCGTCATCGGGGCCTCGAGTGTTAACCTGTCTATGGTAACCATCAGGAGGCACTTCTCTGTGGACTGGATCTCCATCCCATTGGGGAGACGCACCCTCCTGGTATCTCCCGTATAATATCGAATATGACCCAGATCCTTGATGAAATCCTCCGATACAAAGTTGTGTGATGCTCTCGTGTCGAACAAGGTACGGGAAGGTTTGCCGCACACCATCACTATTCCTAAATTAGTTAAAGGAAAAACAGCTTAGGTCTAAAGTTTTCTAACCAAGGTTGTATAATTATTCTATATGAATACTATAAATTACTTTCATACCTGCAATAACCCTGTTCGGGTTCCGGGGCTGCGCTAAGTCCAGAGCGTAGACCTGCTCCCCATCCTGCCTGTGTTCACCGCCCTGAAATCTGCGTTCGCGACCACGTCCACGACCTCCCATCTGGTGAGCCACTGGGCCACCATGTGCAGCAGGTGTGGCCCCATTCCTCATAGGGCAATTACTCCGAATGTGCCCTGGCTGATAGCAGTGATAGCACAGTTGTGGTGGGGGTGGTCTCTGCCTTATCCTGGGCACATCCCTCATCTGTAGCGGCTGCGGGACCAGCACTACCTGCTCCCTTGGTTCCTGTCGTTCCTCCTGGCGGGGTTTATCCCCATTCCTTCTCTCTCCCATGACTCGGCCCCTCTGCGGGTCCCTTCTCCATCCTAGCACTGCATCATCCCCATGTCTCTTCCTGCCCCGGACTGCAAGCTGGTCCGCCTCCAACTTCTTGGCCATCTCCAAGATCCTGGCCATGGTACCATCAGAAACGAACAAGAGGGCCTGCCTCAGGTCATCACGGAGTCCCTTGTAGAACCTCTTTGCGTAACCCATATCATCCAGCTTGTAAGAATCCGCAAACCGGGCCAAAAGAGTAAACTCCCGGTGATATTCCAGAACTGTCCTGTTCCCTTGCTTCAACTACAAGAATCTATCCTCCAATTCTTGCCTTGCGGACAGCGGAACAAAATGCTCTTGTAGTGCCGCCCTAAACTCCTCCCAAGTAATGTCCGCGATCTCCACTCCCGCATAAGTGGTGTCCATCACCGACTTCCACCACCTCTTCGCATACGACTCCAGACAAGAAACCACCAACGATACCGCCAGGTCCACCGGGCACTGTATTCCCACCAACATCTCGTACATAATGTCTAGCCACTCCTCCGTGTGCACTGCCGTCTCTGTCCCCACATAGGGTGGTGGGGCAAGGCCCCGGAAGGCACTCAACCAGTTCGCTTCGGGGTTTGGCTGAGGATGCGGAGCCTGCTGCGCCCTAATGGCCTCCAAGATGGCCGTCAAAGTTTGTCCCAGCTCCGTCTGCTGCAACGGGGTCAGAGCCGGCGGGGGTGGAATCACATTCGGGGCTGGAGGTGTCCCCTGCGGCAAGGGAGGATTCGTTACACCCTACAAACGATGGTCTTAAGTTTAGTAAGTTGACCTAAAACTCTTTGTTACTGATGCTCTTTGTTACTGGTGAGCATTGCACGTGATTCTTCCCATGGGCACACCATTGCTTCCGCTGCTAGTTTGTCCACAAACTAAGCCCGCGCGGGGTGTCCCATGTTTTGTGGACTACATTATGTCGGATCAAAGTTTCGCTCTGATACCACTTATAAGACCCCATTTTTTTGCAACAACCACTGGGGTCTTAGGCCCAGAACTGCCGCTTTGCGGTGACACCTTCGCACCCGGGAAGGTCATCACTACAAAACGTTGATCCTGCCGGCCAAATCGATCACCATCGACAGAATGTATAATGAATGAAAGTGTAAGCATCCAAGTCCACAATAGTATAAAGGAGGAAATCACATGACAAATAAATAGTCCACACCGTAAAGTGAATACGGGCTTAAGCCCGATACATGATAACCTCACTACAATCCACTCATAAAAGTAAAACTACTAATACTCGGCTCCACTCACGGATCCGGATGCCTGTCCACCCGAGCTACACTGGCACATCTCCATCTGTACCGTACCCTGCTGGTGTTGCGTCTCCTGCGGCTGTTCCCTATCACCCATCCGGAGCACCTAAAATATTGTGGTCAAACGACCGTTAGTCAAACTAGACTCAGTCAACAATCCCCCACCCCTCTACCCGTGGCTCCTAGGCACCGGGCGGAAAGGAGTGAAAAGGAGGACCAAAAGCAGGGCGTAATCAAGCAGGTGACATCTACCCTAAGGAATAAAATAATAAAGTATGGTAGGGGTAGCATATTAATTAAACATGAGAAAACAAGTATGTAACAAAAGTAAACAATAAGGAGTAGCAAGTAAGTAAAAGCAGTAAGAAGAGTAAGTAAGAGCAACGAGAAATATAACCGTTGATTTATAGGGATCACCCCTATAGACCAAGGGGTCATTTTGCGGGGCCTATCGTATAAAACGTCCCATACCATTTTATACAATATGTGTCCGGGGTTAAATGCAATGATTATGCTATGACATACAAGTATGCTATGGTATGCACATGCAAGTGCAACTCACACACACGACTCTATGCGCACAGACCTTTAGTTCCTCTTTTTGGAGTTAGCTAAACTCTCATGAGCCTCCGCCGTGGCAAAACGGAGACAGTGGGTTGGGCCTCTCCACTCCTAGACTGGTAATCACACTACCCCGTCTAGCCCCTCACATACATTTTCGTACTATTTCTAGCAAACCAGCTAGTCTCCCGAGTCAACGTACCGACGACGGTGTGATCGATCGTCCAATACCGAGGACCAACCACTGTTATGCACATGCAACCATGAAAGTTTGTATCTAATTATAGTACCGAGCCTCCAGCTCTTTAGACTACCGAGCCAACTAGTTCACCATATTCCCGAGCCCACGACTCCCTAGACTAATCAAGTCTCCTTTTTTTCCAAGTTCCTGAGCATCCAGCTCCTCGGACTTCCAAATCAATACCGAGTCCATTTAACTCTACCAGTAAGCCCTTAGGCCACGGGCCTACTCTATCCTTTCACTACCAATTCATCTCCCTACGTGTACAAGTGTGAGTGTAAGGTGAAACTATTATTAGGGTTACTCTTGCCCAAATTATTCCTAAGGTTTACGTTAGCCCAGGACTACCCAAGGTATTCCCCGTGAAGGGCTCTCGAAGGCACTAGGAACTATGATGGGATTATGCCCAAAGCTCCCTTTCGCAAGGCACTTAATATTATTGATTTCTACCCTTGATCAGATCTCTCATTTATTTACCCATACCAGCAACCTACTAAGGAGTCAACTCTTCAAATTCATTACCCACTCTAGTTCGATTTCCACAGTTACTATATGCAGACCACCCTATACTATATGAGATGTATAAAGGAGGTACTCCGGATTTTCTTCCAAATCTCCTATAAACTTTACCAGAGGTATATCATAACAAGTTTAGTCTAAAATCAAATAACCATAATTTTCCTAATTAACTTGATATTTATTGAATTTTCCCAAATGTTTGGCCATGGGCAATTTTGAACATGAACTATATGATCTACTCAAGTAATGGCCACCCAAAACTTTTGATCACTAAATAACAGAGATATATTACTATATGCTAATTTCCATAATTTTTCAGAAAATATGTGACCTCTAATTAATTTATCCAAAAGAATTCCCTTAATCATATGTAAAGAAGGATGTACCAAAATTACTCATCAGAAAATTATGTAAAAATTACAGAATCTTAATATGATTCAGAAAAGATCATTGTACAAAAATCATAATTTTAGAGGCTTGCTAGACTCCAAAATAAATTAAATTAATTTTTCATGAGAATCAACACTTAATAAAGCAATGTTTATAAATAGTCTTCCAAAAATACCATAAATATTCACAGAGCTTTAAAACATAATAAGGAGTCCTTCGGCTAATGTTCATCAATTTCCAGCAAGTAGTTACTTCATAATAAATTTCTAAGTAAATAATTCAAATTGCTAAATTGTTAATGAATTATCCAAAATAATAATCCTAAATTCATAACAAAATCTCCAGAGCTTGTACTAACTTTAAACACTACTCTACCCAAATTTCAAGTGATTTTATAGTGATTTGACAACCTAATACTCCAAATTATGTTTGGTGCCCTAAACTAGGGTTAGAGTTTTGAGGGGGTTTAAAACTTCAGAATTCCCTGAAATTTTAACCAGAGGACTATACTAACCCTATGGTCCTCTCCACCAGTTTTCAAGCCATTCCAAGGCCATTTGTCCCCATGACCTTAAAACCCTAAAAATCCCCATCAAGGGACCTTCCCTACGGTTCTAGGGTTACCCTACTCTTAACCACTCCAAATTCCATTGGAGGGTGTTACATGCCATATACAGTCAGTGTCCAAATTATCAGCCTCTATTGAGGTGATTTGACCACTCAAAACCCAAAGGGGGTGCTTGACCTAATTAACCCTATAAGGGTCAACTTAGGGTTGGATAAAACCTAATCAAAACATCTCCAAAGGAGATGAAATGTTTACCAGAGCCCTAACATGCTCTTTAAGATCACCCACCCAAATATTTGGGGACTTTGAGGTGTTTATGACACCTAAATAATTTATAATTGATTTATTAAATTTTCACAAAAACTATAGAAAATTTTTTTCCAAAAATTCTTATTTTTGGACAGTCTAAGGGGAAGGCTATGAGGAGCCTATGTTCAAAATTTCAAAGCATTAGGATGAGTGGTTTGGTGTGGGTACTAATTCTTATGTCTGGTCATGCCTATGTATAGGTTGTACCAAAACGAGTGTAGTGGTTACACTAGACATCAAGGGCTACATTTTCTATGTTGACCACTTTTACAGTAGAGGCCTCTAAGTATTTTTAATAATTAAAATCATCTACTGTTAATAATTTCTAGGAAATCAATTAATATTATTAAAATACTTGATCAAAACGGACGACATCTGCTCATCCTCAACCTCCAGCCAAGGGCCGAGATGGGCCCGACCTGGAGCCTCTTCCAGCCGACTTTTCGGCCACCCCGACCACCTCCTTGGGCGGCCACCACCACCACCACCTCCGTTGAGGTGGTGGGTAGAGTTTGGCGGTGACCATGCCGCCGGAGGCGGCGGTTTCCGGCGAACTCAACACCACCATTTTCCATGAAAATCTGAAATTGCAAGCGCCAAATCAGGCTCAATTGAGCCCGATTTCTTAACCTAAACAAGTCTAGATCTAGCATGCATAGAGAGGAGAAGGATTGGACCTTTCCGGTGGCCTGAAGTCGGGAAGATCGCCGGGAAGCCATTTCGGAAAGTTGTGTCACTCGGCTTCTGCAACAGCAAGGTGGGGAGGCTTAGTTTCTTCGAGTAAGGATTGGGAAAGCCTCATCTCAACTCACTAGTGGTGTTTAAAGCTTCATATGGGGAGAGGAGGGGCTGGAACATTAATGTCCTTCAAAGCCATTAATGTCTAGGCTCCGCCATGGAGGAGGGGGGGGGGGGCTGAACCAAGTCTGACGGCCAGGGGAAACGGCTGGAAACTTCTCCCCTTCCCTGGTAAATTGAATTCAACCATTAAATATGGCTTTTAGCGAACCATTTCCTTCCCTCTCCTTCCTCATTTCTCTCTCCTCCTCATGACGATTCTGCCCAGAACCACCGTGTCACGCCTGGTGACATGGTTGTGATACGGGCGTGTATCATCCGACACGGGCGTGTCGGGTGGGCGTGTTCCCTTCTGTTCGACGAAATGAGCTGAGCTCGACAAAATGAGCTCGACGAAATGAGCTTCTGACGACACGCCTTGCGACACGGGCGTGTCGGGGGCGTGTTCCCCCTGTTTTACGAAATGAAATCGACGATCGTCGAGCTGAGCTCGACGAAATGAGCTCGACGATCATCGGGCTGACGACACGCCTGGCGACACGGGCGTGCCGGGGGCGTGTTCCCCCTGTTATGCGAAATGAACTCGACGATCGTCGAGCTGAGCTCGATAAAATGAGCTCGACAATCGTCAGGCTGATGACATGTCTGGCGACACGGGCATGTCTGGGGCGTGTTCCCCCATGTTCTCCGAAATGAACTCGACGATCGTCGAGATGAGCTCGACGAAATGAGCTCGACGATCGTCGGGCTGACGACACGCTTGGTGACACGGGCGTGTTGGGGACGTGTTCCCCCCTATTCTACGAAATGAACTCGACGATCGTCGATCTGAGCTCGATGAAATGAGATCGACGATCGTCAGGCTGATGACACGCCTGGCGGCACGGGCGTGTCTGGGCCGACACGGGCGTGTCAGACCTGGAAGAGTTGTTTTCAGGGAATTTGTGTGGCTGTTTATTTCTTCCTAGAGGATCTGACGGTTCAGGTCTCCCCTTGCTGATATAAGGCTGAGCTATAGGCAGACCAAGGTGATTTTCACCTTGGCCTTCTTCACTTGGTCCCTTGGGCTTCCTAGGGTTTTGACATGACCAAAACCACTCTTAGGGGTCTAGTCAGAAATGAGATGTTACAGGACCTACTGCTATATGTTATGTGACGGATAAGGGGTGTTATAATAGCTCCTAGAATGTGGCAAACTAGAAAGAAATAGAGAGGCCAGAAGGAAATTCAAAAGAGATGAAAAGTCAGGTGCACTGCCACTAGATATTGTGGAGCCCAACAAGTATTTTCTTAAGCCCTATAACTATTTTGAGAGACAAAAGGAAAAGAAGGATGAAGATAAGGAAAAGGCTGCCAAGAAACCCAGCAGGGGTATAGTTATTAAGGAACCAGAAACATGATATGTTTTGTAAACATAATATGTTTTGTATTTTCCTTAAGGGTTGTAGGAGAGTGAACATTATTTTAAGCACATTATATATTTATGATTAGTGTCCTTAATGATATTCATATGTTCGTGTATATGCTTCATTTTATGTTCTCAAATTCTGTGAATGTTTATCTCTATATATGGAAGTGTATATCATTATCTAGGGTTCTGACTTCTTCAAAAAGTGAGAGATGGTTAGGTCCATTGATCACAATGTCCCAGATTTGAAGAAGACCCATATGACAATGGTATACAAATTATTATATCTATTGCATTCTCTAAGTTCAATGTATGCAGGTTGTTTTCTGTTATACTGATTTAATAGGTAGTCTGAGTCACAATGACAAATAGACTCAAGACAGGTTGGTGGTAAAGCAAAAAAATCATGCTAAGTACAGAAGCATCGAGTGATGGAAGTTCACTCAACACCGGGAAGCTAAAAGCATTGACAGAAGCTCAAGCAATCAAAGCCTCAGAGTGATTGTCAAAGAGATCTGGCTAAGTACAAAAACGTTAATTGAAGGCAGTTCACTCAACTCCAAGAAGCAAAAGCATCGACAGAACACCCAATAGTCAAAGTCGTAGTGTTGTTGTTAATAAATTTGTCTATGGATAGAAGCATTGAGTGAAAGCATTTCACGCAATGCCTACTCAACAAGGATTTTATCTAAGGACAGAAGCATTGAGTAAAGGCAGTTCAACCAACGCCTCATCCAGAAGCCAGGCAAAGGACAGAAGCGTTTAGGTAATATGCTTCACTCCACACCTTCATCCAAAGAAATTCATCTAAGTCAAGTAGCGTCGAGTGATGAAGGCTCACTCGATGCCTAAGCTGTTAGACTATAAAAGTATGTATGTGTTGAGTGATGAAGGCTCACTCAATTCACTCAACACCTGGAGATGCAGAATTTAGCTAAGTACTTTTGCGTTGAGTGACAAGACTTCACTCAACGCCTGTATAGTTTTTCTGAAATTTGCTAAGAACACAGGAGCTGAATCATGCTGACGTAAGCATAAATTCAAATAATGCGGGTTTTTCTTGCTAGAAGTCAAAAGGCTCCACTTGCCTTTAGTATTATAGTTAATGCAAAATGTTTGCTACAATTGCCCATTTCGGTGGTCCATAGCGCACATAGAGCCGTTGGACGATGGGATACAAAAGCAGAGTTTCAAGAAAGACAAATAGAAGTTTTGAGAGATAGATTTTTGGGGGTCAACTTCTTCCTCTCGATGAAGTGGAAACAAACAAAGAACTTGCTCTAAAGTTGGTTTGTGAATCACAGACATAAGTTGTTATCGGAGAAACTGTTCACTGAAGATTAAATCAACTTTTAACAGCAAAGTCAGGAAGCTTTCTTTTTGAGTAAGAAGAAATATCACTCTGTAGTTACTTCTCAACACTAGCGGAACTATCTTGAAGATCTATTCCTGGTGCTGTGAAGAAGAAAAAGTTGTGTTTACTCAATTCAACAAGCAGGCCCGGAGAACATTTTCTCTAGAGCAAGTCATCATCAACAAACTCAATCTCTCTGTAGATCTTTCTAGATCTGAGTTGTAAGCCTAAAATATGAAGGCTGAGATATAGGATCCTTCTGTGGATCTGTGGTAGGGCCTGCGTGTCTGATGAGGCAAGAGGTTTATTCTCGACAGTAGGATCTAGTGGTGGATCTGAGTGCAGGGATGTCCACTTAGCCTGAGTGTAGGACTTTGATTAAGTTTGAGGTAGGTGATCAGTGGATCACTGAGCTGTAGGAGTATCATTTACTCTGAGTGGTAGGGCCTTGGGCCTGTGGTAGGACTTGGAGGAGTCTAAGAGATTATGAGGGATCTGTATTGTAAGCTCTTTGAGCTGAGATTGGAGAAGGTGGTCTTGCATAACACACTGTTAGAAAGGTGGGAGGGATAGTGGATGTACCAATACCTTGGAGAACCACTATAAATATCTGTGTGATGTGTCACTTTCTTGAAATCTAAGTAAACTAACTGAACACACTACACAACTAATCAAAAAATAGTCAAAAGACTAAGAAACCTATTCACCCCCCCCCCCTCCCGGTGTAAAGCTACTGTTGAAACAAAGACTTTAAGACTATTTTTGTTAATATTTTGAAAACAAGGTTCTATTACTTTTGTCATTTTTATTTAAAAACAAAAAATCATCAAAATCATTTTCGAAAAAATAATTTGATCTTTTTTTTGTTTTGTCTTTATTTTATTTTCTTTGGTGCATGACCCAAAATAATCCTTCAAATCTATTTACTTGGATCCAGAAATTGAACAAATCTTATGACAATGCTTATAATTTCGTGATCTCAATTATTAAGATTTGGTTGAAGAGTCCATAGGGGACACTTCTTTTTCTTTACCTTCGTCTCCTTCTTCTCCTTCTTCTGTTATTTCTTATTTTAGTATGAGAGAGCTGAATATGGCTGAATAAAGGACTATATCCTATTACACCACGCCAAATTTAGATGATGTTAAATCAATTATTGTTCGACCCGCTATTATGAACAATAATTTTGAGTTGAAGCCAAGTATTATTCAAATGGTACATCAATACGTACAGTTTGATGGTATTCAAGATGAGGACCCAATGCACATATTGCTAACTGTTGGGTCCATTGTTTCCAATATCCCTGATTTGTGACAAGTCAAACAGGTCAATGCCACACACATCAAATGTATTTGATGTGCATTTGAGGTCTTGAGTGCAGGTTGACCATATCACATTGATTGAACATGTGGAGACAATAAGTGGTTGCTGGACATAACAAAAATCAACAAAGTCCATAGGCATTGAGTGGAGCAAGCTCACTCAACGCCAGAGGTATGGATTCAATATTGTCTAGTAGAAATTTGCCTAAGTCCACAGGCATTGAGTGAGGACAGCTCACTCAATGCCATATAACATATAACGTTGAGTCTATCTCAGCCTAACTGAAAGATAGCCAAAATTTTTGCTAAGTATAAAAGCGTTCAGTGTTGCCTACTCACTCAACGTCATATAACATATAGCGTTGAGTCTATCTCAGCCTAACTGAAAGATAGCCAAAAATTTGACTAAGTACAAAAGCGTTGAGTGTAGTCTACACACTCAACATCATACAGCAAAATGGCTGTGAGTCAAGTGGAGTCAGTCTAAGCCTAGAGAAATTGGCTGAAAATGTGGCCAAATCCACAAGCGTTGAGTGTGGTCTACTCACTCAACGCCATATAGCTTTTAGCGTTAAGTATTGTTGTGCAAGTCAACTAACAGAAAAGTTGGGCAAAATTTTCACCAAGTCCACAGGCGTTGAGTTTAGCTTACTCACTCAACGCCAGCTAACAGAAAAATTTTGTTAAGTCGTTTGGCGTTGAGTGAAGCTTACTCTCTCCACGCCAAGGCGTAGAAATATTTTTTAAGGCAAATAGCGTTGAGTGAGGCAAGCTCACTCAATGCTGTTGACGCTCTCAATGCCTTGAAGCAGAAATTTGGCTTAAGTCCAAATGCATGGATTGCTTGGCTTTTGTCGAGCTCAGCTTCGTCGAACTGAGCTCAGCGTTCGTCGAACTGAGCCTGGAGTTCGTCGAACTGAATTTAGCCTTTCGTCGAACTAAGTCTACAATTCATCGAACTGAACTTATGTGTTCGTTGAACTGAGCCTGGAATTCGTCGAACTAAATTTAACCTTTCGTCGAACAAAGTCTACAGTTCGTCGAACTGAACTTTTGCTTTCGTCGAGCTGAGCTTTTTATTTGTCAAACGAAGCTCAGCATTCGTCAAGCTCAATAACTAGATAAATAGAATTTTATCTAAGTGTTGTAGCGTTGAGTGATACCTACTCACTCAACGCCTTTGGTTCTAATGATTGAATTTTGTCTAAGTCCAGAGATGCTGAGTCATGCTGACGTCAGCAAAGTCAAAAGGTCAACCAAAATTCAAATGTTGCGGAAATGCTGCCAGAGACGTTGGCGGCCAGCTATTATCATCTTCTGCCCTTTCCAAGGAATATTTTCAACATTAAGTGTAGGGGCCCACACACAGCAAAGAGCCGTTAAATCAACATTAAATGGAAAGCATGCGCTGAATGGCTCAATCTCAGCCATCAACCCTGGTGTTGGGACCCACTGCTCAATTGGCATTCAGAGAATAAAAGGAAGCAAATTGACTAGAACAAATCATTCGATTCCTCATCTGGATTTTCTAAAAATGAAAACGTGTAGCAAAATTTCATCTTCTTCCTCGCCATTTTCGTCGCGCCTGAAGAAGTTGTTCTGTACAGAGAACCTTGCTGGGGAAAGAGATAGCTGAAGCAATCACCATCTACAACATCAGGATCAAAAGCTATTCTGAGGAAGCAGATCAACAAGTTCTGCAGACAAAAAGGAAGTTATTTGAAGAAAGAATTTAATACCAATCTATTGTCTTCAACAACAAAAGCTTGGACTGATATCTGCTCAGTCCAGGAAGAAGAAGACACAGAGATCTTGCTCTGGTGTCTAATCATATCTCTCTTTATTTCTTCTTCTATAAAGATTCTTGGTGAATCTGGAGTTGTAAGCCTGTATTATAAAGCTTGAGTTCTTAGTGACCTGTGTTTGGCTTTGTGCTGGGTGAAAGGTCTTTGTGACTGGGTTTGGCTTAGTGCCTAAGGTATAGGTCTATGTGACCTGTATGGTCCTACAGGATCTTTGTTGTAAGCTCTTGAGGAGCTGAGTTCTGGAGTGAGAGCCGAATCTAACACACTATTAGATAGGCACAGAGGGACGGTAGATGTACCCAAGATTGGGGAACCACTATAAATTGTCGTGTCATCTGTGATTGATCTTGAAAGAAAAAACTAACATAATCACCAACCACGGTAATCTGCAAACAAGTTAGAAAAATCAAATAGAGATAGAAACCTATTCACCCCCCCCCCCCCACCTCTAGGTGTTTAGCTAGCCTTGAAAATAAGACTTTCAAGTGGTATTAGAGTGAGGTTGCTCTTTAAAGGCTTAACAGACTGAGTAGATCTCCAAGGTTAGCTAGAAGTCTGTCTTTATGGGTTCAGGAATGACCAATAGGGAGCTGAGTACTGTGAGACCTCCAATCTGTAGGAAGGAAGATTTTGGCATCTGGAAAGCAAGGGTGAGGCAATTCATGGAAGCTGTTGATCCTAGGATGTATATTACAGTTGAAGAGGGACCATACATCCCAATGAAGGTGTCAACACTGTATGCTAATGTCAAGACCCCCAAGATATATGATGAGATGACCAAGGATGAGTTGGCCTTGGCCTCAATAGACAAGAGAGCAAAGAACATAATTATGAGTGCTGTTGATGACTCTACTCTTCAGAACCTGATCCATTACTCAATTGCAAAGGAAATGTGGGAAACACTTGTGATCTATATGGACGGGACAGATGAGGTTAGAGATGATAGGAAGGTCATGCTCAACCAAGAGTATGAGGCTTTCAGGCAATCCAAGGGGGACAACATAACCATCGGTTATGAAAAAGTTCTTTAGGATTGTGAATGAGCTGAAGATTTATGAAAGAGTATTTAGTCATTATGAACTGAATGACAAGTTCCCTAGATCTCTCTCTAGAGAGTGGGACACTAAAATTTATGTCATCAGAGAAGTTGCAAGGCTGGGTGAGACAGTTCCTCACACCTTCTTTGGGAAGCTGCTGTCATATAAAACACAACTGGCTGCAAGGAAAGAAGAGGAGAACCAGAACAAGTCTCAGGCAAGAGACAAGTCTGTGCATTCAAAGCTGAAGGTTCCAGCAAAGGCAGAAGAAAGTCTCCCTCTCCACCAAGGAGAGATGCTTAATATGATTCTGTAAAATCAGAGACAAGCACATCAGACTGCCAATGGTCTGATGAAGATTTTGTTGCCTTCACCAGGCAATTCCAGAAGTTATTGAAGAAGGAGCACTGGAGAGGCAGGCCTTCCTCCTCCTCACATCCCAAAGATGACTACTACAAGGGCAGGAGAAAATCCTCTAAGGAGAACAGGTATGGTTCCAAAACTGGTAAACATGTTTCCTCTAACATGACTTGTTATCATTGCAGAAAACTTAGGCATGTGATAGCCGACTGCCCAGTCAAAAGAAAGGAACACAGTGAGAAAAAGGACCACCAGCAAAAAGGCAAGAAGGAGAAATCCCTCTTTGCCAAGAAGCAAATAAGCTGGATTGACTCCTCCTCATTAAAGTTAGAAGAAGAAGAATAAGAAACCTACATTGGGATGTACTCTACTGAAGAAGGAGCTGTTGAAGCAGACTACATCAAAAGGCTGGCAGCTTTAGAAGAAGATGTTGAGAAGGTTCATCCTACTATCAGGATTGAAGACATGGCCCCTCTATCACAGTCTGATGGTGATTTAGAGGTGGATTTTGAAGAAGATAGCTACTGCCTTGGGCTGATGGCTAAGTCAGATGAAGAACTCAGCTAGGATCGGCAATGTCCAAGCAAGGTAATTTCTGCTACTAGCTCTGCTTGTTCAGATTATAAATCAGTTCCAGATTCTTGTGCTTCTGCATCAAGTGATGATGATCGCTCAAAATCAGAGGAAGATATGTAACAGCCCAATTTTTATCAGCAGACCAATTTTCGGGTGACACGGCCTGGGACACGGGCGTGTCCCAGGGCGTGTCCTGCGTGTGTCGAGTGTCGAGAGGAGCAGTCGACGAGTGGTCGACAAAATTTGGTCAACTCTGGACAGGGCCTGTGACACGGGCGTGTCACAGGGCGTGTCAGCGTATTCGACGAAAGTTGCTCGACGATCGTCGAGTGTCGAGATGCGGTCGACGTTTGTCGAGTGCAGCGAACACGGCCTGTGACACGGGCGTGTCACAGGGCGTCTCCCTTTAGTCGATGAATGCAGCCTGACGATTTTTGAGCTGGGGCATGTCGAGTGCCGTGTATGGGCACACAACCTGGGATACGGGCTTGTCACAGGCCGTGTGAGTCTCGGTTGATTTTGGGATTTTTTCAGCCTGATAAACACGGCCACAGATACGGGCGTGTCTGAGCCGTGTTGGGTGACACGGCCCATGACACGGGCGTGTCCCATGGGCGTGTCATTGGAATGGATAAGTCAGTTGATCACCGCTTGAGGCACACGGCCTGGGACACGGGCGTGTCACAGGCCGTGTCATGCAAAAATCAGGTTTTCTGGCAAATTTATGGTCGTCCATTACTTCAGTTGGGATCCAAGGGATGAGCTTCTTTCCTATTTCCTTAAGGCCGAAAACTGAGAACATATTATCATTTGATTAGTGCCTTCATATTTCTACAAGTTAGAGAGAGAAAGGGAGAGGAAGAAGGAGAAGGGCTGCTGCTGGTGGAGCTTGAGAGTGTCAAGCTGCGTTCTGAGGCCGACGTTGCGAAGGCAAAGCTCTTGTGAGTCTTTCAAGCCAGCTTAGAGCGCATGGCACCAAAGAGGGCATCAAGGGTAACGACTTTTCTTCCTAGCCATGTGAAGGCTTCCTTTTGGCATATGTTTGTGATTCCCCCACCAAGAGGTGGTTGATTTGGGGAGTCTTTGAGTGGATGCATGAAATCCCCTTTTTGTTGGCATATAGATCCGGAAATGGAGAATGGAATAGGCATGCAGTGTGAAGCCCATCTGGACAAGTTGGTCTGGATTGGTGATGTTGCATACGAATCGGAGAAGACTCCGTGATAAACATGTAGTTTAAGGAGTCAATGGGTTATGCCTGTGAAGAGTAGTAGCAGGAAGTACTGGAGTGGTAGTCCACGAAAATATCCGTGTTGTGCTTGTGCTATTGGGTCATACCTGTGAAGAGATTAACAAGAAGTACTGTTATGACCAGAAAAGACCCTTTGTGATGCTTGATGTCGTAGGGATTCCACCTGTGAAGAGAGTAACAGGAAGTACTGGCGGGACCAGGAAAGATCACTGACATTTATGATATTGCGGGGTCATACCTGTGAACGAGTAACAGGAAGTATTGGGGTGCCCGGGAAAGACCCGCTGATATTGTGAGATGAATGGGTGTCAGAGAAATACCCAGGCTTGAATGCCAAGAACAGGATTGGTGAGACCGACCCGTGCCTTTGATTAAGCCGCGAGTACGTCGTACTCGGTGAAGGCAAGGCAATTTGAGCAACGGGGGGTGGAGGATCCGACCTGCGTTATGTCCGTTTGACGTGGACAGGAAGGTGTGGTCTGTTGGAGCGCATAGCAAGAGTCTTAGGCCTGCGCGCCATGACACAATGGGGGGCTACGGGCCATCCCGATGTAGTAAGTCTAGAACTCTGGCTGCACGCCATGGAGTAAATGCTCAAGAGAATTACCGTTGGGTTGTGACCATGAGACGGTGGTGGGAAAGTGCTTTGCCAGAACACCAAGAATGTGCCCTGAGTGCACGGACCGTTGGGCCGGGTGGAGAACGGTTGTGATGGAATGTGTGTGTGAAAGCACATTAGATGAATATATTTCCATGCTTGTGATATCATATGGCTGCAGGGAAGATTACCGCTGCCCCGAGAAAAGGGGTAGGGTCGTTATACTTGGGTCGGCTGAACGCTGACCGTTGCTTCTGTTTGCCACCGTTGGGTGGATTATCCCCGTACATGTGCTGGAGAGCCAAGCGGGATGCATAAAGGTTGAGGTCCTTGCTGTTGCTGCTTCTGCTACTGCTAGCCCTCGAAGGGTATTTGGAAATGCTTGTTGTGTTTTCTGTTATTATGGCCGGCCTGCGCGCCAATGTTTAGGCCACTGTTTGAAAGCCTTGTAAGGCCATAAAGCCAATGTTGTTGACATGTTGTAAGAAATTCCTATATGCAATAAAATGTGGTGTTTTATTTGTTGGACATTCAAGAGAGGAGTTCAAGTGGTAGTATAGGCATCCTCTAGAATGCTTTGTGATAGGTACGTCGCGCTACTCTGATATCATCCTGTACCTTCACCGCCTGTTTTGTGATATATACTGTGGGGCCCCGGCCGGACCTTTTAGTATATATCATATGAACGGATGGGGTTGTTACATTTTTGGTATCAGCTCTCTTGGTCTTTCCCTCTCGAAGTCGTGGTCGACTTCTTTTGTGGGGTGGTGAGCACGTGTTTGTGCAAACCACATTTCTACGAGTGAACTCCTGAATGTCCATGATAGGAATGCACATTGTTGTGTTTGGGGAACATGTGTGTTCCTAGTTTGTGTTGTTTGTTTGTGTACGGCCGCTAATGTGTGTGTCTTATCCACCTTTAGGTGACACAGAGTGGAGCTGGGCAGTCAGAGCCCCAGCATTCTGATGAAAGTACAACACCAGCCGAGGTACCTATACCTCCACCGTCTACAGAACATGTGTGTTTAGTTGCTGATGCTTTATTTGCCATGATCCAAGGCCGGCCACTTGGGCAGGAGCAACCGGGTGTGAGGCCAGAACAGGTGGCGGCAAGGCCTGAACCTGGAGTGTATGTGGCTCCTCGAGCGGCTGAGAAGCAGCTGACGCGGTTTATGAGTTTCCACCCGCCTACGTTTTCGGGAGTGGGAACTCCTACACAGGTTGAGGATTGGTTATCGCGCGTCAAGCAAGTCATGACGGTAATTGGAACGGAGGAGCATCAGAAAGTCACTTTAGCTTCCTTCTTACTTGAAGGAGAAGCTCGATTGTGGTGGGATGAGATGGAGTTGCATCACTTGGCGGGTCGTCCCTTAACCTAAGTATCGATGGAAGAATTCTCCCGACTCTTCCTAGCAAAGCACCTTCCTGCGGCGCAACGGATTGCCATGGAGAATGAATTCCAAAGGCTGACACAAGGTGATGGCAGTGTTGACGCGTACCTGTATGAGTTTACTCGCTTAGGATGGTATGCGGGTTCTATTTTTGCTGATGAGCAGAGGAAGACCAATCGGTTCTATGAAGGACTGAGGGACGAGTTGAGGTTCCTGATTTCTAGTTCTGTGAACCAAGGCTTCCAGGCATTGGTTGACACTGCGAGCGCGCTGGAGAAGGATATGAAGAGGGTACATGGGAAGAGAGCTTTGGCTGTGACGCAACTGGAGTGGAAGGTGCCCCGATCTGGGAAACCATTTTATAAGAGGAAATGGGGCAAGAAGTCCAAGAGAAGTGGACAAGCTCCTTCATCAGTTGCAACGGGAGCAACGTCAGGGGTTACCTCAAAGCCGGATACTCGTATATGCTATAATTGTGGCCGGGTGGGGCATATTGCTCGAGATTGTCGGGTGCCGCCAAAGAGTGAAAAGAAGGCGGGAGCGTCGTATGCGGAAAAAGGAAAGGCTGTGGTGGACTCCTCTGCCTCTCAGGCGCAACCCCGGGTCTACAATCTTGGCCTACAGGAGGCCATCAAGTAGAGTGATGTCGTCACAGGTATGAGTTTAGTTTTGCATATGTAATTGCTTGTATGCTTTACTTAGTGCATACGTATTTGTGGTTTGTGTGTGTGACATGATTGTCACAGGCTTTGTGATGATTCGGGACACGCTGGCGCGAGCACTGTTTGATACGGTTGCGTCGCATTTTTTTCTGTCTAACGAGTTTATAGCGCGGCTTGGGATACCGAGTCGTGCAAAGACAGATAGCGTCAGAGTGGTGTTGTCGAATGGCTGTTGGATGCTTGCGGATCAAGCTTTCGATGTGGCGGTGCAAATAAGAAGTCCGGATTTCAGTTTGACTGCTTCTGTATTGTCGATATCAGAATTTGACGTGATTTTTGGGATGGATTGGCTTGCGGAGCAGCATGCCTTGATTGATTGCCAGTCCAAAGAGATCACGTTGGGCCAGAATACCGAACAGGAGACAAAGTTCGCGGGTATACGAGGAGTGGGCGAGACGTTGATGTCTGCACTCCAGGTAGTCAAGGATGTTCGGAAGGGTGCGACATGTTATTTCGCACTGATTCAGGCTGTTGAGCCTAAGTCCAGTGTGTGCGAGGTTTCGATTGTGGCAGAATTTACAGATGTGTTTCCCACGGATCTCCCTGGGCTACCACCCCAGCGGGAGATTGACTTCACGATCAAGTTGGTGCCAGGTGCGAAACCTATGGCCCGCTCGCCATATCGCGTCACACCAAAAGAGATGGCTGAGTTGAAGGTCCAACTACAAGAATTGCTGGAGCAAGATTATATACGCCCACGCATGTCATCTTGGAGGGCGCTTGTGCTTTTTGTGAAGAAGAAAGATGGTGGGTTACGGTTATGTATTGACTACCGTGAACTGAATAAGCTGACCGAGAAGAATAAATATCTGATACCCCGGATTGATGAGTTATTCGATCAGCTGGTGGGCTCAACCGTCTATTCGAAGTTGGACCTGAAGTCTGGTTATTACCAGTTGAGAATTCGGGAAGGTGACATTCCCAAAACTGCTTTTGGAACACGTTACGGGCACTATGAGTTCACAGTCATGCCATTTGGACTGTGCAATGCGCCCTCAGTGTTTATGGATTTGATGCACTGCATATTCCGAGAGTACCTGGATCTGTTTGTGATAGTGTTCATTGATGACATCCTGGTGTACTCAAAGTCAGAAGCTGAGCATGAGATTCACTTGCGGTTGGTGTTGAATACATTGAGGCAAAATCAGCTTTATGCCAAGTTCTCGAAGTGCGAGTTTTGGCTATCGTCGGTGGCTTTTCTGGGCCATGTGGTGAGTAGAGCGGGCATTGCAGTGGATCCAGCGAAGATAAGGGCCATACAAGAGTGGCCACAGTTGTCTTCCGTGGCCGAGGTCAGGAGTTTCCTTGGACTTGTGGGTTACTACCGAAGATTTGTGGAAAACTTCTCGCGGATTGCTTTGCCGCTAACCACATTGACGCGAAAAGATCAGAAGTTCGTTTGGACGCCAGAGTGCGCACGAGCTTTTGAAGAGCTGAAGGTTCGGTTGACCACAACGCCGGTGTTGTCTTCGCCACATGGGACCGATGGATTTGTTATTTACAGTGATGCCTCAGGAAGCGGCTTAGGTTGCGTTCTTCTGCAGGAGGGAAAGGTAATTGCTTATAGCTCATGCCAGCTGAAGGTGCACGAGCGAAATTATCCCGTCCATGACTTGAAGTTAGCGGCGGTGATTTTTGCACTAAAGTTGTGGCGACACGACCTTTATGGAGTGAAGGTAGAGATCTATACAGATCACAAGAGCCTAAAGTACTTATTGGAGCAGAAAGATTTGAACATGCGACAACGAAGGTGGTTGGAGTTCCTTAGGGACAACACTTTTGACATTCACTATACGCCCGGAAAGGGGAATGTTGTCGCAGATGCCTTGAGTCGGAGGGCTCCGGCTAGAGCGAATTGGTTACAAAGGCATGATGAACATCTGATCCAAGAGCTAGAAGCGTTAGAGATATATTGTGTTGACAAAAATGCCACTGCCAATGCATGTTTGAACTGGACGGAGGTGCAATGTGACCTTGCGGACCGAGTTCGACGGGCAATGGAGTTGGATGTAGATCTCTTACGCTATGTTAACGAAGGGCCAGAAGGCAAATTCTCCTGGAATGACGGTCTTTTGCGAAAAGAGGGCCGTTTGTGCGTCCCGAATGTGGGGAAATTGAGGGAAGAATTACTGTATGAAGCACATTATACAAAGTATTCCATTCACCCCGGGAGCACAAAGATGTTCAATGATATGAAAGAGCTATTCTGGTGGCTAGGGCTCAAGAGAGATGTTGCCCTCTATGTGGCCAAATGCCAAACATGTGCTATGGTAAAGGCGGAATGCCAAAAGCCGGGCGGTTATTTGAAGTCGCTGCCGATCCCAGAATGGAAATATGATGATATTTCCATGGATTTTGTGCACGGATTGCCGAGATCGCAGCGAGGAAATGATTCCATTTGGGTGATTGTTGACCGGCTAACGAAAGTGGCACATTTTCTCCCGAATAGGCGGGATAATTCAGTCGAAAGTTTGGCAAAATTGTATGTTGACCAGATTGTACGGCTTCAGGATGTTCCTCGGAGCATCGTCAGTGATCGAGATGGGTGATTCATGTCAAATGATTGGAGTCTAGTGCAACGACTGTTGGGCACGAAATTGACTTTCAGTACGGCCTTTCATCCCCAAACGGATGGCCAAACTGAACGTACCAATAGAACGATGGAAGACATGCTCCGAATGTGCGCCCTTGACTTCGGAAAGAGATGGGAAAATCATCTCTATATGGTGGAGTTTGCGTATAATAACAGCTACCAGACGAGCATTGGGATTACACCATATGAAGCACTATATGGAAGAAAGTGTCATACTCCCTTGGCTTGGGTAGAAGCGGGTGAAGCGCGAGTATTTCAACCAAATGAGGTTGATGAAGCAAATTCTACCATACGAACTGTTCGAGAGAGGCTACTCATAGCCCAAGATTGTCAAGCAAAGTACTACAACGCCAAGCACCGAAACGTGGAATTTGCGGTTGGCGATTGGGTCTACTTGAAGATCAAACCATTCAAAGGTGACTCCAGGATTCGACGTTTGAAAAAGTTGAGTCCAAGATTTTTGGGTCCCTTTGAAGTGGTTGAGCGCGTCGGAGAGGCGACATATCGGCTAGCTCTGTCGGCAGACTTGGGTGGATTACATGATGTATTTCACATCTCGGTGCTTCGGAAGGCCATTAAAGATCCAGCTCAAGTGATCGCGGATGATCATGTGCCGGTGGAGTATGGGCTAACAACGAGAGTTAGACCCATTCAGATCGAGGATCGAGCCGAGAAACAGTTGCGGAACAAGACGGTCGACATGGTTAAAGTCCGGTGGGACAACTGCTGCCGTGAAGAACTTACATGGGAGCGAGAGCAAACCATGCAAGAAGAGTTTCCCGAGCTGTTTCTGTAATCCGTGGAGAGAATTATGTTGTAACATAACAATTTTAATGTTATAACTTTTTGGTTGTTGATTGTTGGTTGCCTTCCTGTGTCTTAATTTCGAGGACAAACTTTTTGTAGGAGGGGAGGGTTGTAACAGCCCATTTTTTATCAGCAGGCCAATTTTCGGGTGACACGGCCTGGGACACGGGCGTGTCCCAGGGCGTGTCCTGTGTGCGTCGAGTGTTGAGAGGAGCAGTCGACGAGTGGTCGATAAAATTTGGTCGACTCTGGACATGGCCTGTGACATGGGCATGTCACAGGGCGTGTCAGCGCGTTCGACGAAAGTTGCTCGACGATCGTCGAGTGTCGAGATGCGATCGACGTTTATCGAGTGCAGTGAACACGGCCTGTGACACGGGCGTGTCACAGGGCGTGTCCCTTTGGTCGACGAACGCAGCCCGACGATTTTTGAGCTGGGGTGTGTCGAGTGCCATGTATGGGCACACGGCCTGGGACACGGGTGTGTCACAGGCCGTGTGAGTCTCGGGAGATTTTGGGATTTTTTTCAGCCTGATAAACACGGCCACAGACACGGGCGTGTCTGCGCCGTGTTGGGTGACACGGACCCTGACACGGGCATGTCCCATGGGCGTGTCACTGGAATGGATAAGTAGGTTGATCACCGCTTGAGGCACACAGCCTGGTACACGGGCGTGTCATAGGCCGTGTCAGGCAAAAATCAGGTTTTTTGGCAAATTTGTGGTCGTTCATTCCTTCAGCTGGTATCCAAGGGATGAGCTTCTTTCCTATTTCCTTAAGGCCGAAAACTGAGAACATATTCTCATTTGATTAGTGCCTTCATCTTTCTACAAGTTAGAGAGAGAAAGGGAGAGGAAGAAGGAGGAAGAAGGAGAAGGGCTGCTGCTGGTGGAGCTTGAGAGTGTCAAGCTGCGTTCTGAGGCCGTCGTTGCGGAGGCAAAGCTCTTATGAGTCTTTCAAGCCAGCTTAGAGCTCATGGCACCAAAGAGGGCTTCAAGGGTAACGACTTTTCTTCCTAGCCATGTGAAGGCTTCCTTTTGGCATATGTTTGTGATTCCCCCACCAAGAGGTGGTTGATTTTGGGAGTCTTTAAGTGGATGCATGAAATCCCCTTTTTGTTGGCATATAGATCCGGAAATGGAGTATGGAATAGGCATGTTGTGTGAAGTCCATCTGGATAGGTTGGTCTGGATTGGTGATGTTGCATACGAATAGGAGAAGACTCCGTGATAAACGTGTAGTATAAGGATTCAACGGATTATGCCCATGAAGGGTAGTAGTAGGAAGTACTGGAGTGGTAGTCCAGGAAAATATCCGTATTGTGCTTGTGCTATTGGGTCATACCTATGAAGAGAGTAACAGGAAGTACTAGTATGACCAGGAAAGGCCCTTTGTGATGCTTGATGTTGTAGGGAGTCCACCTGTGAAGAGAGTAACAGGAAGTACTGGCGGGACCAGGAAAGACCCCTGACATTTATGATATTGCGGTGTCATACCTGTGAACGAGTAACAGGAAGTACTGGGGTGCCCGGGAAAGACCTGCTGATATTGTGAGATGAATGGGTGTCAGAGAAATACCCAGGCTTGAATTCCAAGAATATGATTGGTGAGACCGACCCGCGCCTTTGATTAAGCCGCGAGTACGCCGTACTCGGTGAAGGCAAGGCGATTTGAGCAACGGGGGGTGGAGGATCCGACCTGCGTTATGTCCGTCCGACATGGACCAGAAGGTGTGGTTTGTTGGAGTGCATAACAAGAGTCTTAGGCTTGCATGCCATGACACAATGGGGGGCTATGGGCCATCCCGGTGTAGTAATACTAGAACTTCGGCTGCACGTCATAGAGTAAATGCTCAAGAGAATTACAGTTGGGTTGTGACCCTTAGACGGTGGTGGGCAAGTGCTTTGCCAGAACACCAAGAATATGCCCTGAGTGCACGGACCGTTGGGCCGGGTGGCGAACGGTTGTGATGGCATGTGTGCGTGAAAGCACATTAGATGAATATATTGCCATGCTTGTGATATCATATGCCTGCAGGGAAGATTACCGTTGCCCCGAGAAAAGGGGTAGGGTCGTTATACTTGGGTCAGCTGAACGCTGACTGTTGCTTCTGTTTGCCACCGTTGGGTGGATTGTCCCTGTACAGGTGCTGCAGAGCCAAGCGGGACGCATAAAGGTTGAGGTCCTTGCTGTTGCTGTTGCTACTACTGCTAGCCCTCGAAAGCTATTTGGAAATGCTTGTTGTGTTTTCTGTTATTGTGGCCGGCCTGCGCGCCAATGTTTAGGCCACTGTTTGAAAGCCTTGTAAGGCCATAAGGCCAATGTTGTTGACATGTTGTAAGACATTCCTATATGCAATAAAATGTGGTGTTTTATTTGTTGGACATTCAAGAGAGGAGTTCAAGTGGCAGGATAGGCATCCGCTAGAATGCTTTGTGATAGGTGTGATGCGCTACTCTGGTATCATCTCGTACCTTCACCGCCTGTTTTGTGATATATACTGTGGGGCCCCGGCCGGACCTTCTAGTATATATCATATGAACGGATGGAGTTATTACAAGATATCAATCAATTGATTGATAATTATGGTGCATTTCTGCAGGCTCTAAAGAAAAGCAAGCTCCTGGCCAAACAGTAGGCTCAAAAAATTGTATCTTTAAAGCTTGTTGCTTCAGAATCAGAAAAATTGCTGGTTTTGAAGACTCAATAAGTTACCAAACTAAAGAATGTAACAATTCTTCAGATGAGCACCATAACCGTCAAGAATAACCATATCAGGAATCTTGAAGGAAAGCTCCAAAAGGAGAGAGGAAACTAGTGGATAGCTACTCCAAGCCGGGCACAGTGTTGCCTTTGATAGACTCATTCTCCTCCCAAAAGGAAAAGAAAAGGTTGGGATTCAAGTGAAGGACAAGAGCTGCTAATCCCAAGGGAAAGGGCAAAGCTCAAGTGGAGCTACTAGCCTATAAGCCTCATGTGAAATTTAATAGAGTGCAATTTCCTCCTAACAGCCATGACCATGAGAGTATTTATGTTCACTAGAATCATGCTAGACCATCTTGTGTGAACAAAGATGTTCCACAGTATGTTGGTAGTTACAGCAAAGATGCAAGTGCATATGAGAAAATACAAATGACCCATCCTAGATCATTTGTGTTTGTTGTAATAGACCCTTCAGCCAAGGGTAAAGCTGCTCACTGTTCTCCAATTCCTCCAGCCCACTCTAAGATAAAGGGCAAGGCTGTCAGTAGACCAAACCTGGGCATCTCTGAGGCCATCAAGAGTATGCTTTTTGAAAAGAAAGCTGTTGCTAAAAGGGCTCAAGATATCCCAAGCACTTCTACTACCAGACCCACCAATTATCAGACTGGGGCTGGGAAACCAAAGAATAGGACTGTTGATGCCCCTTCTAGACCAAGAGATGTTGTTAACACAGCCACCAGACCTGCTCTAAAAAGAAGGTATAACATCCATGAGTGTTGGTGTTGTGGCAAGTTAGGCCATTTTGCTATTGATTGCTGATATAATCATAGTGTGCAGAGAGAAAATGTCAGCTTGCCTATCAGAAAAGCTGCTGGCAGGCAGAATTATTTTCAGCCTAACATGCACCAAGGACCCAATAAAAATTGGGGTCCTAAGGTTAACTGATTTGTGTTTTACAGGTTAGTCCAAGTGACCATACCCCTGTATGGTACTTGGAGAGTGGATGTTCCAGACACATGACTGGAATAAGGAGCATGCTGAAGGATTATGCTCCAGTAAAGAATGGACCAAAGGTTATCTTTGGTGGGTCAGAAAAAGGGGTGACTTGAGGTTATGGTAAGATCTCTAATGGTATCGTCACTATCACTAGAGTAGCCTATGTGGAAGGGTTGCAACACAACCTAATAAGCATTAGACAACTCTGTGATCTTGGCTATGACATAGTATTCCACAAGGATGAGTGCCAAATTAGGAGGTTAAGTAACCAAGAGGTCATCTTAACGGGCACTAGGAGTGGAAATATGTAATGTTTAGATTTCCTATACTCTAGAAAAGATCACATATATGCCTAGTTATATATGAGAAAGCCACTTCATGTGTCTAGTGCCACAAGAGACTACCCCATCTAAATTATAGGACCATAGACAAGATGTTCAGCAATGAGCTGGTTAGGAATGGGTCTAAGTCTATATGCACTAAGGAGGGTATCTGCTCTACATGTCAAAAGGACAAACAAACTAAGACCTCCTTCAAGAGCATTGGCAGACTCAGTGAGGTGCTTATACCTCTTGCATATGGATCTGTTTGTTCCTATGCCAACTCAAATTCTACGTATGAAAGTCTACACCCTTATGGTTGTTGATGATTTTTCCAGATTTGTCTGAGTGTTCTTTCTATGGAAGAAATCTGAAACCCATGATTTGTTGGGTACAACACTCATAGTAAGGTATATAGAATCTACAACTTAACTACCCAAGTTGTAGAAGAGTCCATGCATGTTATTTTTGATGAATCCAACATGGTTAACTGTGAGCCGCCAAGTTCCTCCTCTTATAGTATTGCAGGAACAGAGCAGATGATGGACAAGCTGACCATCAAGGAAGCTATCCCCATAGTCCAATAAAATAATGATGGACTGTCTATTCCAAGAGAAGGGGGAAACATACCTGAAGAAAATGAAGACCAGTTAGTTGAAAACCCTAAACATCAGCAAGTTGCAGTTAGATTACCTCCAGCTACCAGGCATCTAAGGGACCATCCAGTACACCAAATCATTGGTGATGCAAGTCATGGAGTCCATACCAGAAGCAGGAGCATGAATACAACTCTCTACTCAAGCTTCTTGTCTCAAGAAGAGCCAAAGAAGTTCGAAGATGCAATCAAGGACCAGTTCTGGATTGGAGCAATACAAGAAGAACTTGACCAATTTAAGAGATGTAAGGTTTGGAAGTTGGTCCCCAGACCATAGGGATAAAATGTCATAGGGATAAAGTGGATCTACAGGAACAAGTTGGATCAAGATTGCATTATTATCAAGAATAAGGCTAGACTGGTGGCTAAAGGCTACAGACAAGAAGATGGCATAGACTTTGACAAGACCTTTGCTCCAGTAGCCAGCTTGGAAGCTATAAGGATTTTCCTTGCATTTACTGCCTATCAGGGATTCAAAGTATACCAGATGGATGTCAAGTTAACATTCCTGAATGGGGACCTAAAAGAGGAAGTATATGTGGATCAGCCACCAGGTTTTGTAGATCCTAACTCTCCTAATTTTGTTTATAAGCTTAGGAAAGCTCTATATGGGCTAAAGCAAGCCCCTAGGGCTTAGTATGAAACCTTGTCCAGCTTTCTCATTGAGAACAAATTCTCAAGGGGGGAAGATTGGCAAGACTTATTCCTATGGGAATCAAAGGGCAATCTTATCCTAGTCCAGATATATGTCGATGACATTATCTTTGGATCTACTGATGACAACTTTTGCAGGAAGTTTGCTAAACTTATGCAAGGGAAGTTTGAAATGAGCAGCATGGGTGAGCTCAAGTTCTTTTTGGGACTCCAAGTAATACAGACTGATGATGGCTTGTCCATATCCCAGTCCAAGTTCACCAGGGAGCTAATCAAAAAGTATGGTATGGAGAATACATCCACCATAAGAACTCCCATGGGATCAAGTATGCCTATAGGCAAAGATGAGGCAGGGAAACCTTTTGATGAGTTTTTGTATAGAGGGATAATTGGCTCCCTTCTATACCTGACTGCTAGTATGCCTGACATCATGTATGTCACAATGTCTATGCTAGGTATCAGATCTGCCCTAAAGAATCTCATTACTCTGCTGTAAAGAGAATCTTAAGGTATCTTAAGGGCACACCAGATCTTACCCTATGGTACCCTAGAAATAGGGATTTTGATCTAACATGATTTTCAGATGTAGATTTTGCAGGTTTCAAAAAAGATAGGAAAAGCACTACAGGAACCTGTCAGTTCTTAGGAAGAAGGCTAGTTTCTTGGAGCAGCAAGAAGCAAACTAGTGTGGCTATATCCACTGCTAAGTCAGAATATATATCAGCAGGCAGCTGCTGTGGATCCAACATCAGCTTCAGGATTATAACCTTCAGGTAAGTAGAACTCCTTTATACTGTGATTCTACAAGTGTTATTTCTATTGCTAGGAATCTTGTCTCACATAGCAGGACTAAGCATATAGAAATAAGATATAATTTTATTAGGGAGCATATGGAGAAGGAAGATATCAGTCTTGAGTTTGTCCCCACAGACAAGCAAGTGGCTGATATCTTCACTAAGCCATTAGATGAAGCAAAGTTCAATACCCTCAAAGTTGAGTTGGGTATGTTGAACTTGGCATTGTTTCAGGCACTCCCTTTTGCATTTTTTTGGCGCAGGTATTGTTCCTCTTGCTGGACATACAGACTCCCCAGTAACATCGGTTCATTGATTCTTCTACTGAGGGGGAGTAAGTTAGTCTGGAGAGAAGAGAGAAGGCCAGCCAATAGAAGGGCCAGCCCCCTTGTTTTGCTGCAAGGGGGACAAAAACCTTGCAGCAAAACAGGGGGAGTAAGTGATGTTCACCATACAGGCAGGAAATGAGGTACATTTACTTATAGCTTATCAGAATTTTAATATTTATTTTGCTGTATAGGTTATGTGTGTCACTGACCAAGGAAAGAAAACATTTTTGATCAGTGTTTTGACTTCTTCAAATAGGGGGAGATTGTTGGATTCATTGTTCTCAATGTCCCTGATTTGTGGAAATTCAAACAGGTCAACGTCACACACATCAACTGTATTTGATGTGCATTTGAGGTATTGAGTACAGGTTGTCCATATCACATTGATTGGACATGTTGAGACAATAAGTGGTTGCTGGACATAGCAAAAATTGACTAAGTCCACAGGCGTTGAGTGAAGCAAGCTCACTCAATGCTAGTGGTATGGATTCAATATTGTCTAGTAGAAATTTTCCTAAGTCCACAGGCGTTGAGTGAGGATAGCTCACTCAATGTCATATAACATATAGCGTTGAGTCTATATCAACGTAACTGAAAGATAGACAAAAATTTAGCTAAGTACAAAAGCATTGAGTATAGTCTACTCACTCAATGTCATATAACATATTGCATTGAGTCTATCTCAGCCTAGCTGAAAGATAGCCAAAACATTTGCTAAGTACAAAAGCATTGAGTGTAGTCTACTCACTCAACGCCATACAACAAAAAAGGCTGTGAGTCAGGCTGAGTTTGTCTAAGCCAAGAGAAATTGGCTGAAATTGTGGCCAAATCCACAGGCGTTGAGTGAGGTCTACTCACTCAACTCCATATAGCTTTTAGCATTGAGTGTTGTTGTGCCAGTCAACTCACAGAAAAGTTGGGCAAAATTTTCACCAAGTTCACAGGCGTTAACTGTAGCTTACTCACTCAACGCCAGATAACAGAAAAATTATGTTAAGTAGTTTGGCGTTGAGTGGATCTTACTCTCTCAACGCCAAGGCGTAAAAATATTTCCTAAGGCAAATAGAGTTGAGTGATGCAAGCTCACTCAACGCCCTCGACGCTCTCAACGCCTTGAAGCAGAAATTTGGCTAAGTCCAAATGTATGGATTGCTTGGCTTTCGTCGAGCTCAGCTTCATTGAACTAAGCTCAGCTTCATTGAACTAAGCTCAGCGTTCGTCGAACTGAGCCTGGAGTTCGTTGAACTGAATTTAGCCTTTCATCGAACTAATTCTACAGTTCGTCGAACTGAACTTATTTGTTCGTCGAACTGAGCCTGGAGTTCGTCGAATCGAATTTAGCATTTCGTCAAACTAAGTCTACAGTTCGTTGAACTGAACTTATGCTTTCGTCGAGCTGATCTTGTTGTTCGTCGAACGGAGCTCAGCATTCGTAGAGCTCAATATCTAAACAGACAGAATTTTGTCTTAAGTGTTGTGGCGTTGAGTGATAACTACTCACTCAACGCCTTTGGTTCTAATGATTGAATTTTGTCTAACTCCAGAGATGTTGAGTCATGCTGACGTCAGCAAAGTAAAAAATTCAAACAAAATTCAAATGTTGCGGAAATGCTGCCAGAGACATTGGCGGCCAGCTGCTATCATCTTCTGCACTTTCCAATGAATATTTTCAACATTAAGTGTTGGGGCACACACATACAGCAAGGAGCCGTTAAACCACGATTAAATGGAAAGCATGCGCTGAATGGCTCGATCTCAGCCATTAATCCTGGTGGTGGGATCCACTACTCAATTGGCATTCAGAGAATAAAAATAAGCAAATTGGTCAGAGTAAATCATTCGATTCCTCGTCTAGGTTTTCTGAAAACGAAAAAGTACATCCGAACTTCGTCTTCTTCCTTGCCATTTTTGTCGGGCCTAAAGAAGTTGTTCTGCATAGAGAACCTTGCTGGGGAAAGAGATAGCTGAAGAAATCACCATCTGCAATAGCAGGATCAGAAGGTATTCTGAGGAAGCAGATCTACAAGTCCTGTAGAGAAAAAGGAAGTTGTTTGAAGAAAGACTCTACTGCCAATTTATTGTCTTCAACAGCAAAAGCTTGGACTGATATCTGCTCAGTCCAGGAAGAAGAAGACACAGATATCTTGCTCTAGTATCTAATCATATCTCTCTTTATTTCTTCTTCTGTAAAGATTCTTGGTGAATCTGGAGTTGTACGCCTGTATTATAAAGGCTGAGGTCTTAGGGCCTGTTTGTTTGAGTGATTTTGCACCGTTGCGTTCGCACCTCAACTCCCTTTTATTTTTTGAACGGTTTGTTTGGGCGTTCCGATAGCAACGCTTCTTCAACTTCTCCGTTGAATCGGGGCTTTATTAACAGCGGGTGCACTCTCCTTTTCAACGCTCCGGTCTCAATGCTCGGGGCAACCTGCATGAGATCATTCCCGATATGTAATTCCTCCCCTCTTCTCCTCCTTCTCCAGTCGTTTAACCTAAAGTCACTGCTTTGACGGCGATGCCGGCAACAGATCCGGTGCCAGTGAAGCTCGCCGGCACCGGATCTGTCCATTCCCCTCTTCTCCTCCTCCAGTCGTTTACCCTAGAAGCCGCCGCTTTTTAATGACGACGTCGGCAACAGATTCGGTGTCGGTGAAGCTCACTGGCACCGGATCTGTAAATTCCCCTCTTCTCCTCCTCCGGTCATTTACCCTAGCACCAGATCTGTCCATTCCCCTCTTCTCCTCTTCTCCGGTCGTTTACCCTAAAGTCTCCGCCTAATAATGATGTCGACAATAGATCCGGTGCTGGTGAAGCTACACCGGTACCGGATCTATCCAATTTTGCCATTTACAAAAACTTCAATTCCAAGTTGGTTATGGTTCACCATTTTTTTGCCACAAAGTGTTATGTCCACGATAGGTGGCAGTAAAAGTTGGAGCCATTGTCTATGGGTGCATTTTTCATATTAGTGTTATGCGTTGGACATGTTTCGGCTTGGTTCCATAATAATATGTTTAGTTCCACATGTATTGGTTTGGATCTGAGCTTGTTGTAGTAGTTTTTGATCTTTGGTTTGTAAATGATAAGCAAAATAAGTCTATTATTTTTTGTGCTTAGGTCATGTTTAAATTGTGTTTTGTGGTCTGTTTTACTTTGATTTTACATGTAATGGCAAAAGCTTAAATTTGATAATAATATTTATGTTGATTGGAATGCTTTTGTTTGGGCTCTTTGATGCATAAATGATCAAGGTTGTTAAAATCGAATGTCCGCTTTACATGGGATTGAGATTTGGCTTTTTTTGGTGTGCGGTGGTCATGAACCATCCTTTGCTAATGCCCGAACTCACGTAAAAAAATCATGCATTTTATGTTCAGAATTAGTTTATTTTCTTGGTAGTGGTCATAACATGTCTTGCCAAATATACAGTATATGATTATGAAATTTTTGAGCAAACTCACCGGAGCAAATAAACCGCAACTTTAAAAAAGATTTTAATGTTATATTTTAATGATAATAACTATTTTGGCGCTTACCAAAAGCATGAACATTGACTAATGGCATGCAGGATATTTTATTATTTTGTTTGATAGTAACAAGTAAAATGGGTGAAGCTATTCAAAGTTGGTTTGTTGATTTAAGCTTTGTTGATAGATGGCTGTTTACCCTAGTTGATAGATAACCTAGTTGATAGATGGCCTCAAGCTATAATATAAGCTGTTGTAGATGATTATTAGTAAGTCTGTCATGTTTACCTTTTTATATTGTAGTGTGATATGCTTTCATATGTCTGTGAAATAATTTAACTAAAGTTTACATTTTGATAACCAATCCTTCAATCCTTTTTTTCGTGCAAACATTACTACTGTTTGTTCATAGATCCTCTATTGTTTATCGTTGTAGGTTCCCAATATAAACTACTAGAAATGAGGTCTCATACAATGCTATATATTGTATTTTGAAATGCTTATATATTAGTCTATATATTATCAGCATTCTGATAATGTGTAATTTAATTTAGCTTTTTTCTTAGATGGGTAAACCTAAGGAAGGTGGAGTGTCGGCTACATGGTATGCAAATGAGATATTTATCTATTGTGAGCTTTGTGCGAAAGAAATTAAAATCGGTAATAGGCCGACCACACACTTCAATAAAGTTGGATGAAATAATTTAGTAGCAAATTTTCAAGCACGCACTGGTAGACAATACAATCGAGGGAAAATGAAAAATAAATGGGATATGTTGAAAAAGGAATGGAAATTATGGAAAGATCTTAAATGAAAAGAGATCGGTTTGGGATGGAACACATCAAGGAGGACTATAGATGTATATGAGGAATGGTGGGATGAGCGACTTAAGGTTGTAAGCTAGGTCATCTTATTTCCTTTACTTTCTTGTCATATAAATTCTAATGAACTATATATTTGTTATTTTTTAGATTGTGCCCGCAGCTAAAAAATTTCGCTATACTGGCATCTCACCAGAACTCGAAGAGAAATTGGATATGATGTTCAGTGAAGTGGCTGCGACCGGAGAACATTGTTGGGCACCAAGTTTAGGAAAGCACCACTCTTCTATGGGAGATGATTGACTCATTGATGATGAGGAGGAGGAGGTGGAGCCTATCTCTACTCCAATGAATGCAGGTGACTTTGGTTCATGTACCCGCCCGACATACAGTAATGAGGAAGAGTCAAGTGACACGGTGAGAAAATGTATAAATAAGGGCAAAGCAAAGGTCGGGAGAGAGAAGCACGCAGTATGCCTAAACATTGGGTCTTTGGTGGAGGAAACAAGATCGGTTGTACTAGCTATTAGAGAAGCCACCAATCCCTCAAATCAATCATACAGCGTTGCGGAAGTCATAAAAGAACTCAATAAACATGAAGATATCATTGGAGATCATTTCCTATACGACTTTGCAATGGTTGTTGTGATGCAAAAAACAAATAGGGAAATGTTCCTTTGTCTTGATGAAGACAATAGGGTGTGGTGGTTGAAGAACCGTTATCGATGCATGACCCAGCAGTTGGGTCCATGATCACTTATGTTTCTAGTCTTGTTTTATGTTTAGGGTTTATCTATGTTGTCTATGTAACTTGGTTTAAGCTCATGTTTTATGTTTAGAGTTTATTAATATTATCTATGGAACTTGATTTAAGCTCATGTTTTATGTTTAGAGTTTATTAATGTTGTGAGAACAATTTCAACATTTGACGGAGAGTATTAGTAAATTCATTTCCAGGGGCATCAATGCGCTAGTGGACATGTCGATAAAAATGATAGATGTAACCGACATGAAATTTAAAAATATTCTGCCGCAGATTTTGAACGATTCTCGTTACATGCCATATTTCAAATATTGTATTGGCGCAATAGATGGAACACACGTCGATGCTCGAATTTCTCCGGAAAATAAAGTTAGATATATCGGTCGGTATGGGGTGGCAACCCAAAATGTTATGGTTGTATGTGATTTCAACATGTGTTTCACATTCGTCATGGCCGGATGGGAGGGTTCAGCGCATGATAGTCGTATTTATAAAAAAGCCACAAGAGAACCTTGTTGGAATTTTTCTCACCCTCCTGCAGGTAATTTAAAAAAACCACATGAGATTCTTGCTAGCTTATAATTTTGAATTGAATTCTGTTTTATTGTTTGCAGGCAAGAACTACTTGGTTGATGCAGGGTATCCTTTGGAAAGAGGAATTTTTAAGCCTTACCCAGAAACACGTTATCATCTAGCAGATTTCGCATGTGGCAATCGTCCTATTCGAGGATGTCAAGAAAGGTTCAACCAGGCACACTCATCCTTGCGTAGTGTCATAGAGCGCACATTCAGTATCTGAAAAAAAAAGTGGGCAATCCTTCGGGATATGCCGCAATGCAGCTTCGATAGACAGCGGGATATTGTTGTCGCTACAATGACAGTTCATAATTTCATTCGCCGACATTCATCAAAAGCGGACCCTGATTTCATTTCATGTGAAGAAGATGATAATTTGGTATATTCAGAGGGCAATGAAATTAGAACAGATCGACGTGGATCAATTGACATGTGTCAGAGTAGGAGTGTTGGTGTAGGGACAACAGAGATGTACGCATTACGAGATGCAATTGCTGATATAATACATTATGCTAATAGGTAATTAAAATTTTCTTATTTCTCGTAATAACTAAGATTAAAATTTTGTATTCTTGCATTTCTAATTGGTCGTAATTTACAGGTGATGCACATGTTTCCGAGTTGAAGACAGAGACCTGCGATAATGTTTCTTGCTTTCATTCACGGGACATGTTTATGACTAAATATTATTGTATAAAACTGTTTAAAGTTATTACTATTTGTTTATGATATTTATGCTATTTTATTATTTCAGTAACTAAAAACTTAGGGCTTAACATGAGCGGTATATTTATCATGTCAGAATTAAATGTTGAATATGATCATGCAAATTAACAGAAATACCACCGCTGTTTTACCAAACTGTTTCTTCATTCTGAATAGCTCTATCACCGCTATTTTACCAATCTGTTTCTCCATTTTAAAAAACTTCATTCCCACAGCTCAATTCTTAAAGCTCCATTCTCACAGCTCCTTTTGCCAACGCCATCGCCGAAACAAACTGACCCTTAGTGACCTATGTTTGGCTTTGTGTCGGGTGAAAGGTCTTTGTGACCTGGGTTTGGCTTAGTGCCTAAGGTGTAGGTCTGTGTGACCTGTGTGGTCCTGTGGGATCTGTGTTATAAGCTCTTGAGGAGCGGAGTTCTGGAGGGAGAGCCGAATCTAACATACTGTTAGATAGGTGCGGAGGGGCAGTGGATATACCTAAGATTGGGGAATCACTATAAATTACTGTGTCATCTGTGATTGATCTTGAAAGCAAAAACTAACATAATCACCAACCAAAAAAATCTACAAACAAGTTAGAAAAATCAAATAGAGACAGAAACCTATTCACCCCCCTCTAGGTGTTTAGGTAGACTTGAAAACAAGACTTTCACTAACTTTGTAGAGATATGTGATACTTTAAAATTAACAGAATTATGGATAATGTGATACGACTTATGCTTTTTCCTTTTATTTTGCGTACAAAGGCGAAGCAATGGTTGGGTTCTCTGTCAAGAGGATATATCACCACTTGGGTGGAGATGACGGAACAATTTCTTACTAAATATTTTATGTCATCAAATATGGCTAAGTTGCATAATGATATTACGTATTTTTTGAAAACTAATTTAGAAATGATAGATGATTCCTGTGAGAGTTTAAGGAATTACTTCGTCATTGTCCACATCATGCAATTCCTGATTGGTTGCAAGTCCAAACTTTCTATAATGGCCTTAACGCTCAAGCAAGATAACATATTGATGTCGTCGTCGGTGGAACATTGAATAACAAAACACCTACAACTGCCCAAGAGCTTATAGAAGTTAAGGCCATGAATACGTATCAATGGAGTACACCTCGGTCTCGTCCAAATAAACAGGTCGGGCTATACGAAATAGATACGGTTTCAAATTTATCTCTCCAGGTTGAGATTCTAAACAAAAAAAAATAGAAGAGATATTTTCTTCTGCATCTATTCTCACCTGGGAGCCATCAACTATTACCGAACATGTGGATTACTTGGGTAATCCGAATTTGCCACCTTTTAATTCGGGCAATTTCAATTATGTTAACACATATCATCCGAGTTGTAGGAATCATCCCAACTTCTGTTGGAGTAATCAGGGGAATGTAGTATTTCCACCACCCATAAATCTACCCGGATTTTTACCGTCACAAGCTCCAAAAACTCCTAATCTCGAGGAAGCTTTCACCAAATATGCGGAAAATATTGACGCTAGTATCCAAAATCTTTCTGGATCCAATTGCAATTTGGAACAACAAACCGGGCAAATTGCAAAAATGCTCTTTGATCGACAATAAGGAGCACTACTGGGCAATACAGAGCCAAGCTTGAAGGAGAAAGCTAAGTCTATCATGCTACATGCTACGGAGTGGGAAGGAGGTAGCTACTCCTCCAATTCCGGTTGAAATCGAAGTAATAGATTCTCTCCCATTTTTGCTAAGAATAAAATTAAGGAATATCTACCACCTCTCCCCTATTCATCAAAATTAATGAAGGACCATAAGGATGAACAATACCAAAAACTTTTAAAGATATTTAATCAAATTCAAATAAATTTACCATTCTGCGAAGCCATCGCGCAAATGCCAAAATATGTCAAGTTCCTTAAAGATCTTTTATCTAATAAAAGGAATGTTGAGGATATAGCTACCGTTCAATTAAACGAAGAATGTTCGGCTATTTTACTAAATAAATTACCGAAGAAATTAACCGATCCTGGTAGTTTCTATCGCTTGTTTTTTTGATGATTTATTAGTAAAACACGTGTTAGCTGATCTTGGCATCTTTTTTAATTTAATATCATATTCTCTTTTCAAAAAATTAGGATTAGATGAGCCTACTCCGACGAGAATGTGTACACAATTGGCGGATCAATCTATAAAGTACCAAATGGCCATTATTGAGGATTGCTTGTTAATTTTGATAAATTTATCTTCACAGTAGATTTCGTCATCCTGGACATTGAAGAGGATATCAAGGTTCTACTAATCCTCGGATGCCCCTTCCTTGCCACCTCGCATGTTACAATAGATGTTAGTAATGGTAAACTTCTTCTTAGAATCGGAGATGAAAAAGTTACATTTTCTATAGAATCTTCTATGAAAAATACGCTTTCAAATGACAACTCATGTTTCTTTTTGGAGACTTCACCTGATGATTACCCCGTTTCATTTTTTCAATTATATTTCCCCATCTTTATCTCATGAAGAGCGATTTGAAACTGTAGATTTAATCTATCATGATGGAGCAATCACGCACAAACCTATTTATGAAATTTTAGAATTAGGTAGTAATCGTTAGAAAACTACTTATGAAGAACCTCTTGTGTTAGAACTTTAAACAATTACCAGAATATTTAGAATATTTATTCTTAGCTGAAGAGTCAAAACTTCCTATTATTGTGTCAGCATTTTTATCGAATGATGAAAAATTAAAATTATTAAAAGTGTTGAAACTTCATCGCTCTGCAAATGCGTTGAAAATTACAAATTTAAAGGGAATTAATCCCTCCTTTTGTACGCACAATATTTTCATAGAAGAAAACTTGCGTAAAATAATTCGACCTCAATGCCTCCTGAATCCTAATACGAAGGAGGTAGTTAAGATAGAGTATCAAATTATTGGATGCCGACACTATTTATCCAATTTTAGATAGTACTTGGGTTAGTCCGGTCCAAGTAGTGTCAAAGAAGGGAGGATTAACAGTTGTCTCAAATGATAAAAACAAATTAATTCCTAATCAAACCATTACTGGATGGCGGGTTTGCATAGACTATCACAATTTAAACAATGAGGATCATTTTCCTTTACCGTTCATCAACCAAATCCTTAAACAACTCTCCAGGCATTCCTTCTATTGTTTTCTTGATGATCTCTCAAGATATTTTTAAATTCAAATTACACCTAAGGACCAATAGAAAACCACTTTTACTTGTCCGTTTGGCACCTTCGCCTATCGGAGGATGTCGTTTGGGTTATGTAAAGCACCAACAACCTTTCAAAGGTGTATGTTAGCAATCTTTGATAAGTTAGTAGAGGATATAATGGATGTTTTATGGACAATTTCTCCATGTTCGGATATTCGTTTGACCTTTGTCTACATAACCTTTTCCGAGTTCTCCAAAGGCGTGAGGAGACAAACTTAGTGTTAAATTGGAAAAAGTGTCATTTTATGCTATGCGAAAGTTTAGTTTTAGTCCACAAGATATCGAGCAAGGGTATAAAGGTAGATAAAACAAAAATAAAGACTATAGAAAAAATACCTCCCCTATCTAATGTTAAGGTTGTTTGGAGTTTTCTGGAGATGTTGGTTTCTATCGATGATTTATAAAAGGTTTTTAAAAATCACAAAGTCCCTCACTCACCTCTTAGAAAAGGATGCGCCATTTATTTTTGATGAAAGTTGTTTACAATCTTATTCTATCATTAAAGATAAATTAATAAATGCACCCATAATGATAGCCACTGATTGGACTCTTCCATTTGAAATTATGTGCGATGCTAGTATTTTTGTCGTCGGAGCGGTCTTAGGCCAGCGTATCAATAAGAACTTTCATCATATTTATTATCCAAGCAAAACGCTAACCGCAGCTCAAGAAAATTACACTACGACCAAAAAAATGTTGTTGACCATAATTTATGCTTTTGATAAATTACGCTCTTATCTCACCTTATCAAAAATTATTTTTTTCACCGACCATTCAGCTTTGTGATATTTACTAACAAAAACAGACGTGAAGCCAAGATTAGTTAGGTGGATTTTACTTCTTTAAGAATTTGATTTGGAGATTCACGATAAAAGAGGAGCGGGCGACATGTCACTTTAGGGTTTAGGGTTAGAGAATCCAAATTCAGAAAAGCTTGTTGAAGAGGATATTGATAATACTTTCCCCGAAGAATGCCTCCTCGCATTATACAAGGCAGTCGCTCTTCTCACTCTTTGGTTTGTTGATTTCTCAAACTACCTGAAAGAATTGGTTTCAAGATAACCTAAACACCTAGAGGGGGGTGAATAGGTACAATTCCTTTTTTACTCTAAGGCAGAATATTAATTCAGTTAATCAAATAGAATCAAATAGATCTCCTGCTACCACATCACAGAAATCACACAATCACACACAATCACAGATGGCACACAGTTTTATAGTGGTTCCACAAATGATGGGTACATCCACTTTCCCCCTTCGCCTATCTAGCAGTGTGCTAGGTTCGGCCTAACTTCTTTCTTCCTTCTCAGATCTACAGATCTTACAGCTCAGAACCCAGTCAAGGTTCCTACAACTCAGAGTGAGTCCACACTCCTACAACTCAGGCAATTAAGCCCTACCTCAGCCTTCACCCAGGCCTACAACTCAGAGAATAAAATCTCCTACCTCAGGCACACAGCCATAACTCAGCCTTCCCAAGGCCTACAACTCAGAGATGTAAATCTCCTACCTCAGGCACTCAGCCCTACCTCAGCCTTTATAAATTAGGCTTACAACTCATATCAATAATGATCTTACTGAAAAATGATAAAATAATAAGTTGTATCTTTCACCCAAGTTGAGAGAGAATGGGTAGAAAGTTTTCTTGATCAGTTCTTGAAGAATCTGATTTCACAGAAATCCACCTGTCTTTGGCTTTCTTCAAAGCTTCTTGAATCTGAATACAATAAGGTTGAATTTTTTGAAGATGATCTTCAATCAGCTTCCTTCTTAAAATCCAGAAATTAATCTGAATTCTTCTTTGCAGATTAGTTCAGGATCTACTCTTAAGATACTAGTTGATGATAGTCTCTTTCTTCACTTGAATTTTTGGAGCTCTCTCTCTCTAGAAATTCTTCTGAAGATATGTTGAAAATCTTCACTTAGATCCACTGGAAATCTCTGACTGGATTTCCTTGTGTATGTTGGATCTTCTGTTGTAATTTTGTTTCGTGCACTTCTTCTTTTTTTTCGTTCTTCTGTGTTTTTTTTCTGTTGATAGAATCCGTCTTTATATAGACTTCATCTAAGGTTACCGGCTGATCCGGTTGCTAACCAACTTCTGACAGATCTGACAGTTACAGTAGACTTGTTGGTTATGTCAGTTGTCAAGTCTTCCAATCACTTCTTGAAACTTTGTCTCTGTTAGTAAAATGCTGAGTCTGAACTTCACATGTGTCGACACAAGTAGACTAAGTGTCGACACAATCCTTGGTGGTGTCGACACAGCTCTCATGGTGTCGACACTGCTTCTTAACATAGCTTCTGTAAGAATATGACGACACAAGTCCTGTGTGTCGACATAGTCACTTCTTGTCTTGACACAATTGACTTAGAAGAAATTCTGGTGTATGTGTGTCGACACAAGTCCTGTGTGTCGACATAGTTGATGTTGACTGAACTTTCTGTGTGTCGACACAAATCCTGTGTGTCGACACAGTTGATATCGACTGAGCTTTCTGTGTGTCGACACAAGTCCTGTGTGTCGATATAGTTGATGTCGACTAAACTTTTTGTGTGTCGACATAATTCCTGTGTGTTGACACAGCTTTTTCAAGAGTCGACATAATTGACTCCAGGTGTCAACACAGATTTTCTCAAGTGTCGACACAAGTCTTCACAAGTGTCGACAGAGCTTCTTCTGGTGTCGACTCATGGACTTAGAAACGTTTCTTGCATATTCTTAACCTGCACATATAAACTCAAAACAACATCAAATACACTTTGATGAATATCATTGAGCTAAGTTAGGCTTCTCCAAATCTGGTACACATTTTCCAATGTACCCAACAATCTCCCCCTATTTGGAGAAGTCATAACCCTTAGTCAATGATATACACCATTTATAATAAACAAACATTATGATGTATATAAAAATTACATGACAGGGTAACATATAAACAAAACATGTATAATATGTCATTTCAGAATGATGCAAACATAGTGAGCATGAATCATTGTTTTGTTTAAACTATCAAAAGTTTTTCAACAATCAGTTTACATAGATTTTTAACAACTAAAGATTACATTGTTGTAAAATCTAGTTAATCTATTCTAAGGCTGATCTGGCTCCTTGATGACTATGCCTTTTCCTGCTTTGACCTGAGCCTGCACAGTAGGTTCAGCATCATCAGCAGGTTTCTTGCCTTTCAGATCTTTTCTTTTCTGTTCTTCATCCCTCATCTTTTGCCTTTCAAAATAATGAAAAGGCTTTGGAAAGTACTTGTTAGGCTCCAGAGCATTAGCAGGTAATTTCCCAGCTTTTGCTTTCCTTCTGTATTGAAGAATGGCTTACTTCCTGGCTTCATACTTGTTCCATTCTTGCTCAGTATACCATTTTCCCCTTTCGTGGGTCTTGTCCTTCACAGCTTTCCAGGCAGTCAATATAATGTTCCTGGAAGTAGGACTCCATTGCTCAAAATCAGGCTTCAACTCTGCCTGTTCTCTAAACCTTTTCTTTGAGAGCTGAGATTCTTGCTCTTTTTGCAAAGTTGCCTCTGACATTTCTACTTTCTTAATGATAACATTCTTAGTATCCTCTGCAGGGTTGTACATCTGATGAACCAGGTGTTGAATTTCTTCAAAGTTAGAAGGGGGATATATAATTTGAGCTACTTCCTGCTGACCCCCTTCATTTCCTGCAGCTTGAATTCCTGACTCAGCTGTGTTGTCATCATCACATAGGGGTGGATATCCCAGAGTTTCTCTAACAGCATTGGTTATCCATTTGGCATGCTCTAAGCTAGCATTGACTATCAACCTCTCCCCCTTTATGACTTCTCTTTCAATATGATCCCTGAGATCATTCTTTTGGAACCTGATTCAATTAGCCAGATAATTTGTGCCCTCTGTATAATAGGCTTTAAACTTTTGAAGCTGAGCAGATATAAGCTTCTGAGAAGCTTGAAGTGCAGATTGGAAAGTGGCTAAATCCTCTTGAAGTTTCTTATCAAACTCTGATTTCTCTTTAGCCCTTGCCTCAGTCAGTGCAGTTGCAGTATTCTTTAACTCTATAACAATCACATTGTGTGATTCAGTAAGATTATCATTCATTTTAATTTGATTTTCAAGAACATAGCCTTGCTTGACCACTATATCATCAACATTAGTCTTTATTCCTTATTGTTGTTTTGCTAGGAAAACCACAGCATTACCTCCTTTGTGGAAGCAATCTGTCATCTCCTTTTTATTCTGATTTACCTCAAATATAATTGATTTTATATCTTGAGCCAAGGGGAATTGCAAATCTTTATGGGCCTCATCCATATATTTCTCCATGGCTATTCTTTGTTCATCTAATTTTACTTGTAAAGATACTAGTAAGCAGCTATAATCTTGTGCAGGAACTGGTTGTGGAGCAGTTTGCAATGCCCTTTAATAGTTTTGGCTTCTTCTTTTGAAAACCATCAGCTTTCTCTTCTTTGCTTGAGTTTCTGCTTCATCTTCAGAAGCTGAGGTACTTGCTATATCAACTCTTTCCTGAGGACTAGGAGGCAGTTCCTTTTCAGTTCTAGCTTGCTCCGCCTCAATGCCAGCTTGCTCCCCCTCAATTTTAGCTTGCTCCCCATCAGTCCTGGCTTGCTCCCCCTCAGTTCTGACTTGCTCCCCCTCAGTTCTTGGTATCTCTATATCAGGGAACAACTCTTCAAGGGTAAACTATTGTTGAGTTTGGACTGGAGGCACTCTTAACTCTGGAGCATCAGCAGCTGTAGATGTATCTTCCATGATAACATCCTGTTCTTGATTGTTGAGTTGAGTGGTCTAGTCAACATCAATCAAGGGCACAGTTAGTGTTACATCCTAATTATTGAAAATTGTTTGATTAACTTCTTGGATTACCTCAAGAATAGTTTGAGTAGCCATTTCACTTTCTAAGTGTGTTGGCTCTTCCTTAAGATGAGGCTCCCCCTGCATCTGATCATCATGTCTAATGTCTTGAGCAGGTGATTTCTCAGTATTCTCTGGCCTCTCTTCATCACCCATGTCTTTTATTAGCACTTTATCCCATCTAGAGATTATCCTTAGATCCATTCTCCTCATGTGATTGATCTTGGATCCAGCAGCCTGTTGCATCACTTCTGGAATTGCTTCAGCCAAGTATAAGCTTAATATCCTTCCCAAATTAGGTTTCTTGATGCTTTCTCTAATCTTTTCATATATGACTGCAGACCAATTGATGTTGATTTTGTAGATGATCCTGGTCATGAGGCTGAACATATAGGCTGAGACCCTATCATGTCCACCTGGTTTGCATAAGATGACTTTGCCAACTACTTCAGAAAGGAATTTCCTTGAACATTCATTCCATTTCTATTCATGGATGATCCAATTTTCATGGTGGGATCTAATCCACACCACTGGAGTGCTTCCCTGGTCTTGGAAGATGTAACTTCTTCGTCTTCTTGAGTTTTGGGCAGATGAAGAGTTTTTCGTAAGCTCTTCATGGTGAGTTTGACTTTATTACCCTGGACTAAAGACCTAATTTTTAGTCCAGTTGAATCCTGTGTGGCATCTCCATAGAACTCAAGGATTTCCTTCTTCCATATCTTTGTAGGTTCTGATGTCAAATACTCCAAGCCATTTTCAGCAATTAGAGCTATCACAGCTTTAATCGCTGGTTTAGCATCTTCAAAGGCATTCCGTACCAGTTCATATCCCTCGTTCACGTTTGTTGAAGCTAAATATGACCTCAACTGAAGTTCGAAGAAAAAGGGGTGCAGCCAAAACCTACTCCTCTCAAGTCTCACCCCTTGACTGGATTCTAAGGACCTAAGACTGACCCTCAAGCCTCAGCAGGGAGGTCCCACCTCACACCCGGAAGATCTCTGAGAGCTTCCCCTCCAAAGCCAAAGCTGGGCTAGGAGCTCCTCAGAAAGCACTAGAATTCCGGAGACAATGATGGCTTGCTTTCTAAGGAGCCCTTATGGGTCTATTTATAGCATTTTGATGTCCTGAATTTACTGAAAAGCCCCTGGTTGGTCTGCCAATAGCCAAAACCCGCTGTTTTTCTGAGGGTACTGAAGTAATTTCTCCTGAGGGCAATTAAGACATTCTTTCAAAGACCCTGGGCCCCACTCGGCGAGAGCCAGTGCCGAGACCTTTCGGCCCAGGGCGTGGCGCGAACGTTCTCGCCCAGCGCAAGCGAGAACTCTCCGGGACTGAGACTTGGTTTGGGCGAGAGCGCTTCCGCGCAGTCTGTGCTTGGGGCTCTCGGCCTACGGTTTCTCTTTTATAGCATCCGGCGAGAGCGTTTCCGCCCTCTGTGGCGAGATCCTCCTTAGGGCAGGAACACTTTGGCTAACCCTCTTGTGACCATTGTGCTCCTTTGTCTGGCTCAGCGAATATGGGGTTGTACACAATCCCCGCTCTTTTTGAGCTAGCGCCGCGCTAAAAAAGACATGTTCAACCCAAAATATTCGCTGAGCACGTGTCAACGTCAGGGAATCTTTCGGTGGGCCGTACGGCGCCTATAAATATGAGTGCCGATAGACGGTCATAACACTTTCCTCGAGCCGTCATTCTCCTTCTGAGCTCTCGCCCTCTCTCGCTATGCCTTCCAAGCATGCCGATAAACCTCTTCCGCAGGATCTGCAGGACCGCATCAACGCGACGCAGGCGCGAGCTAGGGCTAACAGTGCCCTTGTCGCCCCATGGCTGGCGAGACAGTCGTCAGTTGCTGAGCCTTCTCTGTCTAAGAAGAAGAAGAAGAAGAAGGCGAAGGTGGTTCAGCGGGACCTATCCCGCGAGAACAGGAGCCCGCCCACCCCGACCCCTAGTTGCGCGGACGGCATCTCGCCGCGGAAGGTAAGCTTGATATACAAATTAACAACCAGTTTGCTCAATTGTTGAACTTAATACCTCTCGTAGGAGACGGTTCCTGATGCTGCCGCGTCCCCGCGAGATCGTTCGGATCCACCCTCCAGCCATCACGACGATCATCCACAGGTTCCCGAGGCACCTCCTCCGCCTGACCCGAACACCGCTGGTAAAGGTTCCCTTCTTGGCTTCGCCTGATATTTCCAAACGCTGACCTGATTTCTCGCAGCGTTGGTTTCTGCACCTTCGGATCTCGCCACCCAGGACGGCGGGGCGAGAACTGCGAATCAGCCTGCTCATGCGGTTGACTCCTCCCTATCGGCGAGAGGAAAAAGTGCCGAGATCCCTGTGCCACCGCTAGACGTTAGTCCTCCAGCGGCTGAGGAGACACGCTCCCCCGCTCTCGATCAGGCCGGGATCACCATCCGCAAAATCTACCCCCCCCCCCCCCCCGGCAAAGGAAAGCCAATCCACCTCCTCTTTGGAGCTGAGGGGGGGGATGGGCCTTCTCGCCTGCCGTCGATCAGGGGGCCTCGTCACTCCGAAGGTATACGGCAATTTTATCGCTGCTATTCTTCAGCTTCCGCTAAAATGGGGCTTCTTTTGACAGGGGACATGGACTCGCGGCCTGGCGCTGAGGTAGAGGAAGAAGAAGAAGAAGAAGAAGAAGAAAGAGAGGGAGAAGACGGCGAGAGCTCTCCCTTCCCTTCATCTGACGAGATGGAGGAGATCCTGACCGGTGCCGGGAGCGCGAAAAGACGAGGGAAGAAGGTTGCCGCCATTCTGTCGAAACTCATCCGGCGAGAACGGGTCCGCGACCTTGCGGCCCGAGAGTTTCGCCAGTCAGTGGAGAAAAGGCTGGAGTCCCTGGAGCGAGACTTCCTTCTAGGCGAGATGGACCGGCCCGGGGGAGCTACCGCCGGGTCCTCACCTGAGAGATGCATCGAGAGGATCCGGGATCTGTCTCGCCGGGTTGACCTGGGATGCAGCGTTCTGTCATCCTACTTCAACCCGCAGGCGCCTCCCCGGACCAAGCTGCGGGACCGAGGCAAGTGGCGCTGGGAGCAAGGGAAATGGCGCTGGGAGCCGTACTGAAGCGCGAGACCTCCCCTCCTCTTCCCCTGGCCTTCCCTTCTCTAATGTACCCTTACTTTTTCGCTTGGAGTTGTAACTAATGTTCCCGCACTTTATTCGCTTATTATATTATTATTTTATCGCGTTCCCGCTCAGCGAGAGCAATGGCTCTGTCTTTAATATTTTTGTATGCGTATGAGTTACCTTCCCAGGCCTTCGGGGTGGCGAGAGCCACCTTGCTTCCGCCTATCTTACCGACCATATGACCTTTCGCAACGTTTGCGCCAGCTGCTTAGTTAATCAGTCGCTGTCAGATTCGGGCGGGAAAAACGAAGCGCCGCTGACCTTAGGACGCGCCGGCTGTACCCCCGCCGCCTTTTTGAAAACAGCCATCATTACCACGATTTTCTATAAATAGGAGGCTCACCTACCACATTCATTTCTCTGATTCCAGTCTCTCTCCTCTTTGCTGTTGTTCTCGCGGTCTTCGCAAAGCTCTCGCCCTTTTCTGTCTTCTGCTTCCGTTCTCGCTCTCGCCTTCTCCCCGTTGATCTCGCCTTCAAACCCTATTGCGATGCCGGGTGGTGGTGAAGGACGATCCAACTGCGCGGAAGCCTTCCAAAAGCATCTCTTCCCTTCCTGTACTCTCACTCTGGAGGAGTTCAATCTGACCAAGACCCAGCACGTTCCCGCCGGCTTCGTCGCGCGGCCCCCGGGCAGTCATGACAAAGTCAACACTGCAGGGGAGGGGGAGCTTGCCATCCCTATTGAACACTTCGAGGTGGGCTTCCGCCTTCCGCTGTGGCCTGAGATGCGACAGGCTCTTCGGTACTACGGGGTGGTTCCCGCGCAGCTGAACCCCAATTCCATTGTCATTCTCGTGGCATTCATATGCTACATGCGTTACGAGAGGATTGAGTTCAGCTTGCCGATCTTCCGCAAGCTGTTTACCTTCCGCGCGAAAGGAGGCGTGGTGTTCTTCTCCGGGCAACTGCTGAAGACGATCGGTCTCGCCAACAAGCATCATCATTGGGGCGAGAAGTTCATCTACGTCTCCGGCGACTTCGGGAACGTACCCCTAGCCCCCATCCAGTACGAGGATGCCGCCTACAAGCCTCCATCCTTGGGTTCCCGCGAGAGTGCCCTCCTTGAGTTCTTCGGAACCAAGGACTTCGACGTCCTCCACCTCCGGCGAGACGTCGATTCTCTTTCCCCTGTTCTTCCGGGAGAAGGTAGGGTCTCGCCTTCATTTATCTTTTTCTTGCCCTTTCCAAGGTTAGAACTTATCGCTATTGTTTTCACAGGAGAGCGCGAGATCCCTCTCCGCCAGCCTTTCGACGAGGCTCGCGCCGGAGGGAGTCAGCCTCCGAAGGACCCGCTGGCTCTTGCGAAAGCCGCCGCACAAGCCTGCCGAAAAGAGCCGGGCCTCCCCCCCTCAAGCGGTGTTGTGAAGCGAAAGCCGGGTGCTTCCGCTCCCCAGGCAATCAAGAGGCCCAAGACCACAGATACCGAGAAGGGCAAGGCTGTTGTTGTGCCTCCCGCCCAACCTCTCCCCGCCGGCCGCTCCTTCGAGGAAGTCCTGGATGCTGTGAGCAGGATTGCGGCCACCAGGGGCGGCCCCGGGACTCCTGCCGAGAACCCTCGGACCCTTGGCGCCACCGAGAGCGAGGGTGCCGCCGCCGGGACCTCCGGCCAACCCCTGTCTGACGAGGTGCCGCGGGGTCATCGTAACTTTGGTCTCGGAGTGAGGTGCCTGGACGCGGAGAAGAAGCCACTGCTGCAATGGGACCCTGACGCCAACCAGGTCACGGTCTCGTCACTCTTGCCGAGCTGGGCGGAGCGAGACGAGGTCACCGGCGAAGCTTTCGCCTTAGGCTATGGTCTCTACAGCCGGGATGACGCTAGCGTCTACGACAGGATGTCGACCCGGCTGTTGGCATATGACTCCACTCGCGCTTTAATGTGTGGGCTGGAGCTTGTGCACATGTGCGCCCGGCGGAGCATTACGATAGACCGCAACTTCTAAGACATGTTCAAGGCCAGGGACGATGCGGTGGCCCAGGCGGCCTCTCTGGCCAAGGAGCTGGCCGAGGCCCAGCAACTATTATCCTCGCGCCAAGCGGAAGGGGTAAGCGAGATCTTTCATAATCACTTGTTCTCGCAATCCTAACCCTTCTCTTATGCTAACCTCCCGCTGTTCAGGATTCTGCTCAAGCCGCACTTCGCGAGGAGCTGTCTCAGGCCCGATATGACAACGTTCTCCTGCGAGAGCAGATCGCGCGCCTCGAGGCGAGTGCAGCCCCTCTGCTGGACGAGAGATTGAAGAGCCAGTATTACTCGGCTTATGACATCGACAAGCTCCTTCAGGGGAACGCGCAAGCCACCGTAAAGTTGACGCTGGAGACGCTGCGCGACATCAACTGTTGGGACGGAAGGGGCAAAGACATTACCGCTCCGCAACTTGTCCCATGGCTCTTCGAGCCCATCCCAAAGCCCCCTGGCGCCCCCACTACCCCTCCCTCGGATGTCCCAAAATCCCCCGCAGCGGATGGCGAGACCTCCGGGAGGAGCTCCGGCGGAAGCTCCAGCGGAAGCTCCAGCGAGACTTCAGAAGGATACAGCTTGTCCCCTTGAGGGTCCCCTTCTTGCCTTTGTTCTTCATTTCTATGTAAAGCGCGAGACGCTATCATTTTGTACCCGTATATAGTATTTGTTAATGCAAATGTTTTTTCTTGCGAACATTTTTTGTTATCTGCGAATGTGCTTGATATGATTGTCGTAGTTGGATGTTTTCGGCGTAGGCTTCCGCCAAGGCCATTGGCCTTAGGAAATTCGTAGCGATGAATCAGCAAGAACCCGCGGTAACCGGTCAGCCGGAAGCGTGACTCTCGAATCCTTAGGACGGGACCGTCCCCTCTAGACTGCGCGAGTCCCTACTAGCCCATCGTATAACGATCTCGCCTATTTGTTCAAGAAATCTGAGAGGAACCTTTTTGGCGAAAGCCTCCCCACCTTGGGATCCCCTTTGATGAGGATTCTCCTGCCGCGATCTATCTCTGCCGAGACCTGTTCATGCCGAGATATATCTCTGCCGAGACCTGTTCCTGCCGAGATGTATCTCTGCCGAGACCTGTTCCTGCCGAGATGTTTCTCTGCCGAAATCTATCTCTTCATTTTCACTTTTCATTTGGCATTCCCAACGTGCTTCCTGCCTTACATTATCCAAGCCAACCAGACCAAACCTATCCCCCACAGGCGAGCCTTCAGACCTGCCAGCTAGATGAGAGCCTGCGCAGCGGGTCTACCTGGGGCCGAGCCGGGCTCGGGGTGCCGATGACGATTCCACAAACCTAACCTAACCTATCCTAACCTATCACCCACAAACCAAAACTTATCCCCCACAGGCGAGCCTACGGACCTGCCAGCTAGATGAGAGCCTGCGCAGCGGGTCTACCTGGGGCCGAGCCGAGCTCGGGGTGCCGATGACGATCTCAAACCAAAACTTATCCCCCACAGGCGAGCCTTCGGACCTGCCAGCTAGATGAGAGCCTGCGCAGCGGGTCTACCTGGGGCCGAGCCGAGCTCGGGGTGCCGATGACGATCTCAAACCAACCAAACCTATCCCCCACAGGCGAGCCTTCGGACCTGCCAGCTAGATGAGAGCCTGAGCAGCGGGTCTACCTGGGGCCGAGCCGAGCTCGGGGTGCCGATGACGATCTCAAACCAACCAAACCTATCCCCCACAGGCGAGCCTTCGGACCTGCCAGCTAGATGAGAGCCTGCGCAGCGGGTCTACCTGGGGCCGAGCCGAGCTCGGGGTGCCGATGACGATCTCAAGCCAACCAAACCTATCCCCCACAGGCGAGCCTTCGGACCTGCCAGATAGATGAGAGCCTGCGCAGCGGGTCTACCTGGGGCCGAGCCGAGCTCGGGGTGCCGATGACGATCTCAAACCAAAACTTATCCCCCACAGGCGAGCCTTCGGACCTGCCAGCTAGATGAGAGCCTGCGCAGCGGGTCTACCTGGGGCCGAGCCGAGCTCGGGGTGCCGATGACGATCTCAAACCAACCAAACCTATCCCCCACAGGCGAGCCTTCGGACCTGCCAGCTAGATGAGAGCCTGAGCAGCGGGTCTACCTGGGGCCGAGCCGAGCTCGGGGTGCCGATGACGATCTCAAACCAACCAAACCTATCCCCCACAGGCGAGCCTTCGGACCTGCCAGCTAGATGAGAGCCTGCGCAGCGGGTCTACCTGGGGCCGAGCCGAGCTCGGGGTGCCGATGACGATCTCAAGCCAACCAAACCTATCCCCCACAGGCGAGCCTTCGGACCTGCCAGCTAGATGAGAGCCTGCGCAGCGGGTCTACCTGGGGCCGAGCCGAGCTCGGGGTGCCGATGAAGATCTCAAACCAACCAAACCTATCCCCCACAGGCGAGCCTTCGGACCTGCCAGCTAGATGAGAGCCTGCGCAGCGGGTCTACCTGGGGCCGAGCCGAGCTCGGGGTGCCGATGACGATCTCAAACCAACCAAACCTATCCCCCACAGGCGAGCCTTCGGACCTGCCAGCTAGATGAGAGCCTGAGCAGCGGGTCTACCTGGGGCCGAGCCGAGCTCGGGGTGCCGATGAAGATCTCAAACCAACCAAACCTATCCCCCACAGGCGAGCCTCCGGACCTGCCAGCTAGATGAGAGCCTGCGCAGCGGGTCTACCTGGGGCCGAGCCGAGCTCGGGGTGTCACAAAACATTCAACTATGTTATGTCATGAAAAATTCGACACTAGTTAAAGGAGAATCAATCGGTACAATATAATAAGTTTAATTTTGAGATACATGATTACATCCCCCCCCCCTTCAGGGGTAGAAGCGCTTTAGATCATCACCACTCCAAGTGTGGCTTAGGGCTCTTCCCTCCACGTCCTGGAGATAGTATCCCCCTGTTCCGAGGACTTCCTTTACAATGTATGGACCTTCCCAGTTCGGATGGAGTTTACCCACGGGAGCCGATCTTCCCGCCGCGTCGACCTTTCTCAACACCAGATCCCCTTCTGCGAACTGTTTGACCCTGATATGCTTATCAAAATGCTTGGCCATCCGTCGCTTGATTTCTTCTTGCCTGATAGCCGCCACGTCTCGCAGTTCCTCTACCATGTCTAACGAGAGGCGCTGCCCCTCTTCATTCTCCACCCTCCAAGTCTCGTCACCTTCGCCCGCGGCTGTAACTCGCGGGGACCGGACCTCAAACTCCACCGGTAGGACGGCTTCACACCCATGAGAGAGCTTGAAGGGGGTCTCACCGATGGCCGTGTTCGGAGTCGTTCGTAGTGCCCACAGGACCGATGGGAGCTGTTCCACCCAATTTCCCTTCAAGTTTTCCACCTTCTTCTTTAGTAGATTTACAATGATTTTGTTTGCTGCTTCCACTTGGCCGTTACTCCGAGGGTGATGGACGGAGGCAAACCGAAGATCTATTCCCAGTTGAGCGCAGAAGCTGATGAACTCCTCGCTGGCAAACTGGGGGCCGTTATCGGTCACTATTGCTTGAGGCAACCCATGTCTACAAATGATCTCCCCCCAGATGAAATTCCTTATAACCTGCGAGGTGACCTTGGCTAAAGCTTTAACCTCTAGCCACTTCGAGAAATAATCGATCATGACTAAAAGGAACCTCCTCTGTCCACTAGCCGGAGGAAAGGGCCCAACTAAGTCCATTCCCCAGATAGCAAATGGCCATGGTGCCGTGATACTCCGGAGTCTTTGAGCTGCCAAGAGTTGAAGGGGGGCGAAGAGCTGACATTTCTGGCACCTCCTTGCAAACTCCATGGCATCCTTTCTTAGGGTGGGCCAGAAGTACCCATGTCTGACCACCCTGGCCTCCAGTGTCCTTCCTCCAGAGTGACTGTCGCACTCGCCCGAATGCACCTCCCTTAAAATCTTCGGGATTTCTTCTTCGGTCGCACATCTGGCTAGAAGCCCTGACAACATCTTACGATGCAGACCCCCCTCCATCATCAAGTAGTGAGCCGCCTTGCGCTTGAAGCTTCTCCCAACCTTGGTCCCCTCAGGCAGTTCACCGGTGGTTAGGAAGGCCACAAATGGATCCACCCACGAGGGCTGCCGATCCACCATCATCAATTCTCCCTCATCTATAGCCGGTCGGAATAGCTCCGTCAAGGTCCCTCCTACCTGAGGTCCGAACTTGGCCAGTCGATCGGCGGCTACACTTTCTTCCCTTGGAATATGTTGAATTGAGAAAGACCGGAATCCTCCGATGATCACCCTTACCTTGGAGAGATATCGAATGAGGGTTGGCTCCCGAGTTTCAAACTCTCCCCGGATCTGCGATGTCACTACCTTTGAATCAGTGAAAACTTCCACCTCCTGAATCCCCAGCTCCTTTGCCAGGCGAAGGCCAGCAATAACGGCCTCATACTCCGCTTGATTGTTGGTCACTGGGAAATGTAAAATGACTGCTTGCTCTATGGTTACCCCCTGGGGACTTGTCAACACCACCCCTGCCCCTAGGGAGTGCCTTCCTGAGGCCCCATCAACCGTCAACTTCCATGCTTCTCGCGGTTGCTGCTCTTCCCCCTCAACCTCAACAATGTAGTCTGCTAGAAAGTCCGCCACTGCCTGTGCCTTGATGGAGAGCCTTGGTACAAAGGAGATGTCGAACTCGCTTAGCTCAATGGACCACTTAGCCAGCCTCCCCGAGTGTTCCACTCCTTCGAAGATCTTGCGAAGAGGGTGGTCGGTCACCACCCTAATCGAATGCGCTTGAAAGTACGGCCGGAGCTTTCTGGCCGAGATGACCAAGGCATAAGAGAGCTTTTCCAGGATGGGGTAGCGAAGCTCTGCATTTCTCAATATCCGGCTGACGTAGTAGATGGGAAGCTGCTTCTTTCCTTCTTCTCTTACTAGGACGGAGCTTACCGCCTCCCCCCCTACTCCGAGGTACAAGGTCAAGTCCTCCCCATCCTTTGGGCTCTGGAGGAGGGGAGCCTGAGAGAGTTGTCTTTTCAGCCCTTGGAAAGCCTCTTCGCACTCGGCCGTCCATTCGAACCTTTGATTCCCCCGCAGCACTTTAAAGAATGAAGAACACTTGTCTCCTGCCCGGGAGAGGAACCTGCTTAGCCCAGCCAGCTTGCCTGTCAAGCGCTGGACCTCCTTGACGTCGCGAGGTGACTCCAAATCCAGGATGGCCTTGACTTTGTCCGGGTTGGGCTCCACTCCTTCCGGAGTCAGGAGATGACCGAGGAACTTCCCGCGGCTTGCCCCGAAGACACACTTCAAGGGATTCAGTCTCATTTTAAATCTTCTCAGGGTGGCGAATGTTTCCTCGAGGTCTTGCAGGTGCGAAACTATGCATTTGCTTTTGATCATTAGGTCGTCGACGTAGACCTCCAAGTTCCTCCCCCTCTGATCCCGGAAGACCCGGTCCATCATGCGCTGATAGGTAGCCCCTGCGTTCTTTAACCCAAAGGGCATCATCTTGTAACTGAAGCATCCATCCCTCGTGATGAAGGAAACATCCTTGGTGTCAGGAGGGTGCATCCGGATCTGGTGATAACCTGAAAAAGCATCTAAAAAACTCATGACAGAAAAACCGACGGCTGAATCAACCAGCGCGTCGATCCGAGGCAGGGGATAGCAATCCTTGGGGCATGATTTATTCAACAAAGAAAAGTCAACACACATCCTCCATTTACCACATCCCTTCTTCACCATTACCACATTGGAGATCCAGCCTGGGTACTGGATCTCTGAGATAAAGCCCGCCTCCAGGAGCTTCTTGACCTCCTCGCGAATGGGCTCCTCCAGCTTTGTGGCGATGGCCCTCATCTTCTGACGGATGGGGCGGGCGCGGGGGTCCAGGTTCAGGCGGTGGCAAGCTACATCAGCGTCGATGCCCGGCATGTCCACCGCGCTCCAAGCGAAGACGTCAACGTTGCTTTGAATGCAGGCTCGCACCTGCTCCCGGGCCTCGAGACTCAACCCCCCGCTGACCCGCACCCTTTGCACCTCTCCTGCTTTGGTGAAGACCTCCATCTCCACCACTTCTTCAGCCGTTTCCAGCCGCGGCTGCTCCCAACCGGTTCTTGCCTCTTCCTCCAGCTCCATCTCTCCTTTTTCCTCCTCAATCTCCATCGCTTCTACCCCCTTCTGCTGTTGTTGTTCGGCCCCTATGCCTCCCGGGACTTCTCCCTCGACTTCTATCGCCGCCTGCTCTTCCATTTCCATTGCCCCTTCCGGGCTTTCCTGCCCATCGCTTCTCCGTATCACCTGCACATCCTCTCGCACCTTCTCTGTCTCTTACTCCCCAGCTTCCTCTCCAGCTTCCTTCCTTACCTCCTCAAGGACCATCTCCTCTTCCTCCACAACCTCCTCTAGGGCCGCCATCTCAATTTCCAACTCTTCCGCCTCCGCCATCCACGAAATAGTGTTGACTGCTGTAACATAACATTGCCTTGCCACCTTCGGGTCTCCTCTGACCCTGACCTGCACCCCCCCCCCCATTGTTGAACTTGAGGCACTGATGGAACGAGGAGGGGACGCAGCGAAAGGCGCTGATGAGGGGACGTCCGAAGATGGCGTTATAGCTGCTCGGGGCGTCCACGATCACGAACCTGTAGTTTCGCGACACGCCCCCCAACCTTACGTGTAACCCTACTCCTCCTTCTACCTCCTTCCTTTCCCCGGAGAACCCGAACAGAGGTCCATCCGATGCCAAGACCCTCTTCCCTTCGACCCTCATCTCATCAAAAGCTTTCTTGAAGATGACGGTAACCGAGCTCCCGTTATCTACCAGTATCCTTGAGACGGTATAGTTCTCCACTGCCGTCTGGATTACCAGGGCGTCGCAGAATGGATCTTCGTAGTCTGGCATGTCCGCTGATGAGAAAGTGATCTTTTCTTCTGGTGGAGGAACCTGGGAGGTTGAGGTTACCCCTCTCCGGTACATGGTTTGAAGGCTCCCCTTACGGGTTGCCTCAATCCCCACTCCTCCATGAATCACCCCGATTCCTCCCCGGGTCCCTACATCCACCCGGTCTTCACACCTGTCCTCCGCCTCACCCTGCTGCACCTCCACTATCCTCATCGGTGGATCTTGCCTCCCTGCTCCTCTGACAGCCCTCAACTCTAAGAACTCCGGGCAGGTGGCCGTTGCGTGCCCCTCCTCCTGGTGAAAGTCACAAAATAGCAACGCCTCCCCGCCCCTTCTCCCGTCTCCCCTTCCTCTTCTGCCTCCTCGAGCTCCCCTGGCTGCTCCTCTCCCTCTTCCTACTTCCATCGCCTCCTGCGGTGGTGGGGGACGATCCCTCGGCTCCTGCCTCCATGCCGCTCGATCGAATCTCCGGGGCTCCCGTAGGTTATCTCTCCCCCGATAGCCCTCTCCTGGACCTTGGGGGCGACCCTCCTGGGGCCTCCAACCCAACCGGTTGACTGGCTCCCGGGCCCCCCAACCCTGCTGCTGCCCAAACCTTCGGGGCTCCTCCCTTCTCCTATCTTCTCTCAGCTCCCTCTGCTCCCTCGATTCCTTCTGTCTTCCCGCTGCTGGTTCCTTCCCGTCCTCTTCTGCTAGCTTGGCTAACTTCCTGGCGAATGCTGGGTTTGCTCTCTCGAAATCAATCTCCTTTGCCGCCCTCTCCATGAGCTCCTCAAAGGAGAGGGGGGGCATCCTCATCAACTCCATGCTAAAAAATCCCGGTCTCAGCCCCAGGGTGAAGGCCAGCATCAGCGCGTACCCTGGGACCTCCTGGACCAAAAGGATCTCCTCCTGGAACCGGTCGACATAGTGACCCAACGTCTCGTCCGGCCTCTGCCTCACCGCAAACAGACACTCCGCTTCCTTCTTCCGCTTCTTTGAGGTTGAGAACCTCAACAGAAAACTTCTCCGCAGATCTTCAAAACAGTAGATTGACCTTGCCGGCAACTGGTGAAACCAGTCCCTTGCCTTCTCCTTCAGCGTGATCGCAAAGAGGCGACACTTGAAGGCGTCTGTCATCTGTCTTATGGACACAACGTCTTCAAACCACTGTACGTGCTGCACCGGGTCATCCTTCCCTGAGTAGTAGGACATGTCGGGCTCCCGGAACCCCTCCGGTATCGGAGCCGAGATGATGAGCTCGCTAAATGGGCTCTCGCCTCCTGCCTGGCGAGAAGGCACGTCTCGCGGCCTCGGCTGGCTCGCCCGATCCGCGAGACCGTGCCCTGGGAAGAGTTCCCGCACCGCCGCCTCCTTCTCGCCTGGCTCCGTCAATGCCTCCTTGCCCGGGCGCTGGCTCTGGCCTGGGAATAGCTCCCGCGCCGCCATATCTCTCTCGCCAGCCTCGCCCGGGACCTCCTTTCCTGGGCGCTGCCCTGGAGCGTTCTCGCCTAAGAGCGGAACCTCTTCTATCGGGACCTGAGGGGTGGCCCACTCGCCTCTCGCCGAGAAGGCCAAGCTGATCGTCTGCAGAACCTCTCGCCTGAACTCATCCAGCATCCTCTTCGTTGCTTCCTCTCCCCGGGTGGGGGAGCCTCCAGAACCTGACCCTTCACCTTCACCTCCAGCCATGGGACAAAACTTAAGGCTTTCTTGAATCGGCTGCCTTCCACGCTCACCGCACCAGAACTGTTGAAGCCAAATATGACCTCAACTGAAGTTCGAAGAAAAAGGGGTGCAGCCAAAACCTACTCCTCTCAAGTCTCACCCCTTGACTGGATTCTAAGGACCTAAGACTGACCCTCAAGCCTCAGCAGGGAGGTCCCACCTCACACCCGGAAGATCTCTGAGAGCTTCCCCTCCAAAGCCAAAGCTGGGCTAGGAGCTCCTCAGAAAGCACTAGAATTCCGGAGACAATGATGGCTTGCTTTCTAAGGAGCCCTTATGGGTCTATTTATAGCATTTTGATGTCCTGAATTTACTGAAAAGCCCCTGGTTGGTCTGCCAATAGCCAAAACCCGCTGTTTTTCTGAGGGTACTGAAGTAATTTCTCCTGAGGGCAATTAAGACATTCTTTCAAAGACCCTGGGCCCCACTCGGCGAGAGCCAGTGCCGAGACCTTTCGGCCCAGGGCGTGGCGCGAACGTTCTCGCCCAGCGCAAGCGAGAACTCTCCGGGACTGAGACTTGGTTTGGGCGAGAGCGCTTCCGCGCAGTCTGTGCTTGGGGCTCTCGGCCTACGGTTTCTCTTTTATGGCATCCGGCGAGAGCGTTTCCGCCCTCTGTGGCGAGATCCTCCTTAGGGCGGGAACACTTTGGCTAACCCTCTTGTGACCATTGTGCTCCTTTGTCTGGCTCAGCGAATATGGGGTTGTACAACGTTTTCGTCAAGTTTCGGCGCCATTGGGATGGTGAGAAATCTTGAAAGGAGAAGAGAGAGTTTGTCGACACAAGAATCTAGTCTCAAAAATCTGGAGACCGTGTCAATAGGGTTTTTTCTTGACCTATTTATATGTTTCTAAACATTGAAGGTCAAAAGGCGCATCAAAATTTACTTAGGCCTGTTTCCAATGCTAATAGAAAGAAATTTCTTTCGTCCGATTAATTTTTCTCTTTCAATTGTATGGCGTGGCACATACACGTTGTCGACACTGGTAAGATGGTGTCGACACAGACTGCTAATGTCTCGACAGAAGTGTTGACTACTATGTGTCGACACCAATTGATGATGTGTTGACACAGATATACTTATTAGTTTAACAGAAATTCTGTGTAGACTCTAATTCTAAGTGTTGACACAACTTCTGGATGTGTCGACACTAATTCTAAGTGTCGACACAACTTCTGGATGTGTCGACACTACTTTTCTGAAGTGTCGACAACAATTTTCTAGATGTGATGACACAACTTCTCTGTGTCGACATAGACCTCTTTTTGTGTCGACACAAAATTACTTAGACAAATTTGTCAATCTATTCTATGTTCAGCATTCCTAATTCAATTTTAAAATTATTGAATTTAGTTTCATCTAATGCCTTAGTGAACATATCAGCAATTTGAAAACTTGTATTGACAAATTCTAAATATATATCCTCTTTTTCTATATGATCCCTAAGAAAATGATATCTTATTTCTATATGCTCTATTCTACTATGAGAAACATGATTATTACCAATAGAAATAGCACTTGTAGAATCACAGAATAAAAGGGTTCTACTTACCTGGATACCATAATCTTGAAGCTGATGATGTATCCACAACAGCTGTGCATAGCTGCTCCCTGCAGCTACATACTCAGACTCAGCTGTGGAGATTGCCACACTAGTCTGCTTCTTATAGCTCCATGACACCAATCTTCCTCCTAGAAATTGACAGGTGCTAGTTGTGCTTTTTCTATCTTCTTTGCATCCTGCAAAGTCTGCATCTAAATATCCAGTCAGTAAAAAATCTCTATTCTTAGGGTACCAAAGGCCTAGATTAGGTGTGCCCTTAAGATATCTCAAAATCCTCTTAACAGCAGTATAATGAGATCCTTTTGGGCAGGATTACTACCTAGCACAGACACATGTAGCATACATAATGTCAGGTCTACTAGCAGTTAGATAAAGGAGGGAGCCAACTATCCCTCTATACAAAGATTCATCTACAGGTTTTCCTGCATCATCTTTGCTTAAAGGCATACTTGTCCCCATTGGAGTTCTCACGTTAGTGGATGACTCCATAACATACTTCTTAATTAACTCCTGGGTGAACTTAGACTGGGATATGGACAGGTCATCATCAGTCTGTCTTACTTGGAGTCCTAAGAAGAACTTAAGTTCTCTCATGCTGCTCATCTCAAACTTCCCTTGCATAAGTTTAACAAACTTCCTACAAAGGTTGTTTTTAGTATAACCAAATATTATGTCATCAACATATATCTGGACTAGTATTATCTTCCCTTTGGATTCCCTAAGGAATAGAGTTTTGTCTATTTTCCCCCTTGAGAATTTGTTCTCAATGAGGAAAGTAGATAAGGTTTCATACCAAGCCCTTGGGGATTATTTCAAACCATATAGGGCTTTCCTAAGTCTATACACATAATTAGGATAGAGTGGATCAATAAAACCTGATGGATGTTCTACATAGACTTCCTCCTTTAAGTCTCCATTCAGGAAGGCTGACTTAACATCCATTTAGAACACTTTGAAACCCTGATAGGCTGCATAGGCTAGGAATTGCCTTATTTCTTCCAACCTTGCCACAGGGGGAAATGTTTGATCAAAGTTTATTCCCTCTTCCTGCATGTATCCTTTGGCAACAAGTCTTGCCTTGTTATTAATTATGATCCCACTCTCATCTAGCTTGTTCCTATAGATCCACTTAGTCCCTATGACATTGTGGTCTTTTGGTTTAGGAACTAACTTCCAGACCTTGCATCTCCTGAATTGATTTAACTCCTCCTACATAGCATCAATCCAGTGTGAATCTTGTATAGCTTCTTCAAATCTTTTAGGTTCCTGTTGAGACAAGAAGCTTAAGCATAGTACAGTGTTCAAGCTCCTGCTTCTAGTTTGAACTCCTTGACTAGGATCACCAATACTTTGGTGTACATGATGATCCTTTAAATGTCTAACTGCTGGAGGAAATCTGTCTACAGTTTGACTTTCTCCATTTTCTTCATTCTGCTGTACTTCATGGTCTTCATCAGCATCTTGTGAGTCTTGTACTCCCCTTGGACAGCAATCATCATTTTCCTCTTCCTGCCTTGTAGTTTGATCTTCTTTGATAGTCAGCATGTCCATCTTCTCTTTTATACCTGTAGAGCTACAAGAACTACTTGGCAACTCACTATTAATAAGTATTAATTCATCAAATATAACATGAACAGACTCTTCTACAACTTGAGTAGTCAAGTTATAGACTCTATATGCCTTACTATTATTGATGTACCCAATAAATATCCCATCCTGGTATTTGGCAGCAAACTTTGTTAGGTAAGACTTGTCATTGTTAAGCACATAGCACTTGCAACCAAAGATCATGAAATAGGATAAGTTTGGTTTTCTGCCTTTCATTACCTCATAGGGTGTCTTTTTGTGGCTCTTAGTGATGGAAGCCCTATTGAGCACATGACATGCAGTGTTTACTGCCTCAGTCCAGAAATATTCTGGGAGAGAAGTGTCACTCAATAGAGTTCTAGCAGCCTCAATGAGAGTCCTATTCTTTCTTTCAGCAATTCCATTTTGCTGAGGAGTTCTAGGTGAGGAGAATTCTTGATGAATCCCAAATTCTTCACACAACTTTGTCATATTTTCAGATTGAAATTCAATTCCATGGTCACTTCTGATTTTGACCACTGAATTGTTCAGTTCATTCTGAATTTGCTTAACAAAGTTGCAGAAAACAGTTGGGGTTTCAGATTTCTGCCTCAGAAAGAAAACCCATGAAAATCTAGAATAGTCATCCACAACCATAAATGTGTAGACTTTCCTACCTAGACTCTGAACTGGCATTAGACCAAATAAATCCATATGCAAGAGATATAAACACCTCACAGAGTCTTTGGTTTCTAGACTATGAAAGGAGGATCTGGTCAGCTTGCCTTTTTGACAAGCTGACCATATTCCATCCTTAATGCACTTAACTTGAGGACCATTCCTCACTAACTCTTTATTAAAGAGTTGACCAAGAGTCTTGTAGTTTAGATGAGCTAGCCTCTTGTGCCATTTGACACAATGAGAGGCTTTCTCATCAGCTACCAGACAAATAGGAGAATCATTATTCTCACTCACAAAGTTTAGGCAATACACATTTCCTCTCCTATAACCAGTCAACATGATCTTCTGATCACTTGACCTTTTAATATGACAACCATTTTTAATGAATGAAATATCATATCCAAGATCACTCAGTTGACTTATGCTTATCAAGTTATGTTTCAAACCCTTCACATAAGCCACTTGAGTGATAGTAATGGAGCTGTTAGAAATGTTACCAAACCCTTTGATGACTCCTTTTTAGAACCACCAAAGATTACTTTAGGTCCATTCAATATGGGTGAGTAGTACTTCAGCAATCCTCTTGTTCCAGTCATATATCTGGAACATCCACTATCCAAGTACCATAAAGGGGCATGACCACTTGGACTTATCTGCAACAAATAATTACTTAACCTTAGAACCCAAATTGTTATTAGGTCCTTGGTTCAGGTTAGACTTAAATTTAGCATAATTTGTAGCAGCCCTTCTTCCAGGTAAGCTGGCATTCATCCTGACACTAGTGTTATGTCAACAGTAAATGACAAAGTGTCCCACCTTACCATAACACCAGCACTCATATCTATTATACATCTTTTTAGGTACAGTTTTAACAGCTTTGCTGTCAACTGTTCTTAATACTGTAGGTATAGTGTTTCTTTACTTGAGTGTTGGATACCACTTGTCATTCAGAATGTCAGGCTTACCATGACCATGTATGATATCATGATCATTACTATTGGTAGGCTGTTGCACTTTTCTGAGAGCAATAGGGGGATTAAAGACAAGTGGCTTAACTGGGGCTTTCTTTTTTCCTTTTGGAATTAGCTGCTCTAGTATTTCCCTTAAAACCCAATCCTGCCTTACCCTTTTGAGACACAAAGTCATCAATTAAGGGTAGGACAGATTTTGGCTTAGAGAAACTAGCTACTAGATCTTTTTCCTTCTGAAGTCTGACTTCCAGAATTTTGATTTGATCACTCTTGAATGTGATTGTTCCCATCTGAATAACAGTTATGTTTTTCAGCTTGGCAATATCATTCATCTTCTGATCGAGCAACTTTTCTGAATCAGATGTAGCCAGCTTAAGAGCTGCAATTTCCTTAGCCTGAATTTTAGTCAGGTTTTTGCATATCTTAAATGTCTGCAGTAAATCACCATATTCATCTATAAGTTGATGAATATCTCCTTCAGATTCAGATCCATCCACATCTCTTGATGCAGATACTTCTGATTCTGAGCCAGTGAAATAATCAGAATCTTCAGATAAGCTTTTTACCTTACTTGGACCAGGCTGATCCTGGTAGTGATCTTCATTAGTCAGGGCCATCAGCCCTTTACACTGATGATCTTCTGTTCCATTTATTGAGTCCAGCAATTGCAAGAACTCAATCTCTTCTTCTATTGCAAACAGACCAATATAAGCTTCAACAACAGATTCAGAATCTGAAGATGATGGATCTATCCAGCTTTTCTCTTTCTTTACTACAAGGGATTTCTCCTTCTTATTCTTATACTGAGACTTCTTCTTATCTGCAGATTCCTTTCTTTTGTCTGGACAATCAGCTACTACATGTCCAGGTCTGTTGCAGCAATAGCACACAATCTTTGTAGTTGTTGATTTGTTAGGTTTTGACCTACTCTTGTCCTTTCTGGATGACTTTCTTTTCTGATAATATTCATCCTTGGACTGAGAGGAGGATGGCTTAGTTCTCCACTGCTTTTTCTTCAAAAATCTCTGAAACTGTCTTGTGAATACAGCAAAGTCCTCATCAGAATGATTGCTATCTGAGGTGTGACTATCAGAACTTTCAGAGATCACTTGTGCAGCTTTCTTAGGAGGAGATGGAGACATCCTACTGTCCTTTCTTGTGGCTTCTGCCTTGAAGGCCACTGACTTTTCTCTATGGTCAACTTTAGTACTTTTCACTTCCTCCTTTCTGGCCATGTGTTGCATTTCATAAGAAAGCAATTTGCCAAATAGTGTTGGAGGAGAGATTTCTGCCAGTCTAGCCACTTCCCTGATGGCACAGATCTAAGGAATTTATCATTCAACTCATATGTATTAAATACCCTTCCATATGACATTAGTTCATTCACAATTCTGAAGAACTTCTTGTAACATTCAGTGATGCTGTCTGATTTGCTTTGTCTGAAGCTCTCATATTCCTGATTAAGCATTGACTTTCTATCTTGTCTAACTTCTTCTGATCCCTCCATGTAGACTATCAATGTGTCTCACATCTCCTTGGAGGTTTTACAGTGAATCAGATTTTGGAATGTTGAGTCATATATGACACTCACTATAATATTCTGAGCTCTTTTGTCCATAGTAGCCAAGATAATCTCATCCTTAGTCATTTCTGAAAAGTCTTTTGGTGTCCTCTGATTAGCATCAAGAACTGAGACTTTCATTGGAATAAGGCCCTTCCTTAACAGCTATATATATTCTTGGATCAGATGCTTCCATAAACAATCTGAACCTTTCTTTTCATATTACAAAGATTTCCTTCCTGCATATGGGCAACTTCATGGAACCAAGTTCCTTATAATTTTCTCCTGAACCCATCTGTTCTAATTTATTCTTCCTCACAGATCTTACTCAGACTGTTAAATCTATCTTTGAGTAACCTCCCTCTGATACCACTTGAAAGAATTGGTTTCAAAATAACCTAAACACCTAGAGGGGAGTGAATAGGTACAATTCCTTTTTTACTCTAAGGCAGAATATTAATTCTGTTAATCAAATAGAATCAAACAGATCTACTGCTACCACATCACAAAAATCACACAATCACACACAATCACAGATGGCACACAGTTTTATATTGGTTCCCCAAATGATGGGTACATCCACTTTTCCCCTTCACTTATCTAGCAGTGTGCTAGATTCGGCCTAACTTCTTCCTTCCTTCTCAGATCTATAGATCTTACAGCTCAGAACCCAGTCAAGGTTCCTACAATTCAGAGTGAGTCCACACTCCTACAACTTAGGAAATTAAGCCCTACCTCAGCCTTCACCCAGGCCTACAACTCAGAAAATCAAATCTCCTACCTCAGGCACACAGCCCTACCTCAACCTTCCCAAGGCCTACAACTCAAAGATGTAAATCTCCTACCTCAGGCACTCAGCCCTACCTCAGTCTTTATAAATTAGGTTTACAACTCAGATCAATAATGATCTTATAGAAAAATGATAAAATAATAAGTTGTATCTTTCACCCAAGTTGAGAGAGAATGGGTAGAAAGTTTTCTTGATCAGTTCTTGAAGAATCTGATTTCACAGAAATCCACCTGTCTTTGGCTTTCTTCAAAGCTTCTTGAATCTGAACACAATAAGGTTGAATTTCTTGAAGATGATCTTCAATCAGCTTCCTTCTTAAAATCCAGAAATCAACCTGAATTATTCTTTGCAGATTAGTTCAGGATCTGCTCTTAAGAGACTAGTTGATGATAGTCTCTTTCTTCACTTGAATTGTTCGAGCTCTCTCTCTACAAATTTTTCTGAAGATATGTTGAAAATCTTCACTTAGATCCACTTGAAATCTCTGACTGGATTTCCTTGTGTATGTTGGATCTTCTGTTGTAATTATGTTTCGTGTACTTCTTTTTTTTTCGTTCTTCTGTGTTTTTTCTTTGTTGATAGAATCCGTCTTTATATAGACTTCATCCAAGGTTACCGGCTGATCCAGTTGCTAACCAACTTCTGACAGATCTGACAGTTACAGTAGACTTGTTGGTTATGGCAGCTGTCAAGTCTTCCAGTCACTTCTTGAAACTTTGTCTATGTCAGCAAAATGTCGAGTCTGAACTTCACATGTGTCGACACAAGTAGACTAAGTGTCGACACAATCCTTGGTGGTGTCGACACAGCTCTCATGGTGTCGACACTGCTTCTTGACATAGCTTCTGTAAGAATGTGTCGACACAAGTCCTGTGTGTCGACACAGTCACTTCTTGTCTTGACACAATTGACTTAGAAGAAATTCTAGTGTGTGTCGACACAAGTCCTGTGTGTCGACACAGTTGATGTCGACTGAACTTCCTGTGTGTAGACACAAGTCCTGTGTGTTGACACAGTTTATGTCGAATAAGATTTTTGTGTGTCGACACAAGTCCTGTGTGTCGACACAGTTGATGTCGACTGAACTTTCTGTGTGTCGACATAAGTCTTGTGTGTCGACACAGCTTTTCCAAGTGTCGACACAATTGACTCCAAGTGTCGACACAACTTTTCTCAAGTGTCGACACAAGTCTTCACAAGTGTCGACACAGCTTCTTCTGGTGTCAACTCATGGACTTAGAAACTTTTCCTGCATATTCTTAACTTGCACATATAAACTCAAAACAACATCAAATACACCTTGATGAATATCATTGAGCTAAGTTAGGCTTCTCCAAATCTGGTACACATTTTTCAATGTACCCAACACTACCTTGTAGCGAGATTCCTCCCGAAAGAATTTTCATATCAAGAAAAGAAGAAATTCTTTTCTAATATGAAAAATTATTTTTGGAAGGATCCATTTCTCTTTCGAATTTGCACAGATCAAGTAGTGTGGAGTTGTGTTTCTCAAGAAGAGGGCATCCAAATTCTTAGGCATTGTCATGAGGGACCCCGCAAGCGGGCACTATAAAGCAAATCTGATGGCAAAAAAGTACTTTAGGCTGGTTTTTATTAACCAAGTATCTTCAAAGACGCATATGCACTTGTAAGTCTTGGTGAGCAATGCCAACACACAGGGAATATCTCATGTTGTGATGAAATGTCATTCAATACATTTGTAGATATAGAGGTTTTTTATTTATGGGGACTCGACTTTGTCGACCCGCTACTGACTTCTTTCGGTAATCATTATATCTTGGTAGCAGTGGACTATGTATCAAGGTGGGCGAAAGCGCAGGCTTTCCCCACTAATGATGCCCGGGTCGTAAGCCAATTTCTTAAAAAACTGTTTTCTCGTTTCGGAGCACCTCAAACCATAGTGAGTGATAGGGGTACCCATTTTTGTAACGCCCAATTCACCAAGGTGTTATCTAAATACGGCGTAACACAAAGGTTGGCCACCCCGATCACCCCCAAACGAGTGGCTAAGTAGAAGTAGTAAATCGTGAAATAAAGCGTATTTTAGAGAAAACGGTCGATGCTAATAGAAAGGATTGTTCAATCAAACTTGATGATGTTCTGTGGGCCTATCAGACTGCGTACAAAACTGCAATCGGTTGTATGCAATATCGATTGGTTTTCGGAAAAGCATGTCACTTACCGGTTGAGCTAGAACATCACGCCTTTTGGGCACTTAAATTTTTAAATCTTGACTCGAATTTATCTTCCGAGCTCCACAAATTACAACTTAATGAGCTAGATGAGTAGCGTTCCTTCGCCTACGAAATCAATAAGTTATATAAAGAGCCCACTAAATTTTACCAATGTCGGAAAATTAAGCCCCCAAAGGAGTTCAAACTGAGAGACCAAGTTCTCCTTTATAAATTGTGTCTACATCTTTTCCCAGAAAAGTTAAGTCTCGTTGGTGCGAACCCTTTGTAGTTAAAGAAGTTTGGCCACACGGGGCTGTCGTTTTATCATACCCAGAAAGAGGCGAATTTAAGGTAAATAGGCACCACCTTAAAATAATTTTTTTTGATGATAACTTTAATGAAAATCAGGAGGACATTGTTCTCCCTAATCCCAAAGAAAAACTAGCACCCCAATATGGTCGAGCTCACCGACCATAATCAAAGCGCTCTTAGGAGGCACCCTAAGCTTTTCTTATTTAGTTCTTATAGAGCATTCATATTCATTTTTCAAGCATTTACAAGACTAACAGAGATTTAACAGACGTTGTCTGGAAGATCATGATGGTTGAAATTCAATTCGGTAACTTATATTTACTTACATTTTTTTATTTCCTTTAAGAAGGAGAAAAAAATTTTACACGTCCCAGTCACGGGCGTGATCGATAGGCGTGTATGGTCTAGATTTTCACTTTCGGGCGTGCGACAAGTTTTAGATCTCAACTCTATCTTTCGTCTTTGTCACGGGCGTGACCATCATTAGTCACGTCTGTGTCTTTACTCACAACCCTTGGATGCGAAAGGACACGTCCCGTGACAACTTAGCCGCAAAATTTGAACTTAACACGCCCTTGAGTCATGAACATGCCTCTGGGCCGTAGTTTTCAAATTTGAGTCAGAACCTCGAATTCTCGCCCGTTTTTAATTTCCTTTGTCAAGTAGTGCTACACGTCCATGAGTCACGGGCGTGACTCATGAACGTGATCTTCAACATTCGTTTTTATCGGCCCCGGGCAGTTTCCCAAGGGGTGCGTCGTGTCGCGCTTTAACGTTACGCGCCTCCCAATCACAGGCGTGGCTAGAGGGCGTAACCCATTAACTTTTCCTATAAACTCATTTTTTTTCTCTTCTTTCCCCTCACCTTTCCAATCATTTTGCACCTCTTGTCTCCCCCTTCTAAGCCAAAAACTTCCCTTTCTTTTTTCTCCAAAATGCCTTGTCACCACTCTCGGTCCATCGCTTCATCGTCTGAACACCCCGAGGATCTTGTCGCTATTGTTGAGATGCTTTCTTTTGAAAATCCTACCCAACGGAAGCGACGCTCGCCTCAACACCAAACCCTTTGGTATTTTCTGGATTCTAGACTGGGTGATCCTTGCCAGTTTTAGTGCTGCGAGTTTGATCCGCGAGTTTATTTCTACTCCGGGGTGGAGTGCTCTCTTCACCAACGACAAAGGCTCTTTTCTCGAACTCATAGTTGAGTTCCTCTCCTCCTTCGAGATGTAGAGGTCTAATGAAGGCAATCTCATCGCCTTTTGGATGGGTGGTGTCCCGCATCGCCTTCCGATCCGTCAGCTTAATGTTCTGATGGCTTTTTTGCGACGAGACATTTGCACTCTCCCACTCCTACAACAATCTTATTATAGAATTCCCCCGGCGACTTCAGCCCACTCGCTTTTTGGTTTGAAACAAGCAACGATGTCGATCCCTACACTTCAAAAAGATCAAAGGGCAGTCACCTCATCTCACCCACTTTCCATATCCTCCACAACCTCCTCACCTACTTTATTTTCGGTCGTGATGGCAACCACGAGTGGTAACAGAGAAAGATTTGTTATGCCTCTATAGCAAGCACAGTCATGTGCCACTCAACCTAGGCAAGATGCTCGCCACTTTCTTCCGCCACCAGGCTGAAAACGCTCGATTGACAGCCGTTCATGGAGGGAACTATATCACTCATCTCGCCAAGAGGATGAGGGTTTGGGACTCTCTTCCACAAATGTCCAACGTTCAGATCCCTATCTCCATTCAACTTCAAATTCTCCAGGCCCTCAGTGTTGAACGTCACCGTAATAGTCAATATCAGGCTATTCCTGCGGTAGTGGGTGGATCGTCTTTCGATATAGACATTGGAGCCGATCTCGGCGGTGCTCCTTCCTCTTCCTAGAATCCTCCACCATCGCAGCATTCTTCTCCGATGCCTGGGCCTTTCCATCATTGGGATCGTCAGTTCAAGGCACTTCAAACACGGATGCCTGGCATGATGCCCGACATGATGCCCGATATGCACAGCTTGTGAGTCGGGTCAACACACTTCTGCGGACCCAGGAGACTACCAATCATAGCATTTTGAGGTAGTTCGGGATTCTGCGAACTCACTTTCCACCTGGCAGAGAGGACAGTGACAAGGATTAATTAGGCTTACCTTTCTTATTTTTCTACATTATCATGTATCAGTTTTTCATTTTCTTGCATTCTCATGTATAGGGCTGAGCATATTATTCAAAACTCAAAATTTGCTCGAAAATTGTTCGAAAATTGCTCGAAAATTGAGTTGAATCGGAATCGGTTAAAATTGATTCGACTCAATTTAAGTCGATTCAATTTGACTCAAATCTGATTTCGAGTCGATTTCGAGCCAGCCCTAAATCGCTCGAAATATGATTCGAATCAACTCGAATTAATTAAAAAAATTATGTTTTTGTTAATATACTCTTATTTTAGGATTAAAAATAACAAAATTTAAACATAAATAAAAAAAATGAAAACTTTAAATATTTCATTTGCTAAATTTATATGTTGCCTAATTTAATTTTAAGCAAACTATGAATAAAATGAAAAATAATTCAATTTCGAGTCGATTTGATTCGATTTCGAGTCAACCCGATTCGATTTCGAGCCGACTCGATTCTATTTCGAGCTGACTCAGAATCGAGTCATTTCGAGCCGACTCGAGTCGACTCGAAATCAATTTCGAATTCGAGTTGATTTCGACCCGAGTTCGAGTCGAAAATTTTCGATTTCGAGCCGAGCCAAAATCGCTCGAACTCGACTCGATATCAGCCCTACTCATGTATCTATTTTTATAGTATCTGTTTTTAATGTTTCTTTTTTTTATTATAAATGTTTTAATCTTCTAGGCAATTATGTTTTTGTTTAATCAAAAAAATTCTATAAATATGATTTATGGTCTTCTTATTAAGCTATGATTCAGACATAATCGGTGCTCCGCTGGACTATTCTTCAGGGAAGTTCTCCTTTTCTTACTTTTATTTTTTCAAAACAAAAATATATTTCATCTCCTATTTACAAAAATATTTTTAGTACTATTTTTCAAAAAATATATATATAAAACAAATATTTTTAGTAATTAGAAAAAAAAAGATTTGTTTTAATAAATCTATTTTTTGAGAAATCATTATTTTCATGCCTACTCACTTGCGAAATTCCTAGCCAAATTAACTTTTAAATAGTGTTTCGATAATTTTCATTCTTTATCAGATATTTGAATTTTGAAATAAAACTGTTGGTCATGATGTGTTCCTAGTCGAGCACACGTGTTAGTAGAATTTTGTGTAGAATTAATTATTCAGCATACTATTAGATTTATCTTTCTCTTAATACGTAGAAACAGTTTATTCTACTTTAAAATTGAAACCGGTTGAACCCACGATTGCTTAAGTGAGTACGTAGAAAATAATTGGAGAAATATTAAGCGAGTCCAAAATTTGGTTTATTCTTTCTCGATGTATAGAACATTCCCTCTAGCGATCCTCAAGACATTTGCATAAGTTAAATTCATTAGCATGAAAAGGATTTAGGCATTCCTTTGGCTCGTTTGAACTTTTGTTATCCACACCCTAATATTTTTTTTGCTTAGCCACTTTGAGCTTATTCCATTTTTTTGGTTAGCTCCACCATAATAATTTAACTGAGGCTCAAATAGCTTCCTATTTGCACACTGATATGTGAGCTTAAATTTTTTGAGATTTGTTTACAAATCATGGTTGTTGGGTACATTGATCGTAATGTCCTAGATTTGAAGAAGGTCGACAAGTTAATGGTATACACATGAATGTATTTGATATATGTTTAAGTTCATTGTATGCGGTTGTACTCTGCTACATTGATTGGGCAAGCAATCAGAGTTACAATGACAGTTAGACTCAAGACAGGTTACTGGACAGGCAGAAAATATATCAAGTCCGGAAGCGTTAAGTGGTCTCACTTCACTCAACGCCAGAAGCCTAAAAGCATTGATAGAACTCCATGCAGTCAAAGCCGCAAAGTTGCTGATAAGAAATCTGTCTTAAGACAGAAGCGTTGAGTGAAGACAAGTCAATCAAAACCAACTCATCAAGAAATCTGCCTAAGGACAGAAGCGTTGAGTGAAGACAGTGCACTCAACGCCTACTCAACAGGATTTCTATCCAAGTATAGAAGTGTTGAGTGAAGACGGGCACTCAATGCCTTATCAATAAATCTGTCTTAAGGACATAAGCGTTGAGTGAAAAAGCTGCACCCAATGTCTTCATGCAAAGAAATTTCAACTAACTACAAAAGCATTGAGTGATGAAAGATCACTCGACGCCTTAATAGTTAGACTGCAAATGTCAAAAGCGTTGAGTGCTAAAGGTTTACTCGACGCTTAAAGATACAAAATTCTGCTAAGTGTTTCTGCGTTGAGTGATAAGGCTTCACTCAACGCCTATGCAAATTGTCTGAAATTTACTAAGTCCGTAAGCGCTAAATCATGCTGACGTCATCAGAAATTCAAATATTGCGGGAATAGCGCACTAGATGACAAAAGTCGTTGTATGCATTTAGTACAACTATAAATGCAAAAGTCACAAAACAGTTGCCATTTCCGGCCAGCCCATACTGCACAAAGAGCCATTGGACGGAGATCGATAAAAAGAAAGTTCCGAGAAATTAAGAAGTGCTTTTTGGAGACAGAGCTTTCTTGTCATCTTCTTCCTCTCGATGAAGGAGAAGTTTTCGAACAACTTGCTCCACAGTTAGTTTGTGATTCAGAGTTGGCTATTGAAGAAATAACTCACTGAAGAATAAACTTTTCTTCAATAGCAAGATCAAAAATTATGTTCTGAAGAAGAAGAAGAAGAGCAAGTCTAAGTTGTTGTTCATCTTCAAGGTCACTGCATGCAACTCTACTACATCAAAGGTTTAAAGAAACAGTACTCTTTAGTTACTTCTCAGCACAAGCAGAACAAACTTGAAGATCAACCATCTTGTTGTTATGAAGAAGACATGGATGAGTTCTTTTTGGTATTACCATGGTGATTTGGAAGTGATCAAACTTGTAATCTCACTGCCAACGCAATATGAGCCTATGGCGTCACACATAAGAGCAGTGGAGAAATTGGAAATGTTTGTGTTAGCTTTGCTCATATGTGATATGAGTGAAGGACCAAGCATATGACATCTGTATGTAATGGATTTTCATTTTGGGACCTATATTGTGACTATGGGTCATCAGGTAAGTGGTCGGAAGAATCTAAGGGAAATTTGTCGAGTATGGTCCTAAGGTTTCGACGAATAGTTTTGAATTCGACGAGTATAGTCATGACATCTCAACGAATTTGTTCAAATTTGTCGAGTATCGTAATGATATCTCGACAAATTGGACTTGGTTTATCGAGTATCGTAATGAAAATTTCAACGAATCAGACTCTGATTCGTCGTATATCGCCTTGGTGCTTAGACAGCTTGCTCTGTCTCGATTCATCGAGTATGTTCGTGTTTTTTCGATGAATATTTTTTATTCTTTGAATATTGATATATATACTTGACGAATTCTATATCCTCTGGTTCAATTCCTTTAAGTCTGGTTCGGCGTGGTCTGCGGGTATTGAAAGCTTCGGTCTACTGTATATATACGATGTAAACAGTAAACCCAGCAACTTATTGTTTCTTTTGACCAAATCGAGCGAGACAAGAATAGCAATTCTTTCTTCCCGAGGGAATAGTTACATATAGGGTGTGATCGCTGCTCCTTCCCGCCGACCACCCGACTTGTTGCCATTGCCGTAAATAGTTTCCTAAGCGTCGTCTTCATCACTGTCGCCTCTCTTTTAACGGATCTAGCAAACTGTGGATACGTTGAGGGCACACCTTCCAACCGAGATCTTGTGTGATAAGAGTTTAACGGTTCCCCATGCTCATGTGGATATACGTAGAGGCGTAGACACTATTCTACACTCGGAACTCCGGCCATTAGTGTTCGTTGGACTTCATCGGAGCACCTTGGTTGAGTATTTACTCAATCCCGCAAAGGTATAATTTATTTATGGCTATATTACTTCTTGATCAATGTTCATAGCTAGATCTGGATGTTTTTTGGGTTTTCTTGTTCCTAAGTTCGCTGCGCACAGGTTTTGGGACGCATAGTAAAACCCAACAGTTTTCTAAGTTCAGGAAGGCAGACTTAGAGAATCATTTCTCTGGAGTCATATATCATCAACAACATACTCTTCCTATAGGATAAATCTTGATCTGAGTTGTAAGCCTAAAATATAAAGGCTAAGAGGTAGGACCTGTGTACCTGAGGTAGGATTCTGTTGTGGATCTGAGGTAGGGCATGTGTGCCTGAGGTAGGATTCTTTTGAGAATCTGAGGTAGGGACTTTGGCCTGGGGTAGGATCTGAATCAGATCTAAGCTATATGAGAGATTTACTCTTTGAGTGTAGGGCTATCCTCCTAGCCCGAGTGTAGGAATTTTGATTAAGTCTAAGGTAGGTGATCTGAACGATCCCTGAGCTATAAGAGATATTATCTCTGAGTTGTAGGGCTTTGGCCTGAGGTAGGACTTGGAGGAAGTCTGAGAGATCCTGAGGGATCTGTGTTATAAGCTCTTACAGCCGAGATTTGGAGAAGATTGCATTATCTAACACACTGTTAGAAAGATGGGAGCGAAAGTGGATGTACCCATACCTTGGGGAAGCACTATAAATACTGGTGTGATGGTGTTAATTCTTGAAAGCTAACGTAAAGTCAATCACACAACTCACCAAAAACTTAAAGGTAGTCATAAAAGACTTAAAAATCTATTCACCCCCCCCCCCCTCCTTTAGGTGTTTAGCTACTCTTGAAACAAAGACTTTCAATGGTAATGATGATTTAGTATTCTTCATCTTGCTTGAAAAAATTTATAAAAAAGCAAAATTGTTAAAGAAAAAAAACAGAGAAAAGAAATTCAAGCATGAGCTTATATAAAAAATATACAAATTTATGCATATGATTTTACAAAAGTGCAAAGAATATGTACTGCACTTTGATATTTGCAAAGCATGATTCTTGTTTAATGTGTGCTAGCCATCATGTTTATCTTTATTTTCCATGACTTCAACCTAAGCCTATAATTCAACCTAAGTAAGCCATATTGATTCATGTTTGTGAGTTATACTAGTGTCATGGCGAGAGTGTGAAAGGGTGAGTGTTGGGTCAATTGCCCTCAATGTCCTAGATTTGAGTGAAGTCAGTCTTGTCAATGATATACAAAAAAGTATATTTGATGTCCTAGTAACAATGATGGGACAGATAGCCTAAGTGGCTAGGACAAGTAAACACTTACCTAAGGTGTGGAAGGACAGAAAATTGTCCAAGTCCACAGATGTTGAGTGAAGGTCATTCACTCAATGACAGATGACTTATAGCGCTGAGTGAAGCCTATACAGTCAAAGGCATGAAGTGGCAAGCTGAGAGAGTGACTAAGTGCACAGGAGTTGAGTGAAGTCAACTCACTCAATGTCATATAGCAAAAGGCCGTGAGACAGGCTAATGCAGTAAAAGCCTAAGATGAAATGGACAGTAAAGTGGCCAAGTCCACAGGCATTGAGTGAAGATCATTCACTCAATGCCATAAATCCATAATCATGGAGTATAGCTCATTTAGTCAACGCCACAAAACAACTGTGAATATTTACCAAGTCCACAAGCGTTGAGTGAGGCAAGCTCACTCAACGCAATGTGATATTTGCGTTGACTAATTCTCAAAGGAAGTGTTCATCTTAACACAAAAATTTGGCTAAGTCCAAATGCGTTGATTGCTTTCTCTCTTCATCGAGCTGAGCTCTGAGTTCATCGAGCTGAGCTTTAAGCTCGTCGAACTGGGCTCTAAGTTCGTCGAACTGAGCTTTCACTTATTCGTCGAGCAGAGCTTATAGTTCGTAGAACTGAGTTCTGAGTTCGTCAAGCTGAGCTCTCAATGCTTAAGACGCTGAAGAAGCAGAAATAGCTAAGGCAGAAAATAGCTAAGGCAGAAAGCGTTGAGTGAGGCATGCTCACTCAACGCTCTCAACGCCTAAATTACATAATGTGGCTAAGGCATATGTCATTGAGCGAGGTATGCTCACTCAACGCTCTCAACGTCATGCAAGCTGAAAAGGCTACAAAAATGGTTAAGGTAAAAACGTTGAGTGAGGTATGCTCACTCAACACTGTCAATTCCTAGATAGATAGAATTATCTAAGTACTTTGGCTTTGAGTGAAGATCATTCACTCAACGCCTATTCTACTGATGCTCGATTTTGACTAAGTCCATAGGTCCTGACGTCAACAAGATCTACAAAATCGATAAAGTCAACTTATGTCAAATCAAGTACATGGAAGCTACAGAACACGACAAACTCTGTTGTGATGCTACTGTACATCTTTTTTCGTGGAAGCAAGGTGCAGCTGGATGTTGTAAGTGGGCCCCACTGAGTTATAAAGAGTCGTTGATCGGCGAGAAAGCCAGAGGGCAGATAAAGATAGCTGAAGCTTCTTCCACTTCGGCAGGATAGTTCTAGGCAAAACAAGATAGCTGATTCTTCTGATTAAGCAAAAGTGAAGATAGTTGTTGAAGAGGACTCATTCCTTCAACAGTAGGTAGTTGAGTAAATCTGTTCAGTAAAGAAGTTAACTGCTGACGAGGACTCTTTTCTTCAACATCAAGTGGCCTAAACTGAAATTTGCTCAGTCCAGCAAGGTGGACTTAGAGATTAATCTCTGAGTTAGTTACTTAATCTTTTCTTTAAATTAACCTGTAGGATTCAGTGTGTACTGAATCTAAGTGTAGGACTAAGTAATTAGGCTGGGTGCTAGATCTGTTTAGATCTAAGCAGTAGAAACACTTTGTTTTCTAAGGTATGTGATTGGTGAATAACTGAGTTGTAGGATCCAAGTGTGGATCTGAGAGTTGGACTGTCCTCCCAGCCTGAGTAGTAGGGCTTTGTGCCTGAGGTAGGTGACTGTAAAGTCACTGAGTTGTAGGTGACAGGATTGTCACTAAGCTGTAGGTCTTGGAGGAAACTGAGTGTAGGGTCTTCGTGCCTGAGGTAGGTGATTAATTAATCACTGAGTTGTAGGTGCCTAGAAGGGCACTAATGTAGGTACCTGTTGGGTACTGAGCTATAGGAGTGTTGCAGCACTCTGAGAGTAGGGATGTGTGCCTGAAACTGTAGGGCTGAGAAGCCTGAGTTGTAGGCCTTTGTGTTTGGCTGAGGTAGGTGGCTTGAGGGTCACTGAGTGTGGGAGCACTGCAGAGCTCTGAGGTAGGAACCTGTTGGTTCTGAGGTAGGTGTCCTAAAAAGGATACTGAGTGTGGGAACTTGCTGAAGTTCTGAGTGTAAGGATGAGGGCCTGAGGTCTAAGCTCTGAGGAGAATATTTGGAGGAGTTTGACCTTATCTAATAAGAGTTAGAAAGTTGAGAGGGACAGTGGATGTACCCATAATTTAGGGAACCACTATAAATCTTTGTGTGCTTGTTTGTGTGTTTGTTTTTCTTTTATTAATTGCAAGTGTTAAGGACAAGATCTAGATCACCCTAAGCTGAAAGCTAAAAGAAAGAAACAAGATAACAAAAAGACTAAAAAAGATTTAAACACCTATTCACCCCCCCCCCCCTCTAGGTGACCAGCTAACCTTGAAATAAGAACTTTCAAGTGGTATCAGAGGGAGGTTGCTCAAAAAGGACCTAACAGTCTTAGTAAGCCTACATGGTTAGCTAAAAGTTGTTACATATGGGTTCAGGAGTGAACTATAGGGATTTGGGTGCAATGAAGCTTCCTATCTGCAAGAAAGAGAGTTTTGGCATATGGAAAGAGAGGGTTAGGATGTTCATGGAAGCAGCTGACCCCAGAGTCTTTGTAACTGTCAAAGAAGAACTTTTCATCCCTATGAAAGTGTCTGTCCTGGATGCAAACATCCAAACACCCAAGACCTATGAAGAGATGACTAAGGATGAAGTCATTCTTGCCACCATGGATAAGAGGGCTCAAAATAGCATAGTCAGTACAATTGAGGATTCTACCCTTCAGAATCTGATTCTTTGCAAAATTGCAAAGGAGATGTAGGACACTCTGGTGATCTACATGGAAGGCACAGAGGATGTTAGGGATGATAGAAAGTCTATGCTAAACCAAGAGTATGAGGCCTTTAGACAAACTAAGGGAGAGAACATAGCCACCTGCTATGAAAGATTCTTCAAGATAGTGAAAGAGCTAAGGACCTATGGAAGGGTCTTTAGTCATTATGAATTAAATGATAAGCTCCTCAAGTCTCTCACCAGAGACTGGGGCACAAAGATTTGTGCCATCAGAGAAATGGCTAAGCTAGGTGACCCTCCACCTCACACCCTATTTGGAAAGCTGCTCTCTTACGATATGCAGCTAACTATCGGGAAAGAAGAAGAGACAAACTTCAAGTCTCAGGTCAAAGAGAAGTCAGTGGCTTTCAAAGCTGAAGCCACAAGTAAGAGCAGGATAAAGACCCCTTCTCCTCCAAGAAGACCAGCAGATTCAGACTGCTCTGAATCAAAAGCATCAGACAACAGCATGTCTGATGAGGACTTTGTTGTCTTCTCCAAGCATCTACATAGGCTGATGAAGAAGAAGCACTAGAAGACCAGACCCTCCTCCTCAACACATCACTGGAAGAAATCCTCCAAATAGGACAGGTATGGCTCTAAACCCAGTAAACAGAATTTAGCTAATGTTATCTGTTACTGTTGCAGCAATACAGGGCATGTCATAGCTGATTTTCCAGTCAAGAGAAAGGAGAATAGTGAGAAGAAATCTCACCATAACCACAAGGGCAAGAAAGAAAAGTCCTTTATGGCCAAGAAAGAGAAAAGATGGACAGACTCATCATCATCTGAGTATGAAGAAGAAGAAGCCTACATTGGGCTAGTTGTTGTTGCTGCTAAAGATAAAACTATTGTAGCATGAGATGTCTATCCCCAAGGAAGGATAGGAATCAGGGCCCCTCTGACACTATCAGATAGTGACTCAAAGGTGGATGAAGATGGCCACGACTACAGAGGACTGATGGCAATGACCGATGAAGATAGCAGCCAAGATCAACCTGTTCAAAGTAAGGTACATTCTCCATCCTGCTTTGTGTCCATGCATGAGACAAGTCCTGACACAGAAGCCTCTTCATGTAATAGTGAAGATAATTCTAAATCAGAGGGTGATGTTAATCAATTGATTGATATATATAGTGAACTTCTGAATGCCTTCAAGAAATGCAAGAAGCTGACTAAGAAATGGGCTAAAGAGATTTTGTCTCTTCAACCTGCTTCTTCTCAGCTTACTGAAACAACTGATGTGTAGAATCAGATAATGAGGGAGCTCAGTCATCTGAAAACCCTATCAGGTATCTAGATGGAAACTATCAAGAGCAAATATAGTCTCATCAAAGATCTTGAAGAAAAACTCCAGAGGGAGAAAGGTATTGTGGCCAGCATCTCTCAGCCCAATACAGTATTGCCCTTGATAGATTCCTTCTCCTCACAGAGGGGTAAGAAGGGGTTGGGCTTCAAGGGTAACATAAGACCAGCCCATCCCAAAGGGAAAGGGAAAGTTCCAGTTGTGTCAAGGGCATCTAGGCCACCTGACCCATTCAAGAGGGTAATATACCCTTCAAATAGGTATGACCAAGAAAGTATTTATGGTCACTATTTGAATGATTCATCGACAAGTGGAACAAAAGATGTTCTCTTACATTTTGGAAGCTACAGTAGGACAAGTGCCTTTAAGGCTGTCCATGAAGAAATTCAAATGGCCCATCATGGACCATTTGTCTTTGGTGCTACAGCCTCTCCTCTCAAAAATGTGGCTGCAGCCTGTTCTCTGAACCTGCCAGCACAGAATAAGACTAAGGGTCAGTCTGTCAGCTTGCATGATATGGCTATTTCTAATGCTATCAAGAGCATATTATCTGAAAAGAAATGTGCTGCTGATAGAATTTAGAATAGGCCAAACAAGCCAGCAAGCAGACTAACCTTCAGTCAAATCCTTGTTGAAAGGAAATAGAAAATGGTTGCAGCAACTCTCGCTTCTGTCAAGACTGTAGTCAAACAAACTGCTAGGCCAACATAGAAGAGGAGATACAATATACATGATTGTTGGTGTTGTGGCAAGATAGGCCATTATGTCATTGACTGCTGGCACAATCTCAATGTGGTCAGAGCTAAAGTTAGTCCACCAGTCAAAAATTTTGTTGGAGATGTTCGGTTTCAGACTAATATACACCTAGGGCCCAATAGATATTGGGGTCCTAAGGTAAAGTAAACTGTATATTACAGGTTAGTCCAAATGGTCATACCCCTATATGGTACTTTGATAGTAGTTATTCCACGCACATGACTCGGACAAGGAGTAATTTGAAAAAGTACACTCCAGTAAGAAATGGACCCAAAGTAATCTTTGGTGATTCAGATAGAGGGATAACAAGAGGATATGGTAAGATCACCAATGGCATAATCATCATCACTAAGGTGGCTTATGTTGAAGGGTTGCAACACAACCTTATAACCATAAGCCAGTTCTCTGATCTTGGCTATGTTATTGTCTTCCACAAGGATGAGTTCCTAATTAGAAGGTCGAGTGACCAATAGGTCATCTTGACAGGCACTAGGAGTGGAAATGCTTATTGCTTGAACTTTCTATGCTTAAATACAGACTCTGTTTATCTAGTGGCAAATGAGAAATCCTCTTACTGTGTCCTATGGCACAAGAGGCTAGTCTATGTAAATTATAAGACTATTGGCAAGCTCTTCAGTCAAGAGCTAGTTAGGAATGGTCCCAATGTGAAGTGCTCTAAGGAGGGAATTTTCTCTGCTTGTCAAAAGGGGAAGCAGACAAAAACTTCCATCAAGGGTATTGGGATCAAAGATTCTGTGAGGTGCCTATACCTCCTGCATATGGACCTATTTGGTCCCATGCCAGTTCATACTCTTGGTAGGAAGGTCTACACCCTTGTGGTGGTTGATGACTTTTCTAGGGTTGCTTGGGTATTCATCCTAAAGAGAAAGAATGAAACCCTCAATATCTTCATTAAGTTTGTAATGCAAATTCAGAATGAGTTTAACAGCTCTATGGTCAAAATCAAGAGTGTCCATGGAACTGAATTCCACTCTGATAGCATGACAAGGTTCTGTGAAGAGCATGAGATTCATCAAGAATTCTCTTCACCTTGAACACTCCAGCAAATGGGATTGTAAAGAGGAAAAATAGAACTCTCGAAGAGGCTGGTAGGACCCTGTTGAGTGACATATCTCTCCCAGAATATTTCTAAGCTAAGGCAGTCAACACTACGTGTCATGTCCTCAACAGAGCCTCTATCACCAAATTTTCCAAGAAGACTCCTTATGAGATCTTGAAAAGCTGAAAACCAAATCTGGGCTATCTCAGAATCTTTGGTAGTAAGTGTTATGTGCTCCATAATGGAAATTTCTATGTGATTAAGTTTACTTCCAAATCCTTTGATGGAATTTTTGTTTGGTACAACAATCATAGCAAAGCCAACAGCATATACAACTTCAAAAGTCAAGTTGTAAAAAGTCAGTGCATGTAGTCTTTGATGAATCTAGCATGATTAATAGGGTGTTGTCAAGCCCCTCCTCCAGCACTGCAGGTACAGAAAAGATGATGGATAATCTGACCATCAAGGAAGCAGAATCAGCTATTCAAAATGAAGGGGATATTCCTGAAGGTCCACCTAACACTCTTGAAGCAGATGAGGATCAGCAAGGAGCTATTCCTAAATCTGATGCAGAAAGAAGAGTACTTATAGAAGCTGATGCAGAAAGAAGATTACCACCAGCAAAGAGGCATTTAAAAGACCATCCTTGTTGGGTTTTTGTTACCACAAAAATCTTGATTTGAAGAAGTCCCCTTAAAACTAAGGTGAATTATAGTTGTATTTGATGGTGTTTGTTTAGATGTGCATGCAGGTTATAATTGCCAAGTGTAGACCAATATTAGTCTACAATGAGTCGCAAAACACAGGACCATACAATGTAATCCCTCATTGTGTGATCCATGGTGTTGACTCATGTGTAGCCTCTCTATTGGGGCACACTTCTTTTTCAAGTGTTAAATATATGGAAGAAACTATGGGTTGCTGATCTACAAGAAAAAGAATTGAAAACTCATTAAGAATTTGGCTAAGTAAAATTCCCGAGAAGACAAGTCAGTACTCGAGTAGCTTAAGTCTAGTACTCGAGTAAGTTTAGCTTATTACTCGAGTAAGCAGAAATGTTAAGTCCAGTACTCAAGTAGGTCAAACCAGTACTCTAGTAGGGTAAGTTTAATACTTGAGTAAGCAGAAACTTTCATTCTCAAGAAGTTCTAAGGCCAGTACTCGAGTATGTCAAGCTAGTTCTCGAGAAGCAGAATTCATCACTCGAGAAGGCCAAGTCTAGTTCTTGAGTAAAGTCCTCTGGTTCTCGAGTAACATAAGGTAGTACTCGAGTAAAGTCCTTTGGTTCTCGAGAAGACCAAATCTAGTTCTCGATTAAAGTCCTATGGTTCTCTTGTAACATAAGCTAATACTCGAGTAAAGTCCTTGGTTCTCGAGACACTTGAATTAATTTTCCTTATGTACTTGTTCTCGAGAACTTCATACTTTTGTCTCGAGAATTAGAAGCTGCTCTCGAGTAGTTACTCCTTCACTCGAGAACTGAAGATCAAAATTGCTGATATTTTTGCCAAGCCCCGGCCGAAGTGATTTTAAACTAACCTCGATTCTTATTGGTCCACGTGTGCACTCATTTTTTATTATGACCGTTAGGCTTGTCCTATAAAAGGTCCTATTAGTTTCAACTAACCCTAAAACACGCCAAAATAAGTTTTTTGAATCATCCTTTCATTCTAAATTGGGAAAGTTGTTGCTCCACATCGTCGTTCTCGCCGCTGCTCTTCTCCGATTCAAGAAGTTCAGAACAAGAATCGATCAACAGATCAAGGGGTTCAACTTCTACAGATTTCTTTCTTGATCGTGTTGATCTTAAGAGTTTTAGATCCAGAGATTTCGACAGTCTTACTCGATCTATTCATGACAGAGTTTCAATTTTCAAGGAGGAAGAAATCTGAAGTTCTCAGATCTGAAGTGAAGTTTATTCTACTGTTCTTGTAAATCTATTTCAATTCCTGTAGGAGGTTTTGTCTCCGAGTTCTATAGGAAGTTTTCCTTCCGAGTGTAGATCTCGTTTCAAGATCGAGTTGTAGGAGATTCTTACCCGAGATGTAGGAGTTTTTACTCCGAGTTGTAGGGGCGTTGCTCTGAGTTGTAAGATTTTTTTCAATCCGAGAATAGTGGAGTAGTCGAGTCTAGTGCATTGCTAGATCGATGAGGTGGAAAGTGGATGTACCCAAGGTTGGGGAACCACTATAATTCTTGGTGCCATCTGTGAATTCTTGCTTATTTTTTTGTGCATCGCTCGTTCAATTTTTATTCCGCAAAAAGACGCAGAACTCACCTATTCACCCTCCTCTAGGTGATTTAGGTTGACAACTTAAACATTTTTCAACTGGTATTAGATGGAGGTTGTTCATCAAAAGGTTAACACCATGAGCAGATCTGTCCCAAGTTGTCTTTTGTGTGTTTCAAGCATGGACATATCCAAGAACTCCACTAAGCTTCCAGTGTGTAATAAGGCAAACTTTCCCATGTGGAAAGAAAGAGTAAAGTTCTTCATGGAAGCTGTTGACCCCCGCATCTTCATGATAGTGGAATAGGCCCTCATGTGCCTATGATCGCTTCCACTATTGATCCTACTAAGAAGGTGCCAAACAAATTTGTGGACCTCAACAAAGACGAGATTGCACTTGTCTCTCTTGACAAGAAAGCCAAAAACATCATCGCAAGCGCAGTTGATGACTCTATGTTGTAGAACCTCATTCACTGCAATTCTGTCAAGGAGATGTGGCAGTCTCTAATCATCTCAATGGAAGGCACAGAAGAAGTAAGGGATGACAAAAGATCCCTTCTGAATCAGAAGTATGAGGCCTTCAAGCAAGGCCGCAATGAAGCAATTTCTGACACATATGAAAACTTTTTCAAAATCATCAATGGCCTAAGGAACTACGGCCGGGTGTTCACAGATGGTGAACTAATCGACAAGTTCCTGAGATCCTTGACAAAGGAATGAGACAACAAAATATATGCCATCAGGGAGTTCGGGAAATTAGCATAAACCGGCCCTCAGAATCTCTTCGGGAAGCTAATGTCATATGAGCTTCAAATCAATATAAGAAAAGCTGAAGAAGAGGGAAACAGATCTTCGTCAAAAGATAAGTCTGTTGCACTGAAGGCAGACAGCTCAAGAAAGTCCAAAACACCAACTTCTGCTTCCACTCAAGAAGACTATGAAGAAGAAGACTCAGAGTCAAGCACCTCAGGCTTAGAGCTATCTGATGGAGAGTTCTTCCTACTCTCCCGACAATTCAAGAAGTTTCTCAGCAAGAAGAAACAAATGAGATTAAATGATTCCTCATTAAGAAGATCATGTCACGGTGGTGACTATCAAAAGAAAAGTCACACATCTAACAGATATAAATCTAAACCAAACAAACATATTTCATCTAACATTCTTTGCTACTGTTGTAATAAGTTATGGCATATAAGTACTGACTGCCCTCACAAGGAGGAGGTTGGAAGAAAAGAGGAGAAGAAAACTTCTTATAACAAGAAGAGAACTGAAAGAAGCCTAGTAACCAAGAAGGAAAAGACTCTCAGCGACTCTGACTCATCTGAGTCAAGTGAAGAAGAAGAAGCCTGCTTTGGGCCAATGGCACAAACAGATCAGGAAGAAGAACCCCACTATACTGGGAAGGTAAACTCTCATACTCCTCTCTCTGAATCAGATGTTTCTGACCATGATCATGAGGACTGCTCTTCGGACGATGAGTCTGAACTCAGGGCACAATATAAAGAGTTAATCAAGTCTTACGACAAATGTCGAAAGGTTGTGAAAACTCAGACCAGGGAGATTAAATCTCTCAAGGCTGAAGAGTGCACTTTGAGAGAGGAAGTCGCCAAGATGGACTCACTCAGATAGAACTTTAATGTCACAATTGAAGAGTATAATAAAGCTCTCGAGCACTTAGATCTGAAGGAGAAAATCATCAAAGAATTGTAAGAATAACTTGCAGTTGAAAAGAAACTCGTTAAAAGTTTCTCCAAGCCCAAGACTATCCTTCCATTTATTGCTTAATTCTCAGCTCAGGCCAAAGGTGCTGGCTTAGGCCATATGGATGCTCCTAGTAAATCTTCTAGGAGAAATAAGGCTCAATGGAAGAATAAGGCTGCCAAGAAATCTTTGGCCTAGGAGAAGGGGAAAGCTCCTCAAGATCAGACTTCATTCAAGAAGGTTATATTTCCAACCAACGAGTTTGATCTTGATTCCTCCTACAGTCACTTTGCTAGGCCTACTTATGTAGAGCCCAAGTCTCTGTACCAAGGATGGACCCATCCCCGAAACTTTGGCAAAAGTGTCTTCAAGGCACCTTATGAGGAGATCACTCTTCAGAGCTATGACCCTTATAGTCATGGCCACAACATCAAGAAAGCACCAAACGTAAATCCCGTTGTGGAAAAGCCTCTTAAGGAGAAGAAGTCATGTGAGTGTCATTACCATGAAGCTTCTACCTCCAAGTCTATTTTCCATGCTTGACCACACTCTCAAAAGGTCAAGCAGGAGAAATTTAGGCAAAAATACAACAGGTTCGACTGTTGGTGATGCGGCAAAGTTGGTCACTTTGCTATAGATTGCTGGTTTAACTCTAGAAATTGTCACTCCTCAAATTAATAATGTGAGAAAGACCACTCACAATGTTAACACACGTAGGGGGAGTATGCTAACCAGAGACCTAGGACCCAAACCTGTTTGGGTTCCTAAGGGATTCTAAACTTATGGATGTAGGTATGTACATAGGCCAACAAAAACTCCTACCTGGCAAATGGACAAGAAGAGGTTCCTGGAAATCTCTTGGAATTAGAAGATTTAATCTATGTTGTTGAAAGTTTGACAACAAAGCAACTGAAGATGAGTTTCTCCTGAATTGGTTGAGGGGCAGCTTCTAGCTGAAAACTCTCTCCAAAAGGACCTCAGAGGTGGTTGAGCTCTCAGTGAAGAAGAGGTTATGATTGATACCACTGCCTTGTCCCCAATTAAAGATGTCAGAAAGTGGGAGAGAGAGAGAAGAAAATAAAAGGGAGGAGAACAATGCAAGGCTGGATGAAGAAGTCAAAAAGGGGGAGAAATTCATCGGTATACCCTTAAGAAAAGTAAGGCAATGCATTTTTTTTATTCACTTCACATTTTTTCCTATGCAATTCAACTTAGTATATGTGGTTCTGACTTCTTCAAATAGGGGAAGATTGTTGGGTTTTTGTTACCACAAAAACCTTGATTTGAAGAAGTCCCCCTAAAACTAAGGTGAATTGTAGTTGTATTTGATGGTGTTTGTTTAGATGTGCTTGCAGGTTATAATTGCCAAGTGTAGACCAATGTCAGTCTACAATGAGTCGCCAAACATATGACCATGCAATGTAATCTCTCATTGTGTGATCCATGGTGTTGAATCATGTGTAGCCTATCTATTGGGACACACTTTTTTTCAAGTGTTAAAGATATGGAAGAAACTATGGGTTGCTGATCTACAAGAAGAAGAATTCAAAACTCATTAAGAATTTGGCTAAGTAAAATTCCCGAGAAGACAAGTCAGTACTCGAGTAGCTTAAGTCTAGTACTCGAGTAAGTTTAGCCTATTACTCGAGTAAGCAGAAATGCTAAGTCCAGTACTTAAGTAGGCCAAGACAGTACTCGAGTAGGGTAAGTTTAATACTTGAGTAAGCAGAAAATTTCATTCTCAAGAAGTTCTAAGGCTAGTACTCGAGTATGTCATGCTAGTTCTCCAGAAGCAGAATTCATCAGTCGAGAAGGCCAAGTCTAGTTCTCGAGTAAAGTCCTCTGGTTCTCGAGTAACATAAGCTAGTACTATAGTAAAGTCCTTTAGTTCTCGAGAAGGCCAAATCTAGTTCTCGAGTAAAGTCCTCTGGTTTTCGAGTAACATAAGCTAGTACTCGAGTAAAGTCCTTTGGTTCTCGAGACACCTGAATTAATTTTCCTTAAGTACTTGTTCTCGAGAACTTCATACTTTTGTCTCGAGAATCAGAAGCTACTCTCGAGTAGTCACTCCTTCACTCGAGCACTGAAGATCAAAATTGCTGAAATTTTCGCCACGTCCCGACTGAAGTGATTTTAACCTAACCTCGATTCTTATTGGTCCACGTGTGCAGTCATTTTTGATTATGACCATTATGCTTGTCCTATAAAAGGTCCTATAAATTTCGACTATCCCTAAAACATGCAAAAATAAGTTTTCTGAATCGTCCTTTCATTCTAAATCAGGAAAGCCGCCACTCCTCATCATCGTTCTCGCCACTGCTCTTCTCCGATTCAAGAAGTACAAAACAAGAATTGATCAACAAATCAAGAGGTTCAATTTCTACAGATTTCTTTCTTGATTGTGTCGATCTTAAGAGTTTTACATCCAGAGATTTTGGCAGTCTTCCTCGATCTGTTCCTGATAGAGTTTCAACTTTCAAGAAGGAAGAAATCTGAAGTTCTCAGATCTGAAGTGAAGTTTATTCTACTGTTATTATAAATCTATTTCAATTCTTATAGGAGGTTTGTCTCCGAGTTCTGTAGGAAGTTTTTCTTCCGAGTATAGATCCCGTTTTAGGATTGAGTTGTAGTAGATTCTTCTCCGAGTTGTAGGAGTTTTTACTCCGAGTTGTAGGGGCGTTGCTCCGAGTTGTAGGATTGTTTTCAATCCGAGAATAGTGGAGTAGCCGAGTCTAGTGCATTGCTAGATCAGTGAGGTGGAAAGTGGATGTACGCAACATTGGGGAACCACTATAATTCATTGTGTCATCTGTGAATGCTTGCTTATTTTTTTGTGCATTGCTCGTTCAATTTTTATTCCGCAAAAAGACACATAACTCACCTATTCACCCCCCACCTCTAGGTTATTTAGGTTGACAACTTAAACATTTTTTAATTCTTCTCACCAAATCATTGGTGAACTAAGTCATGGAGTAGTGACAAGGAGCAGAAATCTGAATAGAGCTATGCATGCAAGCTTCCTGTCACAAGTGGAGCCAAAGAAGTTTGAAGAGGCCAACATAGATCAATTCTGGATAGTGTCAATGCAAGAGGAACTGAACTAGTTCAAAAGATGCAATGTCTGGAAGTTGGTTCCTAAACCTCATGGACATAATGTCATTGAAGTCAAGTGAATTTACAGAAACAAACTTGATGAAAATGACATTATAATTAAGAACAAAGCAAGATTTATAGCTAAGGGGTATAGGCAGGAAGAAGGCATTGATTTTGATCAAACTTTTGCCCCTGTAGCAAGATTGGAGGTCATTAGATTATTCCTTGCATATGCTGCACACAAGGGAATCAAGGTCTACTAGATGGATGTGAAGTCATCCTTCCTAAATGGTGACTTAAAAGTGGAAGTCTATGTTGAACAACCTCCAGATTTTTATAGTTTCTAACTCACCTGATTCTGTTTATAGACTTAGGAATGCTATATATGGGCTAAAGCAAGCCCCCAGAGCATGGTATGAGACATTGTCTAGCTTTCTCATTGAGAACAAATTCTCAAGGGGGAGATAGACAAAACTCTATTCCTTAAGGAATTTAGGGTAAGATCATCCTAGTTCAGATCTATGTAGATGACATCATCTTTGGATCTACCGATGACAACCTCTGTAGTAAGTTTGCCAAACTTATGCAGGGGAAGTTTAGATAAGCAGTATGGGTGAACTTAAGTTCTTCTTGGGTCTCCAAGTAAGACAGACTGATGATGGCTTGTTCATATCCCAGTCTAAGTTCACTAAGGAGTTAATAAAGAAATTTGGAATGAAAAATTTCTCCACCATGAGAACTCCCATGGGATCAAGTATGTCAATATGCAAAAATGAGGCAGAGAAACATGTTGATGAGACTTTGTATAAGGGGATAATTGGTTATCTTCTTTATCTTACAACTCAGAACCTAAGATATCCTAAGTGGTAGGACAGATAAACACATACTTAAGGTGTGGAAAGATAGAAAATTGTCCACATCCATAGCCATTGAGTGAAGGTCATTCACTCAATGCCAGATGACTTATAGCACTGAGTGAAGCCTATACAGTCAAAGCCATGAAGTGACAAGCTAAGAAAGTGGCTAAGTCCACAGGCATTGAGTGAAGTCAACTCACTCAACGCCACACAGCAAAAGGCTGTAAGACAGGCTAATGCAATCAAAGCCTAAGATGAAATGGACAGAAAAGTGGTCAAGTCCATCGGCGTTGACTGAAGATCATTCACTCAACGTCATAGCTCCATAATCGTTGAGTATAGCTCATTCAGTCAATGACACAGAAAAATGTGAATATTTACCAAGTCCACAATCGTTGAGTGAGGCAAGCTCAGTCAACGTCATGTGATATTTGTGTTGACTAATTCTCAAAAGAAGTGTTCATCGTGACACAAAAATTTGGCTAAGTCCAAATGCGTTGATTGCTTTCTCTCTTCGTCTAGCTGAGCTCTGAGTTCGTCGTGTTGAGCTCTAAGTTCGTCAAACTAGGCTCTGAGTTCGTCGAACTTAGCTTTCACTTACTTATTCATCGAGCTGAGCACAGAGTTCATCGAACTGAGTTCTGAGTTCGTCGAGCTGAGCTCTCAACGCTTAAGATGCTGAAGAAGAGGAAATAGCTAAGGCAGAAAGCAGCTAAGGCAGAAAGCGTTGAGTCACTTGAGTGAGGCATGCTCACTCAATGCTGACAACGCCTAAATTACAGAATGTGGCTAAGTGAAAGAAATAGTGCCTAAACACCTAGAGGGGGGGTGAATAGGTGAACTTTATCTTTTTAAAATTAAGGCAGAAATTCTGTACTTCAAATGCAATTCTACAATTATCACAACACAGCAACCATACAATCAAACATACACAGAGTGCACACAGGATTTATAGTGGTTCCCCAAGGTCTGGGTACATCCACTTTCTCCCTTCGCCTATCTAGTAGTGTACTAGATTCGGCCTAACTTCTCCACTTCTTCTCAGATCCTCAGATCTTACAACTCAGAACCCCAAACAGGTTCCTACAACTCAGAGTGATCCCACTACTACAACTCAGGCACAAAAGCCCTACCACTCAGTCTTCAACAAGACCTACACTCATAGAACAAAGTCTCCTACAACTCAGGCCCAAGGCCCTACCTCAGTCTTCAACAAGACCTACACTCAGAGCACACAAACTCCTACACTCAGCCTTTATAAAATAGGCTTACAGCTCAGATCTATACAAGATCCTACAGATATATTAATAATACAAAGTAATAACCACAACTCTAAAAGAGAGAGATGAGTTGACTGGCTTCTTGATGAGTTCTTGGAAGAACTTGGCAGAGATCAACCTCCCTTGGCTTTCTTCAAAGCTTCTTGAATTAGAACACAGTAGGGTTGTATCTCTTTAAGATGATCTTCAATCAACTTTTGTCTTGAGATTCAGATCTCAATCTGAATCTTACTTCGCAGCCCGGTTCAGCAGCTGCTCTTCTTAGAATGAGCTCTCTCTCTCCTACTTCTTAGATCTTCTCTTGAAGGTCTTCTTCTTTGTTGTGTTGTTTTTCAATTCATTGATTGTTGTCCATCTGCTGAAGAAGAAAGGTCTTTAAATAGTCTTCCTCCAAGGTAACCGGCTGATCTGGTTTCTAACAACTTTCTGACGGCTCTGACAGTTGCAGTTGACCGGTTGAAATGGCAACTGCCAAGTCATCCAGTCACTTCTTGAAATCTCTGTCACTGTCTGAAAGTTTCGAGACAGATAGTCATTATGTGTCGACACAAATAGACTAAGTGTCGACACAAGTAGACTAAGTGTCGACACTAGCCTTGTTGGTGTCGACACAACTCCTTGTGTTATTGTAACAGCTTCTCGACACTACTTCTTCAGAATGTGTCGACATTGATTCTGTGTGTCGACACAAGCCTTCTGTTGAATGTGTCGACACTGATTCTGTGTGTCGACACAAGTACTTATTCTTTAATACTTAGTTGAATTCTACTGTGTGTCGACACAAGCCTTCTTGTGTCGAACTTTGCTGAGTGTCGACACATCTCCTTTGTGTCGACACATGCCTTCATGTGTTGAAACTTTGCTGAGTGTCGACACATCTTCTTTGTGTCGACACATGCCTTCATGTGTTGAAACTTTGCTGAGTGTCGACACATCTCCTTTGTGTCGACACATGTACTTTAACTTTGTTGAAGTTTGCTGAGTGTCGACACAGCCTCCTGGTGTCGACACTTTTGATGTCGACAAAGTTTATCTGGGTGTCGACACTGCCTCTAAGTGTCGACACTGACTCTTTTGACAATTCATCACTATGTGTCGACACTGCCTGTATGTGTCGACACTTTTATTCTGGTGTTGACTCTGCCTTCCTGGTGTCGATACAATTACTCCAAGTGTCGACACAGCTTCTCTAGGTGTCTACATAAGCCTTCATAAGTGTTGACACTTCACCTCTAGGTGTCAACACATGGACTTAGAATATTTCCTGCAATCCTGTAGTTACTTAACCTGCACAAATAAACTCAAAGCACATCAAATACACCTTGATGTATATCATTGAGTAGGGTGAGGCTTCTTCAAATTAGGTACACATATTCCAATGTACCCAATAATCTCCCCCTATTTGGAGAAGTCATAACCCTTAGTCAATGATATACACCATTCATAACAAAGACTCAGTATGATGTATAACAGAATTTTATGTCACGGTAAATACTAAACATGTATAAACAAAACATGTATAATCAATTATCTCATAATAACAATGTAATAGATTGAATCATGAAACATTGTTTTTACAACTTCCAACATTTTCATTAATCAAAAGTTTACATAGAGTTTAATGCAAATGATTACAAATTGTAAACTTAAGAAAATTCTATCCTATGGCTGCACTGGCTCCTTGATAACAATGTCCTTTCCAGATTGAATCTTTTCTTGAACTGGAGCATCATTGTCATCAGCAGGCTTCTTTCCCTTAAGATCTGTCTTTTTCAGCTCTTTAGCCTTTATCTTTTGCCTTTCAAAATAGTGATATGGCTTAGGGAAATACTTGCTAGGCTCCTGTGCATTAGGAGGTAGCCTTCCCAGTTTAGCCTTCCTTCTGTATTGTACTATAGCCTCTTGCCTATTCTCATGTTTTCTCCATTCTTGGTCAGAATACCATTTGCCCCTATCCAGAAAATTATCTTTTGCTGCCTTCCAAGCAGTTAATATGATATTCCTAGAGGTTGGGCTTCATTGCTCAAAGTCTGGCCTTAATTCAGCCTACTCTCTGAACCTTTTTCCTAAATACTTGGGCCTCTTATTCTTTTAGTACTGCCTCTGGCACAGGCTGTACAACTTTCTCAAGAATAACATTCTGATTACCCTCAGGAGGACTATACATAGATTGTACCTCCTGATGTATCATGTCAAAATCAGCAGGAGGATATATCACTTGAGCCACTTCAGCTTGTTCTCCTCCAAAATATACAGGATTAATTCCAGATTTTGCAAAATTATCATCATCACATAAAGGTGGATATCTCAGGGTAGCTCTGATGCTGTTTGAGATCCATTTTGCATGATCAGAGCCTGCCTTGACTAAAACCCTCTCCCCCTTTATGACTTCTCTTACTATATGATCCCTAAGATCATCTTTCTGGAATCTTATTTGAGCATTCAAATAGTTAACTCCATCCTTATAAAAAGGTTTTAACCTTTGTAGCTTGTCAGTAATTGCCTTCTGAGAAGCTTCAATGCCAGTTTTGACAGCAGTGAGGCTCTCTTGTAATTTCTTATCAAATCCTTCTTTGGCAGTTGCACGTACTGCAGGCTGTGCAACAACTATAGTTTTTATTTCAGTTACAATAACATTATGTGAAGCAGTCAGATTATCATTCATCCTAATCTGATTCTCCAAAACATATCCTTGTTTGACTGCCATGTCATCCACTTTTGTTTTTATCTTCTCTTGATGAGTAGCCAAATAGACCACTGCATTGCCTCCTTTATGGAAACATTCAGTCATTTCCTTCTTATGTTGATTTACTTCAAATCTGATGGACTTTATGTCTTGAGCTAAGGAAAATTGGAGCTCCTTATGGTGCTCATCCATATAAGTTTCCATAGCCTTTCTTTGCTCATCCAGCTTGAGTTGCAAAGCCACCAACAAAGAACTATAATCATGTGTTGGAGCTTGTTGTGGAGCAACTGTTTGTAAAGCTTTCTTGTAGCTTTGACTTCTTCTTTTGAAGACTTGTAACTTTCTTTTCTTGGCTCTAGCAGCCTCTTCATCTTCAGATTCAAATGTACTAGCAATGTCTACCCTATCCTTAGGACTAGGAGGTAAATCCTTCTCAGTCCTTGGTAGCTCCTCAGTATTCCTTTGTTCCTCAGTCTCTTTTGTAGCAGTTTCCTCTATTTGCTCCCCAACTAGATTGACCTTCTCCCCCTCAACAACTGCTTTCTCTCCCTCAAAGTCAGTCTGTAAAAGATCAGGGAACAGCTCTTCTAGTGTATACTCCTGTTGAGGATGGACTGGTGAATCTCTGATCTCAGAAGCATTTAATACTTCTTTATCAGCAACTGATGTGTCCTCCATGACAACATCTTGTGGTTGACTATGTAACTGTGTTTGCTGATCAACATCAAGTAATGATTCAGTCAAAACTTCATCCTTAATAGTGAAATTTAATTTATTAATTTCTGTGATTACCTCTAGAATGGTTTGGGTAGCCCTTTCACTCTCTAATTGAGTTGGCTCATCCACATGCAGATGCTCCCCCTGGAGTGGATCCAGGTGAATAGGGCTAGCTGATGGTAGCTCCCCCTGCCTCTGTGCATCTTCCTGTCTTGCTGGGGATTGTTCAGCATTTCTTCCCTCTCCATCATCAGAACTAAAAATTACTTGCTCTTCTGAGCTACTTGAGGATTCAGAAGCCACAATGGCTTGTTTCTTCTTCTTCTTCTGAGGTGTTTCCTTTTCTGGAGTTCGCATTTCCTTTGTCAATACTCTATCCCACCTTGAAAAAATTCTAACATCCATTCTCCTCATGTGGTTTATCTTTGAACCTGCAGCTTGGTTCATCACTTCAGGGATACTTCCAGCTAAGTATAAACTCAGAATCCTACCTAGATTGGGTTTCTTCAGACTCTCTTTTATCTTATCAAACATTACTACTGACCAATCAGTATTAAGTTTGAAAATTATCCTTGTCATCAAACTGAACATGTGAGCTGATATCCTGTCATGCCCACCAAGCTTGCTCAGTATCACCTTGCCCACTATTTCAGATAGGAACTTTCCTTGTATGTTCATCCCTTTTCTGTTGAAAACTGATACAATTTTCAGGTTTGAGTCTAATCCACACCATTTCAATGCCTCTCTAGTCTTAGAAGCAGATGCATCTTCTTCCTCTTGTGTTCTTGGTAGTTGAAATACCTTTCTTAGACTTTTCTGTGTGACCTTGACTTTTGTCCCATGGACTCTGTACTTAATCTTGAGTCCAGTATCATCAAGTGTAGCTGCACTTAAGAATTCAAGGACCTCCTTCTTCCAGATCTTGATTGGTTCTGATACAAGATACTCTAATCCAGTCTCTGTTATTAGGGTTACCACACCTTTGATTTCTGGTTCTGCATCATCAAAGGCGTGTCGCACGAGCTCATAACCTTCATTAATGTTCTTTTCTAGCTTGGGCGCCATTAGGGTTTGAAGAAATTTTGAATTTAGAGAAGAGAGATGTTGACACACAAGTTTGGTCGCGAAACTTTGGAGAGCATGTCGACAAACAATGGTGAAGACCTATTTATACCTTTTTAAAATCGAAGGTGAAAAGGCGCGTCAAAATACTTGAAATGTGTCGACACAGTTGAAAAGTGTCGACACTTTCTTCTAATGTCTCGACAACTATGTCTCGACACAAATATAGTCGACAGAATATATGTGTCGACACTATATCTCAGCTCGACGATTAGTCGAGACTTTACTCGACGAATTCTATGTAAATCCTAAGTGTCGACAACACCCTGTATGTGTCGACACCTACTTTTCATGTGTCGACACTAATTCTCTGAAGTGACAACACTGACTGTCTAGATGTGTCGACACCATTTCTCTGAAATGTCGACACCACTACTATGTGTTGACACAGACAACTCTGTGTGTCGACACCATTTTACTTAGCCAATTTTTTTAAACTATTCTAAGTTTATCATTCCTAATTCAATTTTAAACTTATTGAATTTGTTTTCATCTAGGGGCTTAGTATACATATCAGCTAACTAATTATCAGTATTAATATACTCTAGGGAAATGTCTACTTTTTCTACATGTTCTCTTAGAAAATGGTATTTAATTTCTATGTGCTTAGTCCTACTATGGGAGACAGGATTATTTGCAATAGAAATAGCACTTGTAGAATCACAAAATAAAGGTGTTCTACTTACTTGAATACCATAATCTTCTAGCTGGTGTTGAATCCATAAGATTTGTGCACAACAACTTCCTGCAGCAACATATTCTGACTTAGCTGTGGAGATGGCCACACTGGTCTGCTTCTTGCTGCTCCATGACACCAGCCTTCCACCTAGAAATTGACAGGTTCCTGTAGTACTCTTCCTATCTTCCTTGCAGCCTGCAAAATCTGCATCTGAATAACCTGTCAGTATAAAATCTCCATTCCTAGGGTACCAAAGGCCTAGATAATATGTGCCCTTAAGATATCTCAATATCCTTTTGACTGTTGTCAGATGAGATTCTTTAGGGCAAGCTTGGTACCTAGCACAGACACATGTAGCATACATGATATCTGGTCTAGTAGCAGTTAAATACAGTAGAGAGTCAACTATCCCTCTATACAAAGTCTCATCTACAGGTTTCCCTGCATCATCTTTGCTTAGAGACATGCTTGACCCCATAGGAGTTTTCATGGTAGTGGATGATTCCATACCATACTTCCTTATCAACTCTAGGGTGAACTTAGACTGGCATATGGACAAGCCATCTTCAATCTGTCTAACTTGGAGACCCAAGAAGAACTTAAGTTCCCCCATACTGCTCATTTCAAATTGTCCTTGCATAAGTTTTGCAAACTTTCTGCAAAGACTACTTTCTGTAGACCCAAATATTATGTCATCTACATATATTTGGACTAAGATAATCTTGCCTCTGGATTCCCTAAGGAATAGAGTCTTGTCTATTTTCCCCCTTGAGAATTTGTTCTCAATGAGGAAACTAGACAGGGTTTCATACCAAGCCCTAGGGGCTTGTTTTAACCCATACAAAGCCTTCCTAAGTCTATAAACATAATTAGGTTTAAGAGAATCAACAAAACCTGATGGCTGTTCTACATAGACTTCTTCCTTCAGATTTCCATTCAGAAAAGCTGACTTAACATCCATTTGATATACCTTAAATCCTTGAAATGTTGCATAGGCAAGGAACATCCTTATTGCTTCCAGTGTTGCTATTGGAGCAAAGGTTTGATCAAAATCAATACCTTCTTCCTGCCTATATCCCTTTGCAACAAGTCTAGCTTTATTCTTTATAATGACTCCATTCTCATCTATCTTATTCCTAAAGATCCACTTAGTTCCAATAATGTTGTGGTCTTTTGGTTTAGGAACTAGCTTCCAGACATTGCATCTTTTGAACTGGTTCAGCTCCTCTTGCATGGCCTCAATCCAATGAGGGTCTAGGATTGCTTCTTCAAATTTCTTTGGCTCTACTTGGGATAGAAAACTGGAGTAAAGTACTGTACTTAGATTTCTGCTCCTTGTTTGCACCCCTTGTCTGGGATCTCCAATTATTTGATTGGCTGGATGATCCTTTAAATGCCTATTTACAGGAGGCATCCTATCTTCAGGTTGTACACCTTCATTCTCTTCATTTAGCTGCACCTCTTGATCTTCTTCAGCATCAGGAGTATCTTGTACTCCCCCCTGGACAACAGCCATTCCACTTACCGACTTGCAGTAGATCCTTCTGCAATAGTAAGCTTGTCCATCTTCTCAATTATACCTGTGGAGCTGCAAACACTTCTTGGCAATTCACAGTTAATGAGTCTAGCTTCATCAAAAACTACATGAACAGACTCCTCTACAACTTGAGTTATCAAGTTGTAGACCCTATAAGCCTTACTATTGTTGTTGTACCCAACAAAGATCCCCTCTTGGTATTTGGCAGCAAACTTAGTTAGATAAGACTTTCCATTGTTAAGGATATAGCACTTGCAACCAAAGATCCTGAAATAGGATAAATTTGGTTTTCTGCCCTTCACAATCTCATAGGGGGTCTTCTTGTGGCTCTTGGTGATAGTAGCCCTATTGATTACATGACATGCAGTGTTTACTGCCTCAGCCCAGAAATATTCTGGGAGAGAAGTGTCACTCAATAGGGTTCTACCAGCCTCTATCAAGGTTCTATTTTTCCTTTCAGCAATACCATTTTGCTGAGGTGTTCTTGGTGAGGAAAATTCCTGAAAAATTCTAACTTCTTCACACAGTTTTATCATACTATCAGACTGAAATTCAGTACCATGGTCACTTTTGATTTTGACCACTGTACTGTCCAATTCATTCTGAATTTGTTTAACAAAACTATATAAGATTCTTGAGGTTTCAGATTTTTGTCTAAGGAAGAACACCCATGAATACTCTGAATAGTCATCTACAACCACAAATGTGTAGACCTTCCTACCTAGGGTGTGAACTGGCATAGGACCAAAAAGATCCATATGCAAGAGGTATAGACACCTCACAGAATCCTTGTTCTCAAGGCTATGAAAGGTGGATTTGGTCTGCTTGCCTTTTTGACAAGCTGAGCATATCCCATCCTTTATACACTTTACCTGAGGACCATTCCTCACTAACTCTTTGCTAAAGAGTTGGCCAATTGTCTTATAGTTAAGATGAGCCAGTCTCTTGTGCCATTTAACACAATGTGAGACTTTCTCATCAGCTACAAGACAAATAGGAGAAACATTATTCTCACATACAAAGTCAAGACAATAGACATTTCTCTTCCTATATCCTGTCAGAATGATCTTTTGATCACTTGACCTTTTGATATGACAACCATCCTTGACAAATGAGATGTCATATCCTAAATCACTCAGCTGACTTATGCTAATGAGGTTATGTTTCAAACCCTTTACATAAGCCACTTGAGTAATTGTAATTTGGTTACTAGAAATGTTACCAAAGCCTTTGATGATTCCTTTTTCTGAACCACCAAAGGTAACTTTAGGGCCATCCTTGATAGGTGTATAGTCCTTTAGCAACCCCCTAGTTCCAGTCATGTGCCTGAAACATCCACTTTCCAAGTACCATATAGGGGCATGGCCACTTGGAGTCACCTGCAAAACAGATTACTTAACCTTAGAACCCAAATACTCTTGGGTCCTTGGTGCAAGTTAGTCTGACTTTTAACAAAACTACCTGTAGCTGTTCTAGCAGGCAGTTTGCTACTCTCCTTGACACTTGAATTGTGTCAACAATCTATGGCAAAGTGGTCTACATTGCCACAACACCAGCACTCAAATCTGCTGTACCTTTGTTTAGGTACAACCCTGGCTGTTTTATCTACAGCAGGCTTCTTGTTGAGTGCTGGGGTTTTGCCCTTAGATTTGGACCTAGCTGTCCAGGCAGGTTTTGTAAACCCAAATCCAGTCTTACCCTTTTGATGTACAAACTCATCTATCAAAGGTAAAACAGATTTTGGTTTAGAAAAACTTGTTACAATTTCTCTCTCCTTCTGAAGTCTAACCTTCAGATTTCTAATTTGATCATTCTTAAATGTAATCGTACCCATCTGAATAACAGTAATGTTCTTCAGCCTGGCTATTTCATTCAGTTTCTGATCAAATAACTTGTCTGAATCAGCAGCAGCCAATTTAAGACTAGCAATTTCCTTTTCCTGAGTTTTGGCTAAGGTTTTGCTTTTATTCAAGGCCTGCAACAAGTCCCTATATTCATCAATTAACTGATGAATATCTCCTTCAGATTCAGAACCACCCACATCACTTGATGCAAATGTATCTGATTCTGACTCAGTACAAGAAATTGAACTAGTAGAATAACTTTGTACCTTACTTGGTCCAGGCTGATCCTGGATTTTGTCTCCTGCAGATAATGCCATCAGCCCTTTGCACTGATTGTCCTCATGCTCATAAATAGAATTCATCAGCTGCATGAACTCATTTTCCTCCTCTTCAGCAAACAATCCAATATAGGCTTCAGCTTCTGAATCTATTTCTGAAGATGACTGATCAGTCAAACCTTTGTCTTTCTTAGCAACAAAGGACTTTTCCTTTTTGCCCTTAAACTGAGTCTTCTTCTTTTCAGTTGACTCCTTCCTCTTTTCAGGACAGTCAGCCACTACATGTTCCTGTCTATTGCAGTAATAGCAAATAATCTTTGATGCTGCAGCTTTGCTTGGCTTGGACTTTCTTCTGTCATTCCTTGATGACTTTCTTTTCTGATAATAGTCATCTTTTGTCTGTGAAGTGGATGGCTTAGACCTCCACTGCTTCTTCTTCAGAAACTTTTGAAAATGTCTTGTAAAAGCAACAAAGTCTTCATCAATTTCACTGTTATCTGAATTCTTGCTTTCTGAATTATCTGTGACAGTCTCTGCAACTACTTGAGGTGGAGATGGAGACTTGCTTCTATACTTCCTAGTGGCTTCAGTCTTGAAGGCCACAGCTCTTTCCTTGTGCTCCACTCTAGTAGTCTTCTCTTCCACCTTTCTAACCATTAACTGCATTTCATAAGATAGCAGTTTTCCAAACAAGGTTGGAGGAGGTATATCAGCTAATTTGTCCATTTCCCTAATGAAACAAATCTTGGTGTCCCAGTTCTTAGTCAGGGATCTTAAGAATTTGTCATTCAGCTCATAGTTGCTGAATTCTCTTCCATAGGATATCAATTCATTGACTATCCTATAGAACTTCTTGTAGCATTCAGTAATGCTATCAGACTTTCCTTGTCTGAAGCTTTCATATTCCTGATTTAATAAAGACTTCCTGTCTTGTCTTACTTCTTATGATCCCTCCATGTAGACTATTAGTGTGTCCCACATTTCTTTAGAAGTTTTACAGTGAATTAAATTCTGAAATGTGGCATCATCAATTGCACTTACAATAATATTCTGGGCCCTCTTGTCCATAGTGGCCAGAATTATTTCATCTTTAGTCATTTCTGAATAGTCCTTAGGAGTTTTCTGATTGGCATCTAGAATGGATATCTTCATTGGCACATATGGCCCTTCTTTGACAGTGATATATATTCTTGGGTCAGATGCTTACATAAAGAGTCTAACCCTTTCTTTCCATATGCCAAAAATCTCTTTTCTGCAGATTGGCAATTTCATGGATCCCAGCTCTTTGTGATTCTCACTAGAATCCATTTTCTTGATTCTTGATTATTCTGATTCTACCTACAGGATCTTACTCAGACTGTTATGTCCCTTTTTTGAGTAACCTGGCTCTGATACCACTTGAAAGAAATAGTGCCTAAACACCTAGAGGGGGGGTGAATAGGTGAACTTTATCTTTTTAAAATTAAGGCAGAAATTTTGTACTTCAAATGCAATTCTACAATTATCACAACACAGCAATCATACAATCAAACATACACAGAGTGCACACAGGATTTATAGTGGTTCCCCAAGGTCTGGGTACATCCACTTTCCCCCTTCGCCTATCTAGTAGTGTACTAGATTCGGACTAACTTCTCCACTTCTTCTCAGATCCTCAGATCTTACAACTCAGAACCCCAAACAGGTTCCTACAACTCAGAGTGATCCCACTCCTACAACTCAGGCACAAAAGCCCTACCACTCAGTCTTCAACAAGACCTACACTCAGAGAACAAAGTCTCCTACAACTCAGGCACAAGGCCCTACCTCAGTCTTCAACAAGACCTATACTCAGAGCACACAGACTCCTACACTAAGCCTTTATAAAATAGGCTTACAGCTCAGATCTATATAAGATCTTACAGATATATTGATAATACAAAGTAATAACCACAACTCTAAAAGAGAGAGATGAGTTGACTGGCTTCTTGATGAGTTCTTGGAAGAACTTGGCAGAGATCAACCTCCCTTGGCTTTCTTCAAAGCTTCTTGAATTAGAACACAGTAGGGTTGTATCTCTTGAAGATGATCTTCAATCAACTTATGTCTTGAGATTCAGATCTCAATCTGAATCTTACTTTGCAGCCCGGTTCAGCAGCTACTCTTCTTAGAAGGAGCTCTCTCTCCTACTTCTTAGATCTTCTCTTGAAGGTCTTCTTCTTTATTGTGTTGTTTTTCAATTCATTGATTGTTGTCCATCTGTTGAAGAAGAAAGGTCTTTAAATAGTCTTCCTCCAAGGTAACCAGCTGATCCGGTTTCTAACACCTTTCTAACGGCTCTGACAGTTGCAGTTGACCGGTTGAAATGGCAGCTGTCAAGTCATCCAGTCACTCCTTGAAATCTCTGTCACTGTCTGAAAGTGTCGAGATAGATAGTCATTATGTGTCGACACAAATAGACTAAGTGTCGACACAAGTAGACTAAGTGTCGACACTAGCCTTATTGGTGTCGACACAACTCCTTGTGTTGTTGTAACAGCTTCTCGACACTGCTTCTTCAGAATGTGTCGACATTGATTCTGTGTGTCGACAGAAGCCTTCTGTTGAATGTGTCGACACTGATTCTGTGTGTTGACACAAGTACTTCTATAACACCCCCATCTGTCGCATGGCATATAACAGAAGGTCCAGCTGGCACCCGACGCCATATACCACAGACAGTCGGAAGGGTTACTAAATGAATAATCAAACCAACCAATTAAGACTACTCGTCCTAATCACAGAGCATTCTAGCGGAAGTTTTTAAAGTTGAAAGAACCCAAACTTAATTCCATCAATATGAATGTCCACAACTACAAAAACAGGAATGAAACCCCAAATACACAGAAACGGGTACATGGCCTTATGGCCTTACAAACATTCACTTGATAAAGAGTGTTTTACATACATCGGCTCGCAGGCCGGCCACACATGATAAATGAAAAAAAATAGCTATTCTACGGCCTTTTAGGGCCAGCACAGCAACATGGGCTCCAGCCCGCTACTTGGCGCTCGGCTCCGCAGCACCTGCAAGCACATCCACCACATGGTGGCAAATAAAGCAACGGTCAGCTAAAAGCCGACCAAATTATAACGACCCTGCCCCTTATTCAGGACGGCAGTGCTCTTTCCCTGCATAACATTAGCCCAATAATATATATAGCGCAATTATAATTCGCCACAGCTGTAGGCTCGCACGGCCAAACACCCCGTGCACTCAGGGCACATTCATGGTGAACCCTGACCCATCAGTGCATTCACCACCACCCCCAGGATGGCAACAACATGTGAGCATTTAGCCTTTCTGACCACCATCTAAGGCTCTGACTATGCCAACGGCCAGTCCCCATCTTCGGGTCTCTCGCACCGAACCACATAGCCTAGGTCCAATTCCACTTGCCCGTTGCTCACGCCGCATATACAATTTAAGTCCTATGCACGGGCCAAGCTTCTCTCGGATCCCAAATTTTCCAAAACAATCTCATAACCCAGTTATAATCAAGGCCGGTTCCCAGACCGCCAAGTTTGCAGAACACGTTTCCGCTCAGTTTTTCGGGTGCGCCTTGAAGCTAACCTCCAAGGATCCCTGCTGCAATCTACCGCGTAGAAACCCGAAAAAAAACCCAAAGCACGGAGTCTTCTCCGGCAAAACCACAACAAATGCAACATCACCGATCTAGACGGTACACGTCCGGGTAGGCTTCACACACAATGCCTATGCCCGTACTTACGATTCCGGACTCTATATGCAACACAAGGGGGACTATTCACATCAACCCCAAGGAACACCACGCACTCGCCGCACACTCGCGGGAGCGGGGTTCCCTATGCAAAAGAAAGAGCTTCAAATGCTCAAGTTGAGAATCGTTACCCTTGTAGTCCGTTTTGGCGCCATGAAAAAACTACGCGGTTAGAACTCTTCGCAACGACCTTCCCTCCACGGATCCGCTCTCCGATTTCGAAACGGTGCTCCGATGCTCCGCCGGCGGCCGAAAACCTCCTTCTTCTTCCTCTTCTCTCTCACTTTGGAAGGGGAGAACTTTGGAGAGAAAATGAGGAATTAACCCCCTATTCCCGGCCTTAACATAGCAGGATCTCATCTGGGCCGTCGGATTCTAATAAAAGAAAACGAAAGGCTCGGATCTGCACAAAATTCTCCAAACCTGGGCCGAACACGGCTTGGCACACGGCCGTGTCCCAGGCCGTGTGCCTCGATCCAGGCACGATCGTCGAACTGAGAGACGCACACGGGACATGACACGCCCGTTTCTCACCTGACACGCCCGTGTCGGGTTCCGCGACACGCCCGTGTTCGGGGGCGTGTCATGCATAACCGCCACGACAACGAACACGACCCATCTGCACACGGGTAGGGACACGGGTAGGCACACGCCCGTGTCGGATGACACGCCCGTGTCATCCGGCCGTGTTCCTGGCCGTGTCCTTCTCGGGTTGGAAACGGCCAAAAATCACCAGCCAGACACGGCCTTGGACACGCCCGTGTCCTAGGCCGTGTACCCCCTAAAAGCACCAAAAACCCCTTTTTTCGCGACCGACTCGCACACAACTTTCGGGGCGTTACAAATCTCCCCTACTTAAGGAATTTCGTCCCGAAATTAAGCAAAGGTACACAAAAGCTAAAAGATACCTGAGTGGAATAACTCGGGGTATTCCTCCAACATAGCTTGCTCTCGCTCCCAAGAAAGCTCGTCACGTCCGCAATTATTCCAACGGACTTTAACCATTCTGACCTTCTTGTTGTAGAGTCGCTTGACTACAACGTCTTCAATTCGTACTGGCCTGACCCTTGTTGTTAACTCATAATCAACCGGTACCTGATTGTCCGCAACAATTTGCGAAGGCTCTTGCACTGCCTTACGCAACACCGATACGTGGAATACGTCATGCAGCCCACTCAACTCCATCGACAGATTTAATCTATACGCCACCTCGCCAACACTCTCCAGGATTTCAAATGGTCCAAGGTATCTCGGACTCAGCTTCTTCAAGCGTCAAACCCGCGAGACACCCTTGAACGGCTTGATTTTTAGATATACCATGTCGCCAATGTTGAACTCCACTTTTCTATGTTTGGCGTTGTAATACTTTGACTGTCTATCCTGAGCAATCTTTAGCCTTTCCTGAATTGTCCGTATCATTGAAGTGGCATCTTCCACCGCTTGAAGTTTATACAACTTCGATTCGCCTGCCTCCACCCAAGACAACGGCGTACGACACCTCCTCCCGTATAAGGCTTCGAAAGGCGCCATTCCAATACTTGCCTGAAAGCTATTATTGTATGCAAACTCCACCATGTACAAGTGATCCTCCCAATTCTTCCCGAAATCTAGGACGCACATGCGAAGCATGTCCTCCATAGTCCTATTGACTTTCTCGGTTTGTCCATCTGTCTGCGGGTGAAAGGTTGTGCTGAACTTTAGCTTAGTACCCAACAGACCATGCACCAACCTCCAGTCATTCGACGTGAAGCGTCCATCACGATCACTAACAATACTGCGAGGCACACCATGCAATCGTACAATGTTATCCACGTAGAGTTTGGCTAACTTTTCCACCGGATCTTCCTTTCTGACTGGGATAAAGTGCGACACCTTTGTCAACCTATCTACGACCACCCAAATAGCGTCGTTTCCCTTCTGCGACTTCGGCAAACCGTGCACAAAATCCATAGATATGTCGTCAAACTTCCATTCTGGGATAGGAAGGGGTTTCAAGAAACCTCCGGGCTTCTGGCATTCCGCCTTCACCAATGCACAAGTACGACACTTGGCCACATAAAGTGCCACATCTTTCTTCAAACCCGGCCACCAGAATACTTTCTTCATGTCTCTATACATCTTCGTGCTTCCCGGGTGGATTTAGTACTTGGTATGATGAGCCTCATACATCAACTCCTCCCGAATATTATCCGCACTAGGAACGCATAGATGACCGTCCTTCCTTAGCAACCCATCTTCAACCACAAATTGGGAATTTGACCCATCCAAAGCTTCATCTAAGATCTGCTTCATGCTGCTATCCTGAACCAAAGCCCGCCGAACTCTATCCGCTAGGTCACACTGCACCTCTGTCCAAAACAGTTTCGCCTCGGCACTATACTGCTTATCGACGCAAGATATCTCCAATGCCTCCAACTCTTGGACCAATCTCTCATCATGTACTGATAACTAATTGGCTTGTGCGGGAATATTACGACTCAACGCATCCGCCACTGCATTTCCCTTCACAGGCACATAATGTATCTTGAAGGTGTAGTCCCCTAAGAACTCCATCCACCTCCGCTGCCTCATGTTCAGATCCTTTTGGTCCAATAGGTACTTCAAACTCTTATGATCGGTGTAAATATCGACCTTCACACCGTACAGATAGTGCCTCCAAAGCTTTAGAGCAAATATCACGGCCTCTAACTCTAAGTCGTGGACCGGATAATTCCTATCGTGAACCTTCAGTTATCGTGAACCATAAGCTATCACTCTCCCATGTTGTAGCAGAACACAGCCCAAACCACTGCCCGAAGCATCACTATAGATCTCGAACCCTTCGGTTCCACTTGGCGAACATAAAATGGGCGCCGTGGTCAACCACCTCTTCAATTCTTCAAAAGCCTGTTCGCACTCCGAAGACCACACAAACTTCTGATCCTTTCTTGTCAACATCGTGAGTGGTAGTGCTATCCGCGAGAAGTTCTCTACGAAGCGCCTGTAGTAGCCAGCAAGCCCCAGAAAACTCCGGACTTCTGCCACCGTAGTCAATGTAGGCCACTCCCGTATCGCCACTATCTTCGTCGGATCTACAGCTATTCCTTCTCCACTGACAACATGACCAAGGAACGCTATCGAGGATAACCAGAATTCACACTTGGAGAACTTTGCATACAACTGACTTTTCATCAATGTCTCCAACACCATGTATAAATGCTTGTAGTGATCCTCCTCGCACCGCGAATACACCAGAATATCATCGATGAATACTATCACGAAATGATCCAGGTATTCTCTGAACGTCCTATTCATCAGATCCATAAACACGGATGGCACATTCGTCAACCCAAACGGCATGACTGTGAACTCGTAATGCCCAAACCGCGTACTGAATGCTGTCTTTGGGATGTCGCTCTCCCTTATGCTCAACTGATAGTAACCGGACTTCAAATCTAACTTCGAATATACAGTTGATCCAACCAACTGATCAAATAGATCGTCAATCCTCGGGATTGGATATTTGTTCTTCTCCGTAAGTTTGTTCAATTCCCAATAATCGATACAAAGCCGCAAGCTCCCATCTTTCTTCTTGACAAAGAGAACTGGTGCGCTCCAAGGCGACGAACTTGTACGCACATAACCTTGCTCTAGCAACTCTTGTAGTTGCACCTTCAACTCTGCCATTTCTCTTGGGGCTATCCGATAGGGGGATCGTGACACCGGTTTGGCACCCGATACCAGCTCTATAGTAAAGTCTATCTCCCGCTGAGGAGGGGCTCCTGGGAGATCATCTGGAAACACATCAGGATACTCGGACACAACTGGGATGCTGTCCAAACTAGGCTTAGGCATCGAAGTCTGCACTACAGTGACATACAGTTCTGCCCCAGACCGAACTGCCTTGAACACCTGAAGGGTCGACATCAAAACTTTCCCTGACCCCTTCATGCCCGCAAAAGTAGTCTCCCGATCAGTGTCCAGACCCAACTTGACTTCTTTACGGTTGCAATCAATACATGCACTCTGTTCCGAGAGCCAATCCATACCGAAGATTACGTCGAACTCCACTAATGGTAGAATCAACGCCCGCAAATCAAACTCCCGGTCTCCAATCAGAATCTTCACAACACAAATCCTATCCGCACGCATGGAGGACCCATTAGGCAACAACACATCCAACTTGTTTTCTGCCATCAAGAACGGAACTCCGATGCGCGATATGAATTTTTAAGACAAGAAGGAATGTGATGCTCCCGTATCAAAAAGGGCTCTCGCCGGAAACCCAAAGATTAACACAAAGCCTAGTACTAACAAACGTAAGCTAACAAATACGAAGGTAACAATTATAAAAGTTAAACCACTGTAATTTAACTCATACCTGTCACCACGTCTGCTTGCTTTATGGCCTCCTGCAGACCAAGGTTGTAGACTCTAGGCTGGGTTGTAGCATGACGGGATGCGGTTGACTCCACCGCCTTCCCTTTCTCCTCATAAGTCGCTCCAGGTCTCCTCTCGGACTTTGAACGTCCGCTCCAACACTCCCGAGTAAATGCCCCGTCTTCCCGCAGTTGTAGCAAGCTCCGGGGACTCGACCTGTAGTTGACCCCGACGCATCAGCCGAAGGGGCTGAGTTCGAAGTCCTTCGCTTCTTGTTCCATCTTCGAAAACCTGACTTGTTATGTGGCACCTTGAACTCGGTATTCCTTTCTCCTGGGTCCTTCTTCTCTTGAACTTTCTTCGCAACCTTTTCCAACGATCGGGCCAAATTGACCAAGGATAGGAAATCCTGCGCCTTAGGCCCAGCAAGGAGTAACTGTAAATTGCCGCGAAGACCCTCATAGAATCATTTGGTCTTCCTCTCTTCTTCTATAAACATAACACCAGCATAACGACCAAACTGTGTGAACTCATGCAGATATTCGTCCACGCTTCTGGATCCCTGAGTCAACCCAAGAAACTGATTATCCATCTCCAACTTCGGAGCAGAGGGTACAAATCTGGCTAGGAACAATCTTGAAAATTCTTCCATCGGCACATTCGCAAGTTGCCTTCCCACTAGAAGATGAAACTCCATCTCGTCCCACCACAGCCTCGCTTCACCTTCCAAAAGAAAAGTCGCTATGGTTGTCTTCTGCCACTCCTCAGTTATTGTGGCCGTCAAGACCCTCTTAATGGAAGAGAGCCAGTCCTCAGCTTGAGTTGGCGTTCCAACCCCATTAAACCTCGGAGGATTAAAGCTCATCACATGCTTTAGCTGCTTCTCCGTAGTTCTTCTCGGCTCTACTAACTCCACTACTGCGCATTCCACCACTCTCGGCTCTGCCGCCCTAACCGGTTCTTGCTCATTCGCAGGAGGTGCGCGATGCATTTGCCCTGCAGGTTGGGCATTTATCATTGCGAACACGGCTTCAGCCACCATACTGATGGTTTCCGCTGAAGGAGGTGTAGCAGGCACGTCCCTTGGTGCACTACTTTCCGCTGATTGCGGACGCTCTGACTGACCAGCACCGCTCCCAGCTGCCTATAGTAGCAAAGATACACGATTAGACGACAAACAAATTGCTAAAAGCAATCATTGGAACACTCAGGTTCCACCAAACAAGTGTATTTTCATTCCTAAGTGGACATTCATGGGTTCTTTTGATGTTATAACGATGACGCACACATGTGCTCACCACTCCTTAAAAGAATTCGTCCACGAATTCATTTAAGCCTGACTATAACCTGGCTCTGATACCAAATTGTAACACCCCCATCTGTCGCATGGCATATAATAGAAGGTCCAGCTGGAACCCGACGCCATATACCACAGACAGTCGGAAGGGTTACTAAATGAATAATCAAACCAACCAATTAAGACTACTCGTCCTAATCACAGAGCATTCTAGCAGAAGTTTTTAAAGTTGAAAGAACCCAAACTTAATTCCATCAATATGAATGTCCACAGCTACAAAAACAGGAATGAAACCCCAAATACACAGAAACGGGTACATGGCCTTATGGCCTTACAAACATTCACTTAATAAAGAGTGTTTTACATACATTGGCTCGCAGGCCGGCCACACATGATAAATGAAAAAAAAAGCTATTCTACGGCCTTCTAGGGCCAGCACAGCAACATGGGCTCCAGCCCGCTACTTGGCGCTCGGCTCCGCAGCACCTGCAAGCATATACCACCGCACGGTGGCAAATAAAGCAACGGTCAGCTAAAAGCCGACCAAATTATAAAGACCCCGCCCCTTATTCGGGACAGCGGTGCTCTTTCCCTGCATAACATTAGCCCAATAATATATATATAGCGCAATTATAATTCGCCACAGGTGTAGGCTCGCACGGCCAAACACCCCGTGCACTCAGGGCACATTCATGGTGAACCCTGACCCATTAGTGCATTCACCACCACCCCCAGGATGGCAACAACATGTGAGCATTTAGCCTTTCTGACCACCGTCTAAGGCTCCGACTATGCCAATGGCCAGTCCCCGTCTTCGGGTCTCTCGCACCGAACCACATAGCCTAGGTCCAATTCCACTTGCTCGTTGCTCACGCCGCATATACAATTTAAGTCCTATGCGCGGGCCAAGCTTCTCTCGGATCCCAAATTTTCCAAAACAATCTCATAAACCAGTTATGATCAAGGCCGGTTCCCAGACCGCCAAGTTAGCAGAACACGTTTCCGCTCAGTTTTCCGGGTGCGCCTTGAAGCTAACCTCCAAGGATCCCTGCTGCAATCTACCGCGTAGAAACCCGAAAAAAAACCCAAAGCACGGAGTCTTCTCCGGCAAAACCACAACAAATGCAACATCACCGATCCAGACGGTACACGTCCGGGTAGGCTTCACACACAATGCCTATGCCCGTACTTACGATTCCGGACTCTATATGCAACACAAGGGGGACTATTCACATCAACCCCAAGAAACACCACGCATTCGCCGCACACTCGCGGGAGCGGGGTTCCCTATGCAAAAGAAAGAGCTTCAAACGCTCAAGTTGAGAATCGTTACCCTTGTAGTCCGTTTTGACGCCATGGAAAAACTACGCGGTTAGAACTCTTCGCAACGACCTTCCCTCCACGGATCCGCTCTCCGATTTCGAAACGGTGCTCCGATGCTCCGCCGGCGGCCGGAAACCTCCTTCTTCTTCCTCTTCTCTCTCACTTTAGAAGGGGAGAACTTTGGAGAGAAAATGAGGAATTAACCCCCTATTCCCGGCCTTAACAGAGCAGGATCTCATCTGGGCCGTCAGATTCTAATAAAAGCAAACGAACGGCTCGGATCTGCACAAAATTCTCCAGACCTGGGCCGAACACGGCTTGGCACACGACCGTGTCCCAGGCCGTGTGCCTCGATCCAGGCACGATCGTCGAACTGAGAGACGCACACGGGACATGACACGCCCGTGTCTCACCTGACACGCCCGTGTCTGGTTCCTCGACACGCCCGTGTTCGGGGGCGTATCACGCATAACCGCCACGACAACGGACACGACCTATCTGCACACGGGTAGGGACACGGGTAGGCACACGCCCGTGTCGGATGACATGCCCGTGTCATCCGGCCGTGTTCCTGGTCGTGTCCTTCTCGGGTTGGAAACGGCCAAAAATCACCAGCCAGACACGGCCTTGGACACGCCCGTGTCCTAGGCCGTGTACCCCCTAAAAGCACCAAAAACCCCTTTTTTCGCGACCGACTCGCACACAACTTTCGGGGCGTTACAACTTCTTCTTTAATACTTAGTTGAATTCTGATGTGTGTCGACACATCTCCTTTGTGTCGACACAAGCCTTCTTGTGTTAAACTTTGCTGAGTGTCAACACATCTACTTTGTGTCGACACATGCCTTCATGTGTTGAAACTTTGCTGAGTGTCGACACATCTCCTTTGTGTCGACACATGTACTTTAACTTTGTTGAAGTTTGTTGAGTGTCGACACAGCCTCCTGGTGTGATGTCGACAAAGTTTTTCTGGGTGTCGACACTGCCTCTAAGTGTCGACACTGATTATTTAGACAATTCTTCACTGTGTGTCGACACTGCCTGTATGTATCGACACTTTTCTTCTGGTATTGACTCAGCCTTCCTGGTGTTGACACAGCTTCTCTAGGTGTCGACACAAGCCTTCATAAGTGTCGACACAAGCCTCTAGGTGTCGACACATGGACTTAGAATTTTTCCTGCAATCCTGCAGTTACTTAACCTGCACAAATAAACTCAAAGCACATCAAATACACCTTGATGTATATCATTGAGTAGGGTGAGGCTTCTTCAAATCAGGTACACATATTCCAATGTACCCAACACTAAGGCACATGGCGTTGAGTGAGGTATGTTCACTCAAAGCTATCAACGTCAGGCATGCTGAAAAGGCTGCAGAAATGGTTAAGGCAAAAAAATGTTGAGTCAGGCTTGCTCACTCAACGTTGTCAACACCTAGATAGACAGAATTGTCTAAGTACTTTAGCATTGAGTGAAGCTCATTCACTCAACGCTTATTCTAATGATGTTTGATTTTGGCTAAGTCCACAGATGCTGACGTCAGCAAGATCTGCAAAATCGACAAAGTCAACTTATGTCAAATCAAGTACAGGGAAGCTACAGAACACGACAAACTCTATCGTAAAGCTACTGTACGTCTTCTTCCATTGAAGTAAGGTGTAGCTGGATGTTGCAAGTGGGTCCCACTGAGTTCTAAAGAGGCGTTGATTAGCGAGCTACAAAAGAAGCATGTGGGGCAAGACAAAAAACTTTTTAAGGCTTATCATTTTCAAAAAGAGGCAGCTGGACATCATCGTCTTCTCTGACGAGCTTGATAAAGCAGTCTAGCAGAGAAAGCTAGAGGATAGATAAAGATAGTTGAAGCTTCTTCCACTTCAGTAGGATAGTTCTGGGCAGAACAAGATAGCTGATTCTTCTGATTCAGTGGGAGTGAAGATAGCTGCTGAAGAGAACTCATTCCTTCAACAGCAGGTAGCTGAGTAAATCTGTTCAACAAAGAAGTTAGTTGTTGAATACAAATCTTTTCTTCAACAACAAGTGGCCTAGACTAAAATTTGCTCAGTCCAGCAAGGTACACTCGGAGATTAATCTCTGAGTCAGTTACTTAATATTTCATTTAAATTACCCTGTAGGATTCAGTGTGTACTGAATCTGAGTGTAGGCCTAAGTAATTAGGCTGAGTGCTAGATCTGTTTAGATCTAAGCAGTAGGAACACTTGGTTTTCTAAGGTAGGTGATTGGTGAATCACTGAGTTGTAGGCTCCAAGTGTGGATCTGAGATTAGGGATGTCCTCCCAGCCTGAGTAGTAGGGTTTTGTGCCTGAGGTAGGTGAATGTAAAGTCACTGAGTTGTAGGTGGCAGGATTGTCACTGAGCTGTAGATCTTAGAGGAGACTGAGTGTATGGCCTTCGTACTTGAGGTAGGTGATTAATAAATCACTGATTTGTAGGTGCCTCGAAGAGCACTGAGGTAGGTACCTGCTGGATACTGAGCTGTAGGAGTGTTGCAGCACTCTAAGAGTAAGGCTGTGTGCCTGAAACTGTATAACTGAGAAGCCTGAGCTGTTGGCTTTTGTGTTTGGCTAAGGTAGGTAGTTTGAGGGTCACTGAGTGTAGGAGCACTGCAGAGCTCTGAGGTAGGAACTTATTGGTTCCGAGGTAGGTGTCCTGAAAAGGATACTAAGTGTAGGAACTTGCTGAAGTTCTGAGTGTAAGGCTGAGGGCATGAGGTGTAAGCTTTAAGGAGCATATTTGGAGGAGTTTGGCCTTGTCTAATAAGTGTTAGAAAGGTGGGAGGGACAGTGGATGTACCCATAATTTTAGGAACCACTATAAATTTTTGTGTGCTTGTTTGTGTGTTTATTTTTCTTTTATTAATTGCAGGTGTTAAGGACAAGCTCTAGATCACCCTAAGTTGAAAGATAAAATAAAGCAACAAGATAACAAAAAGTCTCAAAAAGATTTAAACACTTATTCACCTCCCCCTCCTCTAGGTGACCAGGTAACCTTGAAATAGTAACATTCAGTGAGCATATGACCATCGTCATTAATGGATTTCTTTGGAGGGTATCTCGGTTTTTGATTTTGCATAATATTGATTTTAGAGAATGCACCACTTTCTCCTTAAATACAATATTTAGATTTACCGGTACTTCTTTTTGAAAGTACAAATAATAAGTAGAAACTTGTTTTTGAAATTTATAAGCTAATCTGTATGTTGAGTAGGTCTTTCTGCTAAAATCTTAACACACATAGGCATAAGACTTCACATTTTACTCCTTAGGTTCAAAATTCTTTTATTATTTTGAATTTTGTCTACTCCCTATAAGAGGTTGTTCATTCGGGATTAGCAAATGGGTAAGTATGGAGGTATTTGATAATTCTTATTTTTACTTTAAATTTTATTTATTAATTTATCAAATTTATTTATAATTTTCCATTTTGAGTCCATAATTAGCTTCTTTCTGAAATTCAGGTAATTCTGGGCTGCTAATTTAATTTTGGAGCTCACTAGTGTTAACATGGCAAAGTTTTGAAGATTCTCTAAACAATTAAGTATTACACGCCCTGGTTACGGGCATGACCAGTGAGAGTGACCGCTGTCACTGACCGTGTCTCGCCTCCATCGTCAGAAAGCGATTTCCACATCAGACTAATATTATATACCCTGGTCACGCGCGTGACTAGTGGGCATATCCGCTGTTTAGAATGGATTGCCATGTCAGTTTAAAGTTACATGCCTTTATCACGGGCATGATAATGAGGGCGTGCAACCTAGATCCCAGGCGCTCTTCAAAGTTATGAAAGTCAGTTTTCGTCGTCGACCATTTCAAGCAGTCACTCCTAGGTCACGGGCATGACCCATTGGTGTGACTTCTTCACCAATTGCCTCCATCACTCCAGATTACATTATTTTCTCGCTATTTTCAGATCCATTCGCTAAACGTCCTGGTCAGGGGAATGACTAGGGGGCATGACCCATAATGAAGAGACTTTGGCAGTTTGGCTTCCAAGCATTTCCTGGGATTTCAAGTCGTCAGTTCCATACCGTACACGCCCGAGTCACGGGCATGACCATGGGGCGTGACTCCCATGAAAAATTTCCTATAAATACCCGTCTTCTCCATGAGCTGAGGAGGGAGATTTTGGTGGAGAAATTCTATAATTTGGTATTATTTTTCCTTATTTTCTATTTCAAGTTCATAGTTTACCTTAGTTAATTTCCTTTCCTAGTCGTAGTTGAGCTTTATACTTTGGTATTCAAGCTTTCTTATTTGTAGTACACATGTCTTTTTCTATCACCTTATGTAGTTTCCCTAAAATGATGAGTACCTAAATTTCCATTAGCACTTGATCATGATAAACTTTAGAATGAAATGATCTTTGATTTTCCTTTTAATATCTAGCAAAGCTTTCTATTTTAATTTGCTTCAAGTTATCTTTGATTTTTTTTTTTTGAATTCTAGTGTAGCGAGTCAGATCTAAGATCCATATCCTAAATTTTATCGAGAGGTTGTGGATACGAGGAGATCATTTAAACGTATCACTATATAGTCTTCAATCATAGATCTATATCCTAGATTTTATCGAGAGGTTGTGGATATGAGGAGATCACCCAAAGACAAAAGGTGTTATCATGCAATCCTCAATATAGGACATCCCAAATCTTCCGGATTGTGGTCAAACCCAATAGTGGGGTTCACCGCCTAAAGCAAGCTTAGAGGGTTTGACTGGTCAAAGGGTCATAATCGTTCCGCCGAGGGGTGCAAGTTGAGTTAAGCCAGCTCTAAAAAAACTCGACTCGAGCTCGAGCCTGTGGAGCTTGAGCTCGAGCTCATCTAGTATTGTTCATGAGCTCGCGAGCCGGCTCGCGAGCTTTTTATTTATACATTTTTAAATATATATATATATATAAGAAAATAAAACTGATGAGCTTAAAAGCTCGTGAGCAGCTCGAGCTCGAGCTCGATAAGTTGGCATTGAGCCCGAGCTCGAGCTGGGATAAATGAGCTCATCGAGCTCGAAATGAAAAGCTCGAGCTCGTGCTTGGAAATTTTGTCAAGCTCGACTCGAGCTCGACTCGTTTGCACCCCTAGTTTCGCCTATGGTTAGATGTTAGCATATTCTCAAGAGAGGTGTTAACATAATTTGGGAGCCTCTATAGTCGAAGACAAATTATTTAGAAGCTCGTACTTGAATCTTTTAATCAAAGTTTTTTTATCCAAGGGGATTCTGGATCAAGTGCTAGCCTTTAGCTCATCAAAGTCCTCTGAATAGTTTTTAATTGCACTTTTTCTCTCTTTGGAAATCAATCACTCTTTTGTTTAAATAAAATAATAGCTCTTCCTTGTAAGTACAAGTACTTGGCAGGCTCAAAAAATACGACACTTGATTTTATACTCTATAACGGTAGGTGCACTTGCCTTTCCAAAGCGTAATTAATCACTGCTACATCACACACCAATTCATCAATTTCACACAACCACAGTTACGCGTTTGTCCATCAGGTACCAAAGACCAAGCTATTGAGTGCCCTTAAGGCATTTCAAAATTCTCTTTGCAGCTGAGTAGTGAGATTCCTTGAGGCATGCCTAGTACCTAACACAAACATAGGTTGTATACATTATATCTGTTCTACTAGCAGTTAAATATAGTAGGGACTAATAATATACCTATACATGGATTCATCAAACGTTTCCCTTTCTCATCATTGACCAGGTATATATTTGACCCCATGAGAGTTTTCATGATAGAGGTAGACTCCATACCAAACTTCTTAATTAGTTCTCTAGTGTACTTGGTCTGAGAGATGAAAATTTCATCCTCTCATTGTTTCACTCTGAGTCTTAAGAAGTACTTGAGCTCCCTTATGCTGCTCATCTCAAACTCCCCCTGCATCAGATTTGTAAATCTCTTGCAAAGAATGTCATCAATAGACTCAAATATAATGTAATAAACATATATTTGGGCTAGGTGACACTTATCCTTTGTTTCCTTAAGAAACAATGTACTATCTATCTTCCTCTTTGAGAACTTGTTCTTAATGTGGAAGGTGGACATGATTTCATACAGAGCCCTAGGGGATTGCTTTAACCCATATAAAGCTTTCTTAAGAAGATAAACATGATCGTGTATAGTAGAATGTACAAAACCTAAGGGTTGCTCTACATATACCTCCCCCTTCATATTTCTATTTAGAAAGGATGACTTAACATCCATTTGATATACCTTCAATCCCTTAAAGGATGCATATGCAAGAAACATCCTTATAATTTCTAGCCTTGCTACTAGGGCAAAGGTCTTGTCAAATTCAATGCCCTCTTCTTGTCTGTATCCTTTGGAAACCAGCCCTGCCTTGTTCTTTACCACTATATCATTTTCATCCAGATTATTTCTGAATATCCATTTGGTGACAATAATGTTGTGCCCTTGTGTCCTTGGAACCAACTTCCAAACTTTAAATCTCTTGTACTGGTATATATCCTCCTGTGTTGCATTTATTAAGAAAGGATTTTGATTAGATTATTTAAACCTCTTGAGTTCCACCTGAGATAGGAAGCTCAGAAACATTGCTTTATTGTGAGTCTTATTCCTTGTGGTGACTCCCCGATTAGCATCTCCAATGATAAGAGTGTTGTGATGATCATTTAGGTTCATGGTTGCTGCAGGCCGCCTTATTACAACTTGCTGAACTATTGGAATGTCTCCAGCCAGCTGATTCTCATCAATAACATCACAATCTCCATCTATTGTTTGAATTTCTTCATAGGAAACTCCATGAGGAGTGGAGATCATGCTTGAGCTGGGCTTATCTTTGATAGATAGCTCTTGCAACATTTGCTCAGTACCTGCAATATTAAGAGAACTAGAGCAGCTTTTGTATATCAGGCTAGTCTCATCAAAAATAACATTATTTGATTCTTTAATAATATGGATCTTCTTGTTGAATACTCTATAAGCTATGAGCTATATCCAACAAGTATACCCTCACTACATTTCTCTATAAACTTGGTTAGCTGAGATTTTCCATTATTCAAAAAGAAATATTTGCAATCAAAGATTCTAAAGTAGGATATTATTGGTTTACTGCCCTTCAGTAATTCATAGGGAGTTTTCTTATAAACCTTATTGATAGAGGCCCTATTCAAAACAAAACAAGCTGTATTGACAGCCTTAGTCCAAAACTATTCTCGCAGTGAGGAGTCACTCAACATTATTCTGGATGCCTCTATCAGGGTCTTATTCTTTCTCTCAGCTACTTCATTCTATTATGGAGTTCTAAAAGAGAACTCCTGGGAGATACCTAGCTCTTTACAGAAATTTGTCATAGCACTATACTAAAATTTTGTGCCATGGTCACTTTTTACTTGATCACAATATAGTCCATTTCATTCTGAATGGACTTGACAAAATTCATGAAGATGTTCAGGGTATCTGGCTTCTTTCTAAGGAAGAAGACTCATGTATACCTAGAGTGATCATCTATTATCGCATAGGTATACAACTTCCCTCCTATGGTCTGAATGGACAAAGGAACAAAATGATCCATATGAAATAAATACAAACATCTAATAGAGTTTTTGCGAGCAATCAGTGAAAATGAACCTAGTTTGTTTGACCATTTGGCATGCATGACAAGGACCCTTTTTAACACATTTTAAGTTTGGACTATCCCAAACTAAATTATCAGATAATAACTTGCAAATTATTTTGTAATTAAAGTGTACTAGACTCTTGTGCCATTGCACACAAAGAGACTCCTTCTCATTAGTTACAAGGCAAACTAGAGTGGAAGAATCAGACTAAATAAAATATAAGCAATAGAAATTTCCACTCCTAGTGCCTGAGAGAATAGTCTCTAAGTCAATAGACTTTTTAATCAAGTACTTGTCCTTATGGATTTCAATAGCATAGCCTAAGTCATATAGTTGACTTATGCTTACAAGCTTGTGTTGCAACCCTCCAAATAAGCTACCCTTGTGATAGAGACTATGTCATTGGATATCATACCATAGTCTTTGGTGATTCCTTTGTCAGAACATCCAAAGATGACCTTAGGTCCTTTCTTTATTGTGGTATAATCCTTAAGAAGGCTCCTTGTTCCAGTCATGTGCCTGGAAAAACTACTGTATGAGTACCATATTTGCTTCAGATTGGTACTTGAACTATCCTACAAAAATAATTCATTTTACCTTAGGATCCCAACTTGCCTTGGGTCCTTGGTTCTTATCAAGATGAGAAATAAACTTCCTATTGAAGGAACTACCAACTGGGAAGGCTCTCTTTACATGTGGCACTATTAGATTATACTAGCAATCTACATCAAAGTTCCCCACCTTACCACAACACCAACAATCATGAATGTTATATCTTTTTTTCTGAACTGCTTTAGGAGTAACATGAATGAAAGATTGAGCAGGTTCAGGGTTGAAGGCCTTGGCATTCTTCAGGTTCCTTTCAGTAATCAACTAGCTATTGGCATGGTAGTAGGTGAACTTACAAGATGGTATCTTCTTGACAGGTAATTGTAACGTCTTCTTAGCTAGTTACTGCATCTTAGGAAGGGCCCTTTGGTGGGTGGCCACTTCCTTACCCTTGAGAGTTGGTGCTGGTGTACCAAACACAAATGGTCCATATTGACCATTTGGATTTTTTCGTGGGGTGCCTTCAATGCACTCAACTCCATTCCCTTTCTTCCTCCCCAGTCAGGAACATTATTAACCTTATTGGAGGAGCAACCATTTTTTAGGTGACATACATACAGTCCTGGTCAAAACTATTTGATGGTAACAACACCCTTTGGAAGGTGGTCAGATGCACAACAGCTTTACCTTTTTCCTTATTACTAACTATCATTGCTCTTTAATTGAATCCTACTCCCCCTCTGAATAGGGTTGAGAAGGAATCAATGATGAGCAGCACAGTTTGTGGCTTAGAAAACTGGGCTATAAGATTCCTCTCCTTGAGGAGCTTCTCTTTAATATCCCTAATGATCTTCTTCTTTTGACTTATGGTGCTTATTTGGATGACTGTCATTCCTATTAGCTAGCTGATCTCCCTGCTTATTTGATTTAGCTAGGTAATAGACTCAAGACATTTATATTTAGGTAGCTAGAGAGAAGCAATCTCCTCAGCTTGCTTCTTAGCAGCTTCTCTATACTTTTCAGGGCTTTCATAGGAGCACCATAGTTTTCGATCAATTGATTAACATCAGTCTCAAAATTTGTTGCATCATCATCATAAGATGATGAGGGTGCCACAGAATATGGGCTTGTTTCATAGTAAGACTCAGAGGAAGAAATAGGTAAAATAATTATCTCATCAGGATGGGTGTCATCCTGATCATCCACATTAGTCATGGTCATAAAACCACAACTCTCTTCTTCCTCATAGTCACTATCTGAGTATGATAATGATGCCCTGATCCCAATCCTAGCAGCAGGATAGTCATCCTCTTTATTAACAGCAAAGATCCTAATGTGGGATTCTTCATCTTTTGACTCAGATGAGTTAGAGTAACTCTCACTCCATGACTTATCTTTCTTAGCCAAGAGGCTCTTCTTTGTCTTCTTCCCCTTGTGGTGCTTCCAGTCACCTGCACTCTTCTTCTCTTTTCTCTTTGTTGCGTAGTCAGCAATGACATGTCCTGGCTTACTACAACAATAACAAATGAAGAAATATATTTGTTGAGTTTAGAGCAATACATATCCCCTTTAGGGTCTTTTTTGACTCTTAATTTGTTGTAATATTTCTTGGAGTTGGAGGATGAGGAAGGAATATTCTTTCATTGCTTCTTCCTAGACATCATCTTTTTAAACTGCTTAGAGAATGCAACAAATTCACGATCCGTCATTTCAGTATCAGAAGAGCTAGGCTCCGAAGATTATGATTCATATATTTTCTGGGAGTAGTGGGAATTCTCTCCTTATTTTTTCTTGAGCCTACATACTTGAGGGTCACGGACTTCTCCTTTAGAAGAGACCTAACACCAACATCTTCTTCCTTCCTTGAATTTAGCTGCATCTTATAGGAGAGAAGTTTTCCATAAAGTGTATGGGGAGGAATGTTAGCCATGTTCCTCATCTACCTAATTGCACAGATCTTGTTGTTACGGTCTCTTGTTAGAGACCTCAGGAACTTTTCATTCAGCTCATAATCTGTGAAGACTCTCTCATAAGTCTTCAGCTCATTCACAATCTTGAAAACCTTTTCATAGCACTCAACTATGTTGTCTTTACTGCTTTGTCTAAAGGCCTCATACCCTTGATTCAAAAGTGATTTCATATCATCCCTGACATCCACAGTTCCTTCCATACACACAATTAGTGTATTCCACATCTTCTTGACAGTTTTGTAGTAAATCATGTTCCAGAAGGTGGAATCATCAATTCCATTGCCAACTATATTTTTGGCCCTTTTATCCATAGTAGCCAGTACAACCTCATCCCTAGTTATTTCAGCATATGGCTTGTGAACTCACAGATTGTGGTCAATGGAGTAGACCTTCAAGGGGATGAATGGCCCCTCCTAAATAGTAATATAGATCCTTGGATCTAAGGCTTCTATAAACAACTTGACTCCCTATTTCTAGATGTCAAAGATTTCCTCTTTGCATATGTGAAGCTTCATAGTGCCCATCTCCTTATGACCTTCACTGGAGGTCATGGTGATTGACTGACTATCCTTTATAGGAACGTGTTCAAACTGTTAACTCATTTTTAACCAACCTCCCTCTGATATCACTTAAAAGAATATTAGTAGTCTGAATCACCTAGAGGGGGTGAATAGGTTCTTTGAACCTTTTAGGATATTTTAAAACTCAGCCTAACTATGTAGTTAAATGTAATCATAATCACAACATATAGAAAAAGCACACAATAATTTTATAGTAGTTTCCCAGATTATGTATGCATTCACTATCCCTCTCCACATATCTAGCAGTGAGCTAAATTTGGCAAACTCATACCCTTCTAATCGGTTCAAGAACTTACATCTCAGATTTACTCCAGGATCCTAACTCAAGTCTGCAACAGACCCTACCTCAAGATGTTTACATCCCTACCTCAGATTCAACTCTAAATCCTACCTCAGACTTTCTACAAAGTCCTACACTCAAGCCTTTCAATCAGCCCTACACTCAGGCTATCAATCCAATCCTACAACTCAGATCTCAAATGAGATCCTACAGAGAATTTATATAATATTTTATAGCAAAATAAATGACTCAAAATGATTTTACTTATTACACGGAGTCTTCCTTAGCTTTTCTGGAAGAAATCTTCCACCTTTAGCAATGTAATAATGTTGTAGCTGATGTAGTACTGATCTACTTTTCTGAAGAGCGAATAAATCTCATTCTTCTTCAACATGAAGATGAGCTTCCTGAAGATCTTCCTGTTTAGCAGGCCTGCAACACTAAGATTACTTTCAGCGGCTACTACTTAGTTCAATTTGAACAGTAATAATGACAACAAAGAACTTTTTCAACCCTAGCAACATACATGTTCTGGTAAAAACTTTTATCCCTTTTATAATAAGTCCCTTCCTTTGACAATCCTTCTCTAACAGCTCAAACAGTCAGGAGACTATCTGTCAATAAGACAAAAATGTCTTTCTAAAGTTGCTGAAGTGACTTTAATTATCGGCGCCCTAGCAAATTTCAAATCCCGCCTTTTCTAGGCAACAAGTATGCAAGTCTTCTTAATAGGATATAAACATCTTGTCCACTAAGCACATCAAGTCATTAAAGCCATTTTATCATACCCATCAAGACAATGAGCTAGTCTTCTTATCAAGACATTATTGTCTTGACCTCTATACACATGAAGATGATATAGCTTAGTCTTAGACTAATCCTTAGAGAATTGTTCAGGACCCATCTCTTGAATTGCTGGGATATATTAACAGTACTAATAAATGATTTTACAAGAATGAGAGAAGATAATTGTCAAATACAAATTACACTTACCATTGCAAGCTACACTTCTTCAAATCCCGGAATATTAAGGGCAAATTCCCAATAATTATGCTCAGACGGAGATATGACAAGTATATAATGCATAGAGGAAGACGTCAAAGGAACAATATTTTTAAATCTTGCCACATCTGATAGCAATGTATGGAAATCAAATTCTTCTCTTTTTAAAATAAATTCTATTTCTACATTTTCTATGCTAAAAATTGCTAAACATAAAATTAAGAAATTAAAAAAATGTTAATGGTAAATTACATTTAGAAAACAAAATTTAAAAGCAAATGCTAATTTAAAATCTAATTTTGAAGTGTCTAGTTCTCCACCTTGCTCTTTAGTTGAATATATTAAACCTTGTATTGATTGCAAATAATTTACAAAAAATTCAAGGTTTTTGAAAAAGAGATTCTCATTCCAAAAGTGAGTAGTAAAAAATTCATAAATGAAAATAAAGCTCTAAAAGATAACCTAGAATCATTAAAAATATTTATTTCAAAATTTTAAAGTAATAAAATATCTCTTATTTCCAATTTATCAAAACATCAAAATTCCAAAAGTTTAACTTCACATTATAAGAATATGCATATAAGAAAGAGTGCAAATGAAAATCAACAAATAAATAGGAGCTACTTTTCTAATGCCCATAATCACCCCCTCTTTCAACATTCAATTCTTAAGAGGGACCATCACTCTTATAAATTTTCAAAGAATAATTTTTCTAAGGCTCCATTTGTTTGGGCGTTTCGCAACTCCGTTTTGGGCAAACGTCGTCGGAAGGAGGGTAAACAAATGAACCTCCGGCGGCGTTTGCTCTGTTTCCACCCTCCCGCCTTGAGAAACGCCCCCAAAAGTTCCGTTTGGAGCAGCCACCTCCCCCCTCTGGTTCGAACTCTCCGTTTCCACCCGACGGATCGACCCGCCACCTCTAAAACAAATGAAGCCTAAAGCTCTTTATGAGTATCAATATCAATCTATTTTGAAAAATAATATCAACAAACATAAACCCCCCAACGAATTATTTTTTAAACAACTATCACCACTTGATGATGATATTTAATCATTATATGAATTTGAAAGATAAATATCCAAACTATAAATGAACGCCCAAAATTAAAATCAAACATTAACTTCACTTGAAAGGCCTCATTCATCACTATCTCCTCATATACCAACACGCTATATTTAAGTACCCATAGAAACCACCACAGTTGGTCCCCTTTGGTTACCTAAATCTCCTATTCATTTGGTATCATTAAATTGTTTGAAGTAAAAACAAGTCAAAATGAAATATTCAATAATCTACTTCACGGCGTGCTTAATATCTTTTTGTTATTTTGTTATTTTTGTTTTGTATGTTTTGTATTTTCCTTTCAGCCAACACGTATCATGGTCACTTTATATATTTTTTGTGACATGACTTACACACATCAAGCCTAAATTCTTTAATAAATCATATTTAATGAATTTGAATAAAAATTCATATTATTTCCAAGTGGCTTACCCATCCTCTTTCTAGTTTCTATTCTTTTTAAATCCAATGCCTATAATTGTCTTAAATTATCATTATAAATTGAATACTGAATTTGTTAAGTGATATTATCAAGATTAATGAAATCATTTTCAAAAATAGATTTAAATGGGCTATTATGGGCCTTAAGCTAAAATGTTTAATGCACAGCTTGTTAACTATTTCCCTGATTTGTTTGTGCATTAGATATCCCATATCTTGATAAATCATAATCATGAAGAATTGGAATCAAAAAATCATTTAAAATATAAATTTTAACTGAAAAATACAAACTTTGTTACTTGTGCCTAACGATAGGTCTTAACACATGTGCTAGCCTATTTTCTGAAAAATTCTAATTTCTTTAAATGTAATTTTATGAAAAATTAGTTTGCAACTTTAATTATCACTAATTTTGCTTTTAGATAATTTTATATATGTTTTATTTAATATTTTCTTAAAAATCAAAAAGAAAATTTACAAAAACAACTCAAATACCACCAAAACATGTCCATATTGAAAGCATTCAACTTAATAAAATAAAAAAGATTAAACATACACCACAATGATCTATTATGATTAAATTGATAACATATGCTGAAATTCACTCTAATAATATATTATAATTCAAGAGCTATCAAAAATTAATTGACTATTTACATCACACTTAGGAATAATGAATCATATGATAGATATTGATATCAAGTTTCCTTACTTCTCACCCATGACATGTTTCATATAATCGTGAGGGCGTAGGTTTGTATGCATTAGATACCTAACCTTTAAGTCATGTCTTGCCCTTAACCAAGGAAGGGTTCTAGTGGGGCTTTTCGAGGCACTAGAAAGAAAGTGTGCTAGGTTGAGCATCATCTTTTGTATGCATATGGGAATCATATCCCAACCTACAACATGTGTGCAGTTCCTCATGCCCATTCATCACTTAGTATAGGTCTAGGGTGTAGACATATAGTCAGGGTAGTGTTTAAACTTAGGACATACTTATATTCATTGCATGAAAATTATTTTACACTTTATTATTATTCATGTCATGCATACTGTTTAAACATCCCATCTTGTGTTTTTGCATATTATATCACATTGAGCTTTCATGATTTTTGGAAAACAAAAGTATTTTAAAAAGACAAACTATTCTTGACACCCTAGGTTAAAAATCTAAAATCTGCAACTATTTCATTATTTTTCAAAACTCCTTGCGGTAATTGGTGTCCCTTATCTTAAAAAATAGTGATCAAGACAAATCAAAATAAAGAATCATCAAAAATAAAACACATTTCTAAGCAAAATAACAAATATGTGTTCTAGTACCGTATTGTAGTACCTAGTGTCGTCGGTAACATTAAATTCAAATTTTTTTCTTTTTTCTTTGGAATAAAACATTAAATTACTCATATGATATTTAAAGAATTCTAAGTTTTCTAGATAACCATTTAATTATTAATTTTTTAAAATCAAATATAAAAATACAAAACAAATTACGACAACACAAAAAATATATTTTTCTTGCTATATTTTGTCTTTTATAAAACTGCTTAATTTTCATTACCAATGTCAAGAATGATTGGTTATATCATCTAAAGATTAAATACAATGTTGAATTTAATTTTCAAGTTTCTTAAAAATTATTTTATTGTATCATGCCTTGAAAACTATCTTATTATATGCAATGAAATTGAATGTAGAAAACATGTGTAGGAATGGATAGCATGCCACTAAGTATGAGTAATATTTTATGTTTGATAATGATTCATTCACTTACTTATTTTGATAGCCTGTATGTATTGTTAATCTAAATCTTACATGATTGTGTAGTATAATAAAAAAATAGATTAAAATGCAAAAATAAATTACCTACACAACACTAAATTATTTTTCTAATTCTTTTTTACGCACTTATTTACTAGAGAGAAATAGTTTTTAAAAAAGTATTGTTTTTAAAACAAGTGAATTCAGAGTCTTTAGTCACTAAAATAAAAAAACAAATAAAAATTGATGATGAAAATTCCGCCAAGCACTACTCGCCCTCCTGATAAATCTTAATGAGCATTGTGATTGAGCACCTTGGAGAAAAATTATAAAGTATCTTAGAGCAAATAAAATATCACAACTTTTCTTAATACACCGGATCATAAAATAAATAAAACTAAAAATAATAAATGTGTTCTCACAAGAACTACTTTAAAACATGATAAGTATTAATAAACATTATGTGTGCAGAGCATCTTGGTAGTTGTACTTATTGTTTATATGCCTTGAAATATTGTGGAAATAAAATTATTTATGTATTTTAACGTTTTATTTATTCCATTATATGTGTCATGTGTTTTTGATCAATTCACTTTAATTTATCAAAACACTACTTTGTACACATTTGTTTTCTTTCGTAACACTTCTACTCATAAAAATTGGACCATAACACGCATCTACACAATTCTCTATAATTTTTAGTAAATGCACTAGATATCAATGCATGATCTCTACAATGTTTAAAGTTATTTGACATGCAAATTTCATAACATTATGGTTTTTATCTCTTTTTGATGTTTTGAAATTATACTTGCAATTTTATTTCTAAAAACTTCAATGAAATAACTTCTCTTGGATTTCAATTGAAAAACATCTTCATATTAGTCATAATACTCATTATCTATTATTTGCTCTTATTCTTTAATAGGATGTTCATTTTAAGAGTACTTATCATATTTTTATGCTTACTACTTGTACTTAATCATGATAATTTATTTTCTCAACAAGTGGTATAATATGCTTAACAAGTGGTATATCCTTAAATTACTTACTCTAATTTTATAACTATACTATTATATTCTATCATACATACATTTTGTCAACAAGTGGTGGAGTGGTATCTATGAACTTTCACATTACATCCTATTTTCTTCACTACGTACATCTCATTAATCCTTGTTATATACACTCTCTACTACCCTCTTTTGATACAACCAAAAGGGGGAGAATATATTTCATAAATCCAAACAATTTGGGGGAGTACATTGAAAAATTCATAGGCAACATCTATGTAGAGGGAGTATTCATAGAAGGTGCATACTTTACTCTTTGCTCGATCATGAAAATCCTTCACTACGTGGACCCAACTTAAGCTTAGAACTATACACTCATCCCTTCCCACTTTTGCTAATAACAAAAAAGGGAGAATAAATTTAGAAATCTAGTAGAATAGATACCATACATATGTGGAGTGAAATATATATGGTACACTTATATTATAGGGGAGCCTTTATATAGGAAGAGTATATATTATTGCATTAAATCTATCACGATATAAACCTATTATTCATGTAAATCATCTACCACATTTATCTATAAACCCAAATAGTCTTATACTCACTCATTTCTCATATATGTATTTGTTATTATCAAAAGGGGGAGATTGTTGGGGCATATATTTCACATCTCTTGGTTTAAGAATAACAAATACTGTGATGCATTTGATCTAGTCTTTTATGTGTTTTGTGTAGGTTTTACATATACAAAAATATATTAAGCAAGGAGACGAGTTGGAGGTTGAAGCTCATCTTAGTGGGTTACGGTGGCGCGGTACCACCTATCGCTAATGGTAGTATCCAAATATAGAAAGATGGCTAGCATGATATTTTGATTGCACAGAACGGTCGAAGAAATCCATATTTGGCAAGTGCAATTATGGCACTATAATACTACTTCTGGGTGGCAACATTAGGAAAGATCATCATTCAACACATGATTAAGGAGCCAAAAGGAGAACGAGAGTAATGACTGATCGTGATCAACACTAATGAAGTGTGATTGCCACTACCACATGGTGGTAGTGATCATGTCGAAATTAATGGAGCACAACCTCCATATCTGACATGATCTGTTTGTCACACTGACCACATTTGGATTCCGCCCGGCGGTAACCCTACTGTAAGCACTAGCTCCCGATGTCTATTTAAAGAGCAGCTCCACTCCTTCTATGGAAATAATTGCTCATCCTCTAATGCAACAACACTAAAATATTTGAGAGTGGCTCGACTCTAAATATTAAGAGAACTCCCTTGGGCGAACATGAAGACCGAATGGATTTTTTTGAAGGGGAAGTGCTACCACATGTTTTCAACACAAAGGAAGAAAGCATCAAAAATGTTGATTCCTATATTTCCTTTGTATTCACCTTCAAAAATTTTTGGGGAGTTTCTTTTATATATTCTATTTGTAATCACTTTTATTTTATCTTTTTATAACGGAAGTGGAGAAATCATTCAGGGAGAACGTCGGATTCTGGGAAGGATTCCATAGAAAATTTGTCGCGGTTGTTGGCAACTAAGTCCTGTGAGACTTAGGTTAAAATCCTTCGAAGTGGACGTCAAATTCCGTAACTCTCCATGTATGTTGGTGACTAGGTCTATGTTAGATTTAGGGGTGGTTTGAGGCCTTATCTGGGAGAGATAGGCCAGAATCAACTGGTTCTTAGGAGAATGGTCGGTATAGAAAAATAAAAAGGGAACTTTATATTTCACCTCGATTTCTAGCATTATAGAAATCAAACATTAATTTTTTGTAATCAATTTATTATGAAATAAAATCATGTCTTTTATTGTTCCATTAACTTGATTTTATTTCATTTTCTAAAAAATATTTAAAATAAAATTCACCCTTAAACCATTAAAGCAAACTATAATGAATGGTTATTTTTGTTCAGCAAACTTATAGGATTCAATTTCCATGTGCTAGCATCTGGCGATAGCTTTTACCGCCAATGATAGTGAAGAAATATTGAATTCTGAATATTTCTAAATGTAATCTTCAATATTTTTCCTGAAATATTTAATTAAAGTTTTATAAAATATTCTAAAATTTCTTTTATTAACAATAATATTTTTATTAAGATTTAAAATACTATAAAGTCATTATTCATCCCCCCCCCCTCTAGTGGAGACTAAAGATCCAACAGTAACATCCTAATTGGAACTAGACCCCCCTTGAGTGACATATGGCACTTTTTGTTGACTTGGACTAGGTAGTAGTCCTAAGATCCTATGGAGATCAAGGATGAGTCACTAGTGTCCTAATTGACTTGATTAGTCAACATCAAAGGGTTTGTTAAAACTAGCTCATTTAGCTCAGCTTAGCCTAATTAGCCCTAATTGAACATTAATTTGTCAAATTGATCTCACATTAACTTAATAAATACCACAGGGAGTCAATATGGTCATGTTAAACATTAATAGGCTTGCCACATCATCAATTTTGACTAAATTAAACTTTAGGTCAATTGTAACCCATTTAGCCCAAATTAGAACTTATTTGTCTACCCTTATTCAAATTGGCCCCACCATGACCTAATATAATTCATAGGGTGGCATGGAATACATAACCATCAATTAGGGCATGCCACATCATCAATTTGACCAAAGTCAACTATAAATTCAACGTAGGCCATATAAGCCCAAAATTGAAATTCAAGAACCCAAACCTAATCCCATAGGGCTCAACCTATCTCTAGAGGCCCATTTCAGGAGCCCAACACCATTTACCATGGATTCCCCATTTATTATCGTAAAGCTCACATGCAAGGGCTATTTAGTCAAATTTCCCATGACTTCAAAAGTAGAGCTGGAGTGAAGGCCACATTGAGCCTTGATCATGCTCCCAAACCATGAGAAAAGCTTCTCTTAGTAATTTAAGTAGGTTGACATGTGCATTAAGGACACATGGAGCATTGGAGAAACACCTAAAGACTTGGTCATCCAACCCTTTTATGGAATTCACCCATTCATCTCTTATTCCTTCCAATTGAAGCTCCCACTCTTCCTCACCTCTCAAGAGGTTGAGCCAGTAGCTTTCCTGAAGAAAACAAGCTCAGACCAACTATTAGGGAATGGTTAACGAAGACAACTAACACCATTCGACCAAGAAGATTTACCCATGCAATGGACTCAATTTTGGCGAGTTTCCTCTCCTCTCCTCTAATGCTAGCCACTTAGATCTAATTAGAAGAAAAATCAAAAGCTCAATTGAGCTCGATTCCATGCAGATTAATGGAGAAAATCATGAAAATGCACATGCTAGAACTATAGATTTTGGGCATCATATATAATGAAATAAGTCCAAATCAACTTCCCTTCTCAAAATAAAGCTATAAGAATTGATTTTGTGATGAATGTTTGTCTATAGAGGGAGTATTGAAGGAAAGAAGGTTAAACTCAACCTAGTCGCCGACTAGAGGAAGAAAACAACCAGTATCTATCAAATATGCTTCCAGATTCATGCAGTTTTGCCATTTGCAAACCTATATCAACTATTATTGGGTCTATTGATCCCAATATCCCAGATTTGTAAGAAGTCAAACGGGTCAAGGACATACACACATAATGTACTTGATGTGTGCTTTAGTTCATGCATGTAGGTAGTCCATGATTGGATAGGTGAAGAAAATGAGTTTGGTAGTAAAACTCAAATTTCGTCGAGCTCAGCTCGCTGGTCATCAAGCTCAGCTCAACATTCCGTGGGATAAGCACAAGAGCTCAGGTTTCAAATTTCGTCGAGCTCAGCTTGAAGTTCGTCGAGCTAAGTTTGCAATTCGTCGAGCTCAACTTACAAATCGTCGAACTCAGCTCTACACTTGTTAAGTTAAAGCCAGAAAAATCAACTAAGGCAAAAAGCGTTGAGATAGCTGAGAAGATCAGAGTTCGTCGAGCTCAGCCCACAGATAATCAAAAACAGCTAAAGCTAGAGAAACTGACTAAGGCAAAAAGCACTGAGACTGCTGAGATAGTTGAGAAGAAGGCATTGCGACTGCTGAGATAGCTGAGAAGAAGGCGTTGAGAGCGCTGAGGCAGCTGAGACAAAACTAGCTGAATTTCTCTAAGTCCAGAAGCGTTGAGAGAAGAAGGTTCACTCAACGCTTCTCATGAAGAAAGAAGCACTGAGATAAAACTAGCTGGATTTCTCAAGTCCGGAAGCGTTGAGTGAAGCAGGTTCGCTCAACACTTCTAATGAAGAAGAAAGCGTTAAGACAGTTAAGAGGAAATCCGCTGAGACAGATGATAGCCTCAGTTAAGAAGCAAAGACCGCTGAGACAGAGACTTGTCTCAGCTAATAAGAAGAAATCATTAAGACAAAGGCCTGTCATAGCTATTAAGAAGAAACTACTGAAACCGCTGAGACAGAATCGCTGAGATAAATCCAGAGAAATTCACAAGTCTAGAAGCGCTGAGAGCCAAGACAGATAGCGTTGAGTGACTTAACATCACTAAACGCTTCATGGATTTCTAGAATATTTTTAAGTCTAAATGGTGATGACCTTTGTTGACGTCATCAAAGTCAACTCACATGTAGCCATTGCGGGAAAGCTGTAGTGACGCCGAAAGCTGCCTTGTCCTTTTTTGAAGATGGTGGGGCTCACCAAACCTTAGCTTGGGCCCACATACAAGAGTGTTGTTGATTCAAATCAACGGATATAAAATGGAAAATGAAAAGGGATTAGGGCAACCAACAATGAAAAACAAACAAAAAGAGATTGATTGGGATAAAGAAAATACAGAAAGGCAGCTGGACATCATCTTCTCCACCAAGCTTGAAAGCAAAAGTCCAGCAGGGATATTCGCCAAGACAAAGGAAGTTAGCTAAGCTATAGGTACCTGGAAGGGTACTGAGCTGTAGGAGTACTGCAGCACCCTGAGAGTAGGGATGTGTGCCTGAAGCTGTAGGGCTGAAGAGCCTGAGTTGTAGGCCTTAGAAATAAGGCTGAGGTAGGTGATCAGTGGATCACTGAGCTGTACGAGCTCTGCAGAGCTCTGAGGTAGGAACCCTTGTGGTTCTGAGTTTAGATTCTGGGAATAATCTATGTAATAGGCTGAGGGCCTAAGGTGTAAGCTCTAAGGTGCATATTGGTGGAGTTTGTGCCTAATTCAACAAATCAGTTGGATAGGTGGGAGGGAAAGTTGATGTACCCAATTGGGAAACCACTATAAATCTTTGTGTTTTCCATATTGCTTTTTTTCCTTTTTATTTCAGGATCTAAGGACAAGATCTAGATAGTTTACTTGAAAACAGCAAAAAAAATTAAGAAAACTTCAAAGATATATTCACCCCCCCCCCCCTCTAGGTGATTAGCTAATCTTCAGTTAAATAACTTTCAAGTGGTATCAGCAAGAGGTTACTCAAAAAGGATTTAACAATCTGAGTATACCTCCAAGGTAATCTATAAGATAAATAATGGGGTCTGGTGTAAACTACAAGAAATTGGGAGCCATAAAGTTACCAATCTACATAAAGAAAGGGTTTGGGCTCTAGAAGGAAAGGTTCAGGCTATTCATGGAAGCTGCTGACCCTAGGATATACATTACATTCAAAGAGGGACCTTTCATCCTTATGAAAGTCTCAGTTCTGGATGCCAACATCCAGACACACAAGTCTTATGAAGAAATGAACAAATATGAGCTCCTTCTTGCCTCCATGGACAATAAAGCTCAAAATATTATTATCAGTGCAGTATATGATTCAACATTACAGAATCTGGTGCACTGCAAGACCTCCAAGGAGATGTGGGACACCTTAGTTGTGTTCATGGATGGCTTAGAAGAGGTGAGGGATGACAGAAAATCCATGTTCAACCAGGAGAATGAGGCCTTCAGACAAGGAAAGTCTGAGTGCTTTGCTGAAAGTTTTGAAAGATTCTTCAGAACTGTTAATGAACTGAGAATATATGGAAGGGTCATCAGCACCTATGAGCTGAATGATAAATTTCTTAGGTCCCTCACAAAGGATTGGGACACAAAGATCTGTGCCATCAGGGAGATGTGTAAGCTAGCTGACACACCACCTCCAACCCTGATTGGAAAGCTACTGTCCTATGAGATGCAGCTTGCAGTAAGGAATGAAGAAGAAGAGAAGAGCAGCAAGTCACAAAGCAAGGAGAAATCTGTGGCTTTCAAAGCTGATGCTTCAACCAAGAGCAAAAGGAAGACCTCTCCAGTCAGGAGAACTGCTGAGTCAGAATCTGAGAGCTCAAGGTCCAGCTCCTCTGACAACCATACATCTGATGAGGACCTTGCTGCCTTCTCCAGGCAGTTTCGGAAATTTATGAAGGGGCATTGAAAGAATAGAAGGTCATCTTCCTCATCACAGCACAGAAGGAAATCCTCTAAGGAGGATAGGTATGCTCCAAACTCTAATAAATAATCTTCTTCTAATATTATTTATTTCTGCTGCAGCAAACCTGGGCATATAGTTGTTGACTACCTAGTGAAGAGGAAATAAGGAGTGAAGAAGCACCATAAGGGAAAGAAGAAAGAGAAGTCCCTTGTGGCCAAGAAGGAAAAGACCTGGACTGACTTTTCCTCTGTGTCAGACAGTGAAGAAGAAGAAGCCTACATTGGGCTTATGGTTATTTCTGAAGAAGAACCTAAAGAATACCCTGCTGCTAGAATAGGGATCAAGGCCCCTCTGTCTCACTCAGATAGTGACTCAGAGGTGGATGAAAATGAAGAAAAAGATGCGCAATGCCTTGGATTGATGGCAATGACAGATGAAGATAGCAGCCAGGATCTGCCTGGTCAGACTCAGATAAATGCTAAATCACAATCTTTTATTTCAAGTCATGATGCTGGCTCAGACTCTGAAGCTCAATCATCAAGAGATGAAGGGGATTCTGACTCTGAAAATGATGTCAACTCCATAATTGCCAAGTATGGAGAACTTCTTGAGTCATTCAAGAAGTGCAAGCTACTTGCCAAGAGATGGGCAAAAGAGCTTCTAAATATTAAAATCAAGTGTGAAGACCAAGAAAAGTACCTCACTGACATAACTGCTCAAGCAGCTCAGCTCAAGGAGATCATTGACAGTGAGTCTGTGGTAAGAGTCTCAAGTGAGAAACTTATCCAGAAACTTGAAAATGATCTCTTAAATGAGAAATTGCTAGTGAGCAAATTTTCTAAGCCAAACACTGTGCTGCCCTTAATTGATACCAATCTTACCTAAGCTGGTAAGAAAGGATTAGGGTTTAAGGGACCTGTTAGACCTTCCAATCCAAAAGAAAAGGGAAAAGGGAAGGCGCCAGTTGTGTCTCTAGCCTCATTACCTCATATTCCTTTTCTGAGAGTGTTGTTGCCTTCTAATAGGTATGACCATGAAAGCTGTTATGGTCACTGGGAGAATGGCAGATCCACAAGTATGGACCAATGTGGCCCAAATTAAGGTGGAAGATATAGCCATGTGAGAGCCTTTAAGGCTGCCCATGAGGAAATTCAAATGGCTCATCCTGGACCATTTGTTTTTGGTGTCCCAGCCCCAAAACTCAAAATAATGTTGATGCTATGAATCTAAATCATACAGCAAAAGTAGTGACTCAAGTAGAGTCTTCTAGCATGGCTGGAATGGCAATCTCAGATACTATCAGATGCATGTTGGCTGAAAAGAGACATGCAGCTGGTGGTTCTCAGAAAAGTCCAAAACAACCTGCTGAAAGACTGTCTTTCAGTCAAACAGTAGCTGAAAGAAGATAGAAGTATAAAGCAGCACATCTCCCCACTATTCAGGAAGCAGTACAGCCTAATGTTGGTCCCAAAATGAAAAGGAGATACAATATCTATGAGTGATTGTGTTGTGGCAAAGTGGGTCGCTATGTTGTAGATTGCTGACACAATCCTTCTGTGTCAAGAAGTTACCAACCTGTCAGAAATTCTGTAGGAAGGCATGGTTATTTTCAGACTTATGTGAACCTAGGACCCAATAGAAATTGGGGTCCTAAGGTAAGGTGATTTGTGTTCATTTCAGGTTAGTTCAGGTACTAGTTCTCCTAAATGGTACTTGGACAGTGGATGTTCTAGGCACATGACTGGAACAAAGGAGCTATTGAAGGAGTTCACTCCAGTAAAGAATGGACCCAAGGTCATCTTTGGAGGCTCTGACAAGTGGATAACCAGAGTCTATGGTAATATCTCAAATGGCATAATCACCATCACAAAGGTGGCTTATATGGAAGGGTTGCAACACAACCTTATAAGCATAAGCCAACTATGTGATCTTGATTATGACATTTCCTTCCACAAGGATAAGTACCACATCAAGAGGTTAAGTGACCAACGTGTCATCTTAACAGGCACTAGGAGTGAGAATATCTATTGCTTTAATTTTTCTTTCTTAGATAATTGTTCCTCTATATGTCTAGTTTCAAATGACAAAGTCTCATATTGTGTCCAATGGCACAAAAGACTAGCTCATTTGAACTATAAGACCATTGGTCAGCTCTTCAGTGATGAGCTTGTTAGGAATGGTCCCAAAATAAAATGTTACAAGGAGGGTATCAGTGTTGCTTGCCAAAAGGGTAAGCTGACTAAGACCTCTTTCAAGAGCATTGGGGCCAAGGACTCAATAAGATGCTTGTATCTCCTACATATGGACTTATTTTGTTGACGCATGAAATGAGCCCTCAAGTTAATGGGTTGTTCGATCTCACAAGCTAAGGTGAAGAAGAGGAAGGGCTGCGAGGATAGAGGAGAGGTCTACTGAGAGCAGCCGGGAAGGTTGCTGATCAACAGAGAAGCTTGCCTAATCAGCAATGGAGAAGCTTGCTAGAGCAGAGAAGAAGCTTGCTTGAGCGGAGGAGGAGCTTGCTCAAGCAGAGAAGAGGCTTTCTTGAGCGGAGAAGAAGCTTGCTCAAGCAGAGAAGAGGCTTGCTTGAGCAGAGGAGAAAATTGGTCAGGGACTGTCGAGCAGACAGCTACTTGGGCGGTTATCTTTGCAGGTTGATGTCGAGAGAGGAGAGAAGAAGAGAGGAGGGGCCGCTAGCAGCGGCAACAACAGACTTCGCCCGCCGCGGCTTGAATGCCACTCTTGCGACGGGCTTTTCCTTTAATCAAGAAGCAAAATTACAACTTGCCATTACGCTTTTACAAGAGAAAGCAATAAAGGGTACAATGGGGGAAGTTGGCAGCTAGGGAAGGAGTTGCCAGAGAATAAGTAAAAGAGACTTCCAGCAGCTGTGGAGGACTGGGAGGACTGGGAAACTGAGTCCGCAGACCTTGCTTGTTCAATTGTGGAGGACTGGGAGGACTGAGAAATTTGAGTCTGCAGACCTTGATCAAGCTGGCAGTTCTCCTCTCACCCCTGTGTCACCTCCCTAAATGAGAGGCATTGGGGTCTATTTATAGGCTCAGGGCGGTAACGGTCTTAGTAATGTCACCATCGGTGAGGCAGTGAGTTATGCTAGTACAAAAGTTGAGTCTGCGGAGTCCGCGATAGGCCGCACGGTCTATGACTTGCTGCTTGAACTAGCTACTGCTTGGACTGGGAAGAGCAGGTCGCCGACCTGGGCGGACTCGGCGGACTGGAGGCAGGAAGGCTGCAGTCTTTGCCTCTGCTGAAGAGAGCAGGTCACCGACCTGGGCTGACTCAGCGGACAGGAGGCAAGCAGACTACAGGCTTTGCCTCTGCTGAAGAGAGCAGGTCAACGACCTGGGCGGACTCGGCAGACTGGAGGCAGGAAGACTGCAGGCTTCGCCTGGGCTGGCAACTAGGAGAGGCAGGCTGCCTGAGATAAGCAAAGGGGCGGGCTGAGGAACAGCCGCCGCTTGGGCAGGTAGATGGGGCGGCCTGAGGAGCAGGACACCTACCAGGTTGGCGGCCTGGAGCAGGCCGCCAATAAGGGGTGGCGGCCTGCTCAGGCCGCCCACTAGGGCGGTGGCCTGCGCAGGCCAGCCAGTAGGGGCGGCGGCCTTCTCAGGCCCCCCACTAGGGCGGCGGCCTGCTCAGGCCGCCCACTAGGGGTGACGGCCTGAGCAGGCCGCCCATTAGGGGTGGCGGCCTGCTCAGGCCGCCCACTAGCGGCGACGGACTGGGCAGGCCGCCCACTAGGGGCGTCGGACTGGGCAGGTCGCCCATTAGGGGCGGCGGCCTGGGCAGGCCGCCCACTAGGGGCGGCGCCCTGGGCAGGCCGCCCACTAGGGGCGGCGCCCTGGGCAGGCCTCCCACTAGGGGCGGTAGCCTGGGCAGACCACCCATTAGGGGCGGCGGCTTGCTCAAGCTGCCCACTAGGGCGGAGGCCTGCAGTCTCAGACAGCAAGTCATCCCTTCATCTTCCGGTAACGGTCTTGCCTTCCTCTCCTAGCTGCTAGCCCAGGCAAAGCCTATAGTCTGCCTGCCTCCAGTCCGCCGAGTCCGCCCAGGTCAGCGACCTGCTCTCTTCAGCAGAGGCAAAGCTTGCAGTCTGCCTGCCTCCAGTCTGCCGAGTCCGCCCAGGTCGGCGACCTGCTCTCTTCAGCATAGGCAAAGCCTGCAGCCTGCCTACCTCCAGTCCGTCGAGTCCGCCCAGGTCGGTGACCTGCTCTTCCCAATCCAAGCAGCAGCCAGTTCAAGCAGCAAGTCCCTGACCGTGGGCCTATCGCGGACTCCGCGAACTCAACTTTTGTACTCGCATAACTCACCGCCTCACCGGTGGTGACATTACCAAGACCGTTACCGCCCCGGGCCTATAAATAGCCCCCAATGCCTCTCATTTAGGGAGGTGGCATGGGGGCGAGAGGAGAACTGCCAGCTTGATCAAGGTCTGCGGACTCAGTTTCCCAGTCGTCCCAGTCCTTCACAACTGCTGGCAGTCTCTTTTACTTAGTCTCTGGCAACTCCTTCCCTAGCCGCCAACTTCCCCCATTGTACCCTTTATTGCTTTCTCTTGTAAAAGTGTAATGGCAAGTTGTAATTCTGCTTCTTGATTAAAGGAAAAGCCCGTCGCAAGAGTGGCATTCAAGCCGCGGCGGGCGAAGTCTGTTGTTGCCGCTGCTAGCGGCCCATACTCTCTTCTTCTCTCCTCTCTCGGCATCAACCTGCAAAGCTAACTGCCCAAGTACCTGTCTGCTCGATAGTCCCTGACCAAGTTTCTCCTCTGCTCAAGCAAGCCTCTTCTCTGCTTGAGCAAGCTCCTCCTCCGCTCAAGCAAGCTTCTTCTCTGCTCTAGCAAGCTTTTCCCTTGCTGATTAGGCAAGCTTCTCTATTGATCAACAACCTTCCCGTCTGCTCTCAGCAGACCTCTCCTCTATCCCCGTAGCCCTTCCTCTTCTTCACCTTAGCTTGTGAGATCGAACAACCCGTTAACTTGAGGGAGCATTTCTTGCGTCAACAGTTAACACGCAACCTTCAGATCTCGATTAGGCAGTGAAAGTAGTGGTTACTCATGTCAGACCATCAACCAGCCGAGAACCTTGCTCCAAGTCCCAGTGATGATTCTCTTTGGGAGGCCTTAGAGCAATCTGGCAGAGAAACTGCCCAACAGTTTCAAGCTATCAACCGTACCCTAGCAGCTATCACGCAGCAACTGGCTGCTCAATCTTCAGCAACGCCAGCTCCTCCAATCAATCCAGCACCAGCATCCGAGACTCCTCAAGTCTATCCACCGGCTTATCCGCCAGTCTATCCTCCTCTTTACACCCCAACCTTTCTGCAAGGGCCTGCAGCTCCTTTGCGATCTCAGGATGATGAGTTTGCAGCTCGGCAAAACTTCTTCCTGGAAGCTGCCCGGAGAAGTACGGCTAGATTTCTGAATTTTCAGTGAAGTCATCCCTTCTCTTCAGCTCCTGCCTTTGCACCTCCCGCAACAAATTTTCCTTTCTATCCTCCTGATTCTTTTGCAGCTACTACTCATGCTCCTTATCTTCCTTATGCAGTAGAGCAAGGAGAGCCATCGTTGTTTACAGAGAATGTTCGGTATGAACCAACTCCAGTCAATTTCAGAGAGCCTCAGTTACTCGTCTATACTAGAGAGACTGATCCAGTCAAACATCTTCAAGCCTTCGAATCAGCCATAGCTCTCAGGACCCTCTCAGATGCAATTACGTGCAAGCTCTTTGTGACATCCTTCGATAGGCAAGTGAGGGATTGGTTCTATGGACAACATCCTCAGTCCATCTCTTCCTTCGCTGAGTTGCGAGGAGAGTTTTTGCTCAGATTTTCCACCTCTTCAAAGAGGAAGGGTGTTCTAGAAGCCCTCTTTGAAATCAGGCAGCGAGAGAATGAGACTTGGTCTCATTTTGTGGATCGTTTTCAGAGAGAAATATTGTACATTTAGATTGTCGACCAGGAGATGTATCGAGTGTCTCTCATTAATGGTTTGCGTGAAGGACCTCTCAAGTTTGAGGCCAATGTCCGAGCACCAAAGATATATCAAGAGATAGTTACCTTAGCCAACTCATACATCTGCGGTAAGAAGAGAAACCCCAGCTTCATCTCCAGGCTTGTGTCGGAGAAAGATCATTCTTCTTACAAGCAGCCTCCGAGGTCTCCTCGGAAAGACTTTTCATCCAACTCAAGAAAGACAAAAAGATTCCAGCATCATCATCAACACCTCTTCTCGGGCCAGGATCGCGTCCAAGAATGATTGCGACCACCAGCCCCACCTCCGCAAACAGCTTCGGTTCATTAGCCACAAGATGATGACTTGTCATACTCTGGACTTGATGAGGCCATGCTAGAAGTATGCCAAATCATGAAGGATAGGGAAAATTCCAAAAGGCCTTACCAATCGACAAATCAAAAATCAAAAGATTCAGATCCATTCTGTGAGTTCCACAAAGAAAGCGGACAATTGACTGAAAACTGTTGAGCGCTTTGTCAACTAGTGCAAAAATTGTTGAGGCATGGTAAGATGCGCGGTCTGTTCCCGAAGGATGACCACTTTGATCCATCAACTTCAAAAGGCAAAGAAGTGGCAGACATTCCTTGCAGCTCAAAGGGAGTAAATCAAATCAACATGTCGCATGGCCTCGATATAGGCGATACTCTCGATGCCGATGATGTGGGCGCCCTTGGAGACCTATTATAAAGCAAAAAGGACATGGCAGTCCTCAAATACCCTCGCAACCAATAACGGTTACTCTTACTATATTTTGCATTTTTTCAAACACTCTTTTCAACACTCCTAAGTGTTCTTTTATTTCATCTCAATAAAGTTTACGTCATAGATCCCGTACTGATACAGTTCCCTTTTTTATATTGCTTCTCCTTTACTTTTTCTCTTTGCCAAAGAGATCACTGAACAACCGAGATATCGCCAAGTCTTGCTCAGGGCCCCCTCGAGGTTGTTCTTTGGCGTAAGACCACAATGACCACATATAGCATAGTGTTTTAGCATGTGTGTAGTGGGGGCCGTTCAATTCTAGTGCGGAGGATGACAGAACTTCGGATCCTAGCCGACATCTGACACAGAGTGTGAGCTAGGGGAGCCTCATGTGTCAGCTCTCTTGTGCTTCGCAAAAGGATACATTACAGTTACGGTGATCTTTGCTTGACAAGCAATGACGACCAAGAGTAGTCTTGTATCTTCGATCATCTCATGACTGTGATGGCAGAACACTCTATGTTACTCTTAATCTGTGCCTTCGCAGGACCCACAACCCCGCTGATCAATATGCAGACAAGCAGTAGGCCACTTGGCATAACTTATCTAATTGATCAGCGATGCTTGTAACCCGAGGCAAGAGAGAAGTGTATCAGTCGATTCCTCCACAGGAATTTCCTTGCTTGTGCTTATTTATCTTTTATGCCCTTCTAAAGGGTGCGCGACCAGCCCGCTTTGGGTAGGAATACACCCTGGATGACTTATTGGCAAGTGATGCATAAGGCCCACGGGTGCTCTCCTGTGGCAGCATTCAACCTTTTTTAGCTCATCCTCGGGGTGTAGCCTTCTTTTCTCTTTTTGCCTTTTTGCCTTCTTACAGGTTAACAGGTTAAATCCAACCTGTTCTAAGGATCTGCATTATCTATTTGTCTTATGATCGCCTTATATGCATTGCTTACGTGAAGCTCTATCAGATGATGATCTACAAATTCCCTACGACTCTTATCAGATATTTCTGGCACAAATCATCTATTCAGAGTATATGGTTCTTAATTGACAAGCCACGCCATCATAAGTCTAAATTCAGATGACTTGTTGATCTGGATTTCATGTTGACATTATATCTGATCACACGAGACGATCATTATCACACTTTGATCTCTATTCAGTAAATAACAAAGTTTGTTGGATATCTCTTCTATCATATCTTATCCTATCAACAATTAACTTTCGCAGGCTCCCTCCCGGTACTTGCAGCTTAATATTCTTTCATATCTGCCTACTCACTTTACTTTTGTAGAGACTAGCTGATATTAGTAAGTCCCCTTCAGGTACTTGCAGCTTAATCTTCTATCATATCTGCTTGCTTACTTTTCTTTTGCAAAAACTAGCAGATATTAGCAAGTCCTCTTCAGGTACTTGCAGCTTAAATTTCCTTCATATCTGCCTGCTCACTTTACTTTTGTAGAGACTAGCAGATATTAGCAAGTCCCCTTCAAGTACTTGCAGCTTAATCTTCTATCATATTTGTTTGCTTACTTTTCTTTTGCAGAAACTAGCAGATATTAGCAAGTCCCCTTTAGGTACTTGCAGCTTAATATTCTTTCATATCTGCTTGCTCACTCTACTTTTGCAGAGACTAGCAGATATTAGCAAGTCCCCTTCAGGTACTTGCAGCTTAATCTTCTATCACATATGCTTGCTTACTCTTCGTTTGCAGAGACTAGTAGATATTATCAAGTCCCCTTCAGGTACTTGCCGCTTAATCTTCTATCATATATGCTTGCTTACTTTTCTCTTGCAGAAACTAGCAGATATTAGCAAGTCCCCTTCAGGTACTTGCAGCTTAATCTTCTTTCATATCTGCTTGCTCACTCTACTTTTGCAGAGACTAGTAGATATTAGCAAGTCCCCTTCAGGTACTTGCAGCTTAATCTTCCATCACATCTGCTTGCTTACTTTTCTTTTACAGAAACTAGCAGATATTAGCAAGTACCCTTCAGGTACTTGCAGCTTAATTTTCCTTCATATCTGCTTGCTCACTCTACTTTTGCAGAGACTAGTAGATATTAGCAAGTCCCCTTCAGGTACTTGCAGCTTAATCTTCTATCACATCTGCTTGCTTACTCTTCGTTTGTAGAGACTAGCAAATATTAGCAAGTCCCTTTCAGGTACTTGCAGCTTAATCTTCTTTCATATCTGTCTGCTCACTCTACTTTTGTAGAGACTAGCAGATATTAGCAATTCACCTTCAGGTACTTGCAGCTTAATCTTCTATCACATCTGCTTGCTTACTCTTCATTTGCAGAGACTAGCAGATATTAGCAAGTCCCCTTCAGGTACTTGCAGCTTAATTTTCTTTCATATCTTCCTGCTCACTTTACTTTTACAAAGATTAGCAGATATTTGCAAGTCCCTGTCAGGTACTTGCAAATTATTATCCTTCTATATTTTCTCTTATTTGTATTTTTGCAGAGCTTAGTGGAAGACAGTTACCCGTCTTCCTCATTTAACAAAACAACTCAGGTACACATAAGATGTACCTCCTTTTGCCTGCATTGACTTTTTCTTCGCAGGGGAAGATAGACATTGACAATTTTTTTCTGAGGAGAGATATCAGGTTCCATCTCTCCTTTCCCCTTCCTTTTCTCTAGGGAAGGATCACAATTTTTGTGGGTCTTCTACTCTTTCGAAGTTCCCTTCGGAACTTCAAAAAGTGTGGGGACTATGTTAACCTCAAAATCAGCGATCCCTCCCAAGGTCTCTAGCTCGCAAGTCGCGGCCCACTCAGGGGTACCCCCCAAGGGTCGCGATCTGCCTCGGCCCTCCATTTTTGGGCCAAGCAGACTTCTTCCTCCTATTCGCTCAGGCCGTGCGGTTAGGACGTTTTCCCCGATCTAACCTCCCTGGTCGCATAGCTACAACATGCCTTGCGGCACGGCGGGCTGCTTACATGGCTCACCCTCCCAGGCCACACGGTTAGGCCTGCTAACCGTGTAGCATTCTTCCTTGTAGGAGGCAACCTACAGCATCAGGGGTGATCTGTGCGATCTACTCCTTCAGACCGCTAGGTCGCACCGCCAGCATCAACGCGACCAACGCAACAGTAGCGGGCTCGACTACTCTCTCTGGCTCAGGTTTTCCGCCGGCCCAGGAGGGCGAACTGTTTCCCAGGCCGCCTCCCTTAGTGGGCGGCCTGCCCAAGCCGCCGCCCCTAGTGGACGGCCTAAGCAGGATGCCACCCCTAGTGGGCGGCCTGAGCAGGCCGCCGCCCCTAGTTGGCGGCCAGCCAAGGCCGCCACCCCTAGTGGGCCGCCTGCCCAGGCCACCGCCCCTAGTGGGCGTCCTGAGCAGGTCGTTGCCCTTAGTATGTGGCCTGCCCAGGCTTCCGCCCTAGAGGGCGGCCTGAGCAGGCCTCCGCCCCTAGTGGGCGGCCGGAGCAGGCCTCCGCCCCTAGTGTGCGGCCTGCCCAGGCCGCCGCCCCTAGTGGGCGGCCTGTCCAGGCCGCCGCCCCTAGTGGGCGGCCTACCCAGGCCGCCGCCCCTAGTGGGCGGCCTGCCCCGGCCGCCTCCCCTAGTGGGCGGCCTGAGCAGGCCGCCGCCCCTAGTGGGCGGCCTGCCCAGGCCGCCGCCCCTAGTGGGCGGCCTGCCCAGGCCGCCGCCCCTAGTGGGCGGCCTGCCAAGGCCGCCGCCCCTAGTGGGTTGCCTGAGCAGGCCGCCGCCCCTAGTGGGTGGCCTACCAAGGCCGCTGCCCTAGTAGGCGGCCTGAGGAGGTCGCCACCCCTATTGGGAGGCCTTCCCAGGCCGCAGCCCTAGTAGGCGGACTGAGCAGTTCGCCGCCCCTTATGGGCGGCCTGCTCCAGGCCGCCAGCCTGGTGGGTGGCCTGCTCCTCAGACCGCCCCATTTGTATGCCCAAGCGGTAACCTGTTCCTCAGGCCGCCCCCTCTGCTTGTCTCAGGCAGCCTGCCTCTCCTAGCTACCATCCCAGGCAAAGCTTACAGTCTGCGTGCCTCCAGTCCGCTGAGTCCGCCCAGGTCGGCGACGTGCTCTCTTCAGCAGAGGCAAAGCCTGCAGTCTACCTGCCTCCAGTCTGCCGAGTCCGCCCAGGTCGGCGGCCATCTCTCTTCAGCAGAGGCAAAGCCTGCAGCATGCCTGCCTCCAGTCCACCGAGTCCGCCCAGGTCGGCGACCTACTCTTTCCAGTCCAATCAGCAGCCAGTTCAAGCAGCAAGTCACAGATCGTGCGGCCTATCGCAGACTCAGCTTTTGTACTCGCATAACTCACTGCCTCACCGGTGGTGACATTATCAAGACTGTTACCGCCCTGGGCCTATAAATAGCCCCCAATGCCTCTCATTTAGGGAGGTGGCACGGGGGCGAGAGGAGAACTGCCAGCTTGATCAAGGTCTGCGGACTCAAATTTCTCAGACCTCCCAGTCCTCCACAGTTGATCAAGCAAGGTCTGCGGACTCAGTTTCCCAATCCTCACATTGCTCCACAGCTGCTGGCAGTCTCTTTTACAGAGTCTCTGGCAACTCCTTCCCTAGCCTCCAACTTCCTCCATTGTACCCTTTATTGCTTTCTCTTGTAAAAGTGTAATGGCAAGTTGTAATTCTGCTTCTTGATTAAAGGAAAAGCACGTCGCAAGAGTGTCATTCAAGCCGCGGCTAGTGAAATCTGCTATTGCTGCTGCTAGCGGCCCCTCCTCTCTTCTTATCTCCTCTCTCGGCATCAACATGCAAAGCTAACCTCCCAAGTAGATGTCTGCTCGACAGTCCCTGACCAAGTTTCTTCTCTGCTCAAGCAAGCCTCTTCTCTGCTTGAGCAAGCTTCTTCTCCGCTCAAGCAAGCCTCTTCTCTGCCTGAGCAAGCTCCTCCTCTGCTCAAGAAAGCTTCTTCTCTGCTCTAGCAAGCTTCTCCCTTGCTGATTAGGCAAGCTTCTCTGTTGATCAGCAACCTTCCCGGCTACTCTCAGCAGACCTCTCCTCTATCATCGCAGCCCTTCCTCTTCTTCACCTTAGCTTATGAGATCGAACAACCCGTTAACTTGAGGGCGTATTTCTTGCGTCAACATATTTGGTCATATGCTTGTTCATAGTCTATGTAGTAAGGTCTACACCCTTGTGGTGGTTGATGACAATTCCAGGTTTACTTGGGTGTTCTTCCTTAGAAGAAAGGATAAAACCCATGAAATCTTCATGAATTTTATCAGGCAAATTCAGAATGAGCTTGCATACTCTGTGATCAAAATGAGAAGTGACCATGGAACTGAGTTTCAGTCTACTGCTATGACTACATTCTGTGAAGAGTAAGGGATTCATCAAGAATTCTCCTCTCCAAGAACACCCCAGCAAAATGGGTTAGCTGAGAGGAAAAATAGGACTCTAATAGAAGATGAGAGAACATTATTGAGTGACACTTCTCTCCCTGAATATTTCTGGACTGAGGCAGTTAATGTTGTATGTCATGTGCTCAATAGGGCTACTATCACCAAAGGCCACAGGAAGACTCCCTATGAGATCTTGAAGGGCAGAAAACCAAACATGTCCTATTTCAGGATCTTTGGTTGCAAGTGTTTCATCTTGAACAATGGTAAGTCAGAAGTGACTAAGTTTGTTGCCAAATCACATGAGGGGATCTCTGTTGGGTACATCAATAATAGTAGGGCATATAGATTCTATAACTTGACAAATCAAGTTGTAAAAGAATTTGTCCATGTAGTGTTTGATGAGTCATGCATGATTAACAGTGAGCTGTCAAGCTCTTTGCCTAGCTTTATAGGTACAGAAGTCATGATGGAAATGCTCTCCATCAAAGATAAAGATCCAGCTATACAAGAAGAATGTGAAGTAGGATGTTGTCTAGAGGAAGCACGAGCTAGTCACGCTGGAAATGAAGACCAACCTACTGAAGAAAATAATAATCAGCAGGAAGCTGTCAGGCTGTCACTTGCAGTCAAATATCTGAGAAATCATCCTCTAGATCAGATAATAGGTGAGGCTAGCCAAGGTATACAGACCAGAAGCAGGAGTATCAACACAGCTCTCTATTCAAGCTTCCTGTCACAAGAAGAGCCCATGAAATTTGAAGAAGTCAATCAAGACCAATTCTGGATGGGTGCAATGCAATAAGAAATAAACCAGTTCAAAAGGTGCAAGGTCTGGAAGCTAGTTCCCAGACTAGATGGACACAATGGCATTGGAGTCAAGTGGATTTACAGAAATAAACTTGATGAAAATGGAATTATAATAAAGAATAAAGCTAGACTGGTGACCAAAGGCTATAGACAGGAAGAGGGGATTGATTATGACCAGACATTTTCCCCAGTTGCAAGGTTGGAAGCAATCAGACTGTTCCTTGCATATGCAGCCTTCCACGTATTCAAAGTATTCCAAATGGATGTCAAGTCTGCCTTTCTGAATGGAGACTTGAAGGAAGAGGTTTATGGTGAGCACCATCCAGGTTTTGTAGATTCTAACTCTCCTACTACTGTATATAGACTTACGAAAGCTCTTTATGGGCTCAAGCAAGCCCCAAGAGCATGGTATGAGACATTGTCTACCTTTCTCATTGAGAATAAATTCTCAAGGGGAAAGATAGATAAGACCCTATTCCTAAGGGAATCTAAGGGCAAGATCATCCTAGTCCAAATTTATGTTGATGGCATAATATTTGGCTCTACTGATGATAACCTCCGCAGGAAGTTTGTTAAACTTATGTAAGGGAAGTTTGAGATGAGTAGTATGAGTGAACTGAAATTTTTCTTGGGACTCCAAGTAAAACAGACTGATGATGGTCTATCCATATCCCAGTCAAAGTTTTCTAGGGAGATAATCAAGAAATATGGTATGGAGAATGCTTCTAGCATAAGAACTCCCATGAGCTCAAGTATACCTCTAGGCAAATATGATACAGGGAAGCATGTTGATCAAACTCTATATAGAGGTATAGTTGGCTCTCTTCTCTACCTCACTACAAGTAGGCCTGACATTATTTATGCAACATGTGTCTGTGTTAGGTATCAGGCCTGCCCTAAAGAGTCTCACTACACTGTTGTGAAAAGAATCTTGAGATATCTTAAGGGCACCTCAGATGTTGGCCTGTGGTACCCTAGGAATGGGGAATTTGAACTAACAGGCTTTTCAGATGCAGATTTTGCAGATTGCAAGGAGGACAAAAAGAGCACTTTAGGCTCCTGTTAGTTTCTAGGTGGAAGGTTTGTCTCTTGGAGCAGCACGAAACAAACAAGTGTTGCAATATCAACAGCAGAGTTAGAATATATTTTAGCTGGAAGCTGCTGTGCTCAGTTGCTGTACATCCAACATCAACTTCAGGACTATAATATTCAGATAAGTAGAACTCCACTCTTTTGTGATTCTACTAGTGCAATTTCTATAGCTAGGATTCATGTCTCCCATAGCAAGACTAAGCATATATAAATTAGGTATCATTTCATTAGAGAACATGTGGAAAGGGAAGACATCTCCCTTGAATTTTTCTCCACACACAAGCAAGTGGCTGATATCTTCACTAAGCCACTAGATGAAGCCAAGTTCAACACCTTCAAATTTGAATTGGGTATGTTGAATCTTGTGTACCTTCAATTCTCTCTTCTACCATATGTTGCACTGTTTATTTTGCAAGTAGAACATACTCTTCCTCCAGATTATGAAGATAGTACGCAACTGTTGAGGAGGATCCAGCCCAACAGCTGAACTAGATTCAGTCACAGTGAGAATATCTACTCCAGAAAGATAGGGGGAGCAAAACCCCTCAGTATGCTCCCTATTACAGAAGTCAAAAAAGGGGAGGATAGAAGTCAAGGGTTGAGAAGAGCAAATAAGTGGAACAGTACGGATGTCAGCATGCCAGGGGGAGTTAGGGGTGTGCATGAAAAACTGAAAACCGACCAAACCGCCCCGAACCGTCCAAACCGAACCGATTTTACACCGAACCGAATGACTCGGTTCGGTTTTGGTTTTCCTCTCTGAAAAACCGAACCGCGCCGACTAGTAATACATGTAAAAATATTACCAATAATGATATTTGAACTATTTTTATTAACTAAATAATATACACAAATTATATCAACTTAATAATTTTTATATCATTTGAAAAAAAATAAATTTTTGTAATGCATATTTTATGCATCAAGAAAAATTAAATATTTTGTTTAATTGATTTTATTTATATCTTTTTATATTTATTACTCGCTTTCCCAATAAAAATATTCAATCATAATTTTTTTAATGTAACATGAGTTATTAGCTGTAATATATCTTATATAAATAAAGCTTGATGATATTTATTTTTTACTTATCATACCATTTTTAAAATTTTATTGAGATATTTAAGTACAGAATTATTTAAAATAGTATAACTGAAAAACCGAAAACCGAACCGAGTAAACCGACCAAAAAACCGAACCGAACCGATAAACATCGGTTCGGTTTCGGTTTGGGTCCAAACCGACCCAAACCGAACCGCTTGCACCCTTAGGGGGAGTAAATAATTCTCCACAGGCTGGAGAATTATGGTAACATTTCCACACTCTACTAATGGTTATTATTTCTATGATGAATATGATGTGTTGTCAATGACCTGTAGTGTTCTGACTTCTTTAAATAGGGGGAGATTGTTGGGTCTATTGATCCCAATATCCCAAATTTGTAAGAAGTCAAACGAGTCAAGGACATACACACATAATGTATTTGATGTGTACTTTAGTTTATGCATGCAGGTAGTCCATGATTGGGCAGGTGAAGAAAATGCGTTTGGTAATAAAACTTAAATTTCGTCGAGCTCAGCTCGCTGGTCGTCGAGCTCAGCTCAACATTCCGAGAGATAAGCACAAGAGCTCAGGTTTCTAATTTCGCCGACCTCAGCTTGAAGTTCGTCTAGCTCAGTTTGTAATTCATCGAGCTCAGCTTATAAATCGCCGAACTCAGCTCTACACTTGTTAAGCTAAAGCCAGAAAAATCAACTAAGGCAAAAAGCGCTGAGACCGCTGAGAAGATCAGAGTTCATCGAGCTCAGCCCATAGATCGCCGAAAATAGCTAAAGCCAGAGAAACTAACTAAGGCAAAAAGCATTGAGACCGCTGAGATAGCTGATAAGAAGGCATTGAGACTGCTGAGACAGCTGAAATAGTTGAGAAGAAGGCGTTGAGAGCGCTCAGACAGCTGAGACAAAACTGGCTGAATTTCTCTAAGTCCAGAAGCGTTGAGTGAAGCAGGTTCACTCAACGCTTTTAATGAAGAAGGAAGCACTGAGACAAAACTAGCTGAATTTCTCTAAGTCCAAAAGCATTGAGTGAAGCAGGTTCACTCAATGCTTTTAATGAAGAAGGAAGCACTGAGACAGTTAAGAAAAAATCTGCTGAGACAGAAGATAGCCTCAGCTGAGAAGCAAAGACCGCTGAAACAGAAACTTGTCTCAGCTAATAAGAAGAAAGCATTGAGACAAAGGCCTGTAACAGCTATTAAGAAGAAATAGCTGAATCCGTTGAGATAGAACCGCTGAGACAAATCCAGAGAAATTCACAAGTCCAGAAGCGCTGAGAGCCAAGACAAATGGCGTTGAGTGACTTAACATCACTCAATGCTTCATGGATTTTTGGAATATTTTCTAAGTCCAGATGGTGATGACCTTTGCTGACGTCATCAAAGTTAACTTACATGTAGACATTAAGGGAAAGCTGCATTGGCGCTGAAAGTAGCCTTGTCCTTTTCTGAAGAAGATGGGGCTCACCAAACCTTGGTTGGGGCCCACATATAAGTGTGTCATTGATTCATATCAACAGATATAAAAAGGAAAATGAAAATGGATTAGGGCAACCAACAACGAACAACAAACAAAAATATATTGATCGGAATAAAGAAAATACAGAAAGGCGGCTGGACATCATCTTCTCCACCAAGCTTGAAAGCTAAAGTCTAGCAGGGATAGTCGTCAAGGCAAAGGAAGTTATCTAAGCTCTTCAAGCTCAGCAAAATAGTTCTTTCAAGAACAGGAAAACTGATTCTTCCATTTAGCAAGCTGGTTGCTGCTCTTTTGTGCAGCAGAAAAGAGATAGTTGTAGAAGAGGACTAATTCCTTCTACAGCAAGTGTGTTGGACTGAAATCTGCTCGGTCCAGCAAGGTTTGTTCAAAGATTTATCTCTTAGTCAGTTGTTTATTTTTCTTAAACTATTCTGTATTCTTTTCTTGTAGGATTCAGTTTATCTGAATCTGAGTGTAGGGCACTTTGTGCCTGAGGTAGGTGACTAATTTGTCACTGAGGTAGGTGCCCTGTTTGATACTGAGCTCAGATCCAAGTGTGGATCCGAGCTGTAGGGTTTAATTGTTTGAGGTAGGAGAGTGTTGCTTGCTGAGGTAGGATCCAAGTGTGGATCTAAGGTAGGGCTATCCTCCCAGCCTGAGTGTATGGCCTTGTGCCTAAGGTAGGTGACTAGAGAGTCACTGAGCTATAGTTAACAAGTGTATCACTGAGTTGTATGTCTTGGAGGAGGCTGAGTTGTAGGTACCTGGAAGGGTACTGAGCTGTAGGAGTGTTGCAGCACCTTGAGAGTATGGTTGTGTGCCTGAAGTTGTAGGCCTGAAGAGCCTGAGTTGTAAGCCATAGAAATAAGGCTGAGGTAGGTGATCAGTGGATCACTGAGCTGTAGGAGCTCTGCAGAGCTCTGAGGTAGGAACCCTTGTGGTTCTGAGTTTGGATTCTGTGAAGAATCTGTGTAATAGGTTGAGGGTCTAAGGTGTAAGCTCCGAGGACCATATTGGTGGAGTTTGTGCCTAGTCCAACAAATCAGTTGGATAGGTGGGAGGGAAAGTGGATGTACCCAATTGGAGAACCATTATAAATCTTTGTGTTTGCTGTGTTGCTTGTTTTCCTTTTTATTGCATGATCTAAGGACAAGTTCTAGATAGTTTACATGAAAACAACAAAAGAATTAAGAAAACTTCAAAGACTTATTCTCCCCCCCCCCCTCTAGGTGATTAGCTAACATTCAGTTAAATAACTTTCAACTATAGCTTAAATACAATTTCAATCACATTTATCTAGTTGGGTACAAGCACATTCTTAGGCATGATTTAGCCAGATCCAGGCCTTGGGCTAAATATGAAAGTTGTTGTCCTTGGCCTAACTTTTCCAAAATGTAGTGGCACATTTTCTGGTGTACCGTGTAGCTCCCGTAATATAATTCTAAATTTTTTGTTACATAAGCTAAGGAATTTTATATTTTTGTATTTATCCTCGCATGCTACTTTGATGTCTATGAAATTATTAACGTGTATTTTAGATATCAAAATACGCAACCTTTGAAAGTTTTATAATTTTTATTGAACACTTTCTTATAGTTCTTATAAATATTTGAATTTTATACACTAATGATATTAGTGAAATTAAATGGACTAAATTAACATGTAAATTGTCAAAATTTCTATGGCTTCATTCTTAGGCCTTTTTTGTCTATGATAAAAATATTGGATCATTTTGAATAGGTACTTGTAATATTATATACCCTTAATGTTTTGACCCTATGAAGGGCCATACATGCATGTTGTGCTCATAACATAAGTTTAAATCTTGTAGTTATCTATGGATAATTATACAAATGATTTGAAAATTGAAACATGTCAGTATGACAACCTCAAGAAGAGCTTCAAAATTTTGTAGATTTTTTGGAACAAATTTTTCCTATGTTAGAAGATTAATTCAATAATTATCACATCATGATATTAATTAAATTAATATGACTTTTTGGAGGAAATAAAATCCCTAATTTTTGTTGAGACTTGATCATGAAACAATTGATCTCTGGTAAAGTTTTAGGTCATTTGGAGTTGAACTTGAGAAGATTTAACTCAAAGCCCCGGACTATATAGATATGAAATTTACATGAAACACATAAATTAGGGCTTACTATATATTTGTAATATTTTAGTCAATTCGTAACCAAATAATTTTCAAATTGAAACATACCAGTATAAAAGCCTCAGGGAGAGCTCCGAATATTTGTAGAATCTTTGGAGCACTTTTTCATAAATTTTGATGATAAATTTAATAGGTGCCCTATGACGATATAAGTGAAATTAATATAACTTTTTGGATGAAGTAAAATCCAAAAATTTTACTGTTGCATAACCATGTTAGAAGTGATCAATGGTAAATATTTTATGGCATTATATTTTGAGTTGGTTTATAATTTTGTAAATCTTGACCTTGTTCATGTGGCAACTCTAATTAATTCACTTGGGAATTTTAATGGACACCGCTACCAATTACTACATTTCAAAACAAATATTTTTAGAGTTAATTTACTAACTTATTACGACGTGTACAAGCTCATTTTGATTATAATAAAGCAACTTGACCATAATTGAGAATGTATTACATACAAACACTTTATTGGAGTTGATTTAAAGTAGCATTAGATTCTTGCCAAACATTGATCATAATTAGATATATATACCCACACAATCATGACAATTTTGTTATTTTTATGGTTTTACAAGTTTTCAAGCATGTAGAGTATCATAAGTGAATGATGAAGAAGCATGTGCACTTAGGTTTATAATAAACATGTAGACATATAATGAATGATCTTAGTAACACAACTTCTTTTCACCCATATTTGTATATATGATTAGTAATGAATGGATGTGCTCCTATATAGCCTAACACACACCATATCTAGGGATGTTTAGGACATCCTATATTATAACGAATGAAAAAACTTAGTTGAATGGCAAGTACCTTCCCAAGTTTAGGGTTTATATCCGATCCTATGATATTTGGTGAATGTGTGCTCTAGAATGTGAGGTGGTGTGGTTAGGAGTTGATGGCTTAGTATGGGTCTATATTAAACCTAGTGAACTCCAAGGTGAGGAGATTTATAGTTATGCTGAATTCTTATTTAATGACTCAATTACATCTACTATAAGAGCTACAAAAGAAGAATAAACATGATACTTCTATGTCCAAATATAATCTAAGTATTTTATTGTGTGGAAGCTTGACATATCGTGTAAAAGTGATGTTGAAGGTACATTTTGCCTAGAAAGGTTCATGAAAGCCAAAATCGTGTAAACAATAGCTATATCACGTAGACAACAACTATATCACATAGACAACAACTATATCGTGTAGACAATAGCTGAATCATGCAGACATCAACTATATTATGTGGATAGTAGCTAAACCATGTAGAAAGTAGCTATATCGTGTAGAAAACAACAGAATCATGCAGACAATAGCTAAATCATATAGAAAACAGCAGAATCATGCAGAAAATAGCTAAATTATGCAAACATCATTTGAGTCATGGAGATAGTTTCCATATTACCTAGACACGTGGTTTTAAGTATGAATTTGCTGTTTGACGGAATCAACACCATACTTTATACTGACATCTATAGCTGTGCTTAACACGTGTTTGCCTCTAAAAAAATATCACTTGTAGTTGCTTAAACATTTGCTTAATATAAAAAGGAAGATAAGGTGAAATCAAAACTAATCGTTCAATTCAAATCAAAGCCTCCTGCCGCCTTCACTTTTTGTGTTCTTCCGTCGGAAGGCTAAAGTTGGAGAACATAATATTTGAAGAAACAATTCTTAAATATTCTCAATTAAGATCAATTCAAGGATGTTGATACTTTCAAAATCTCAATTAACAACAAAAAGCCATTTTGTCCTTTAAAGTTATGTTGTGAACATTGCCCACAATGTCCCTAATTTGAATAAATCCTCATAATATAGATGAACACACTTATATTTGATGTGTTAGTTATTGTTGTGATGATTTCAGGAACATGATAGTAGAAGTTTAGCATAGGGCTAGACTTAGTGTCACCAGACATAGTTTTGCTAATGTAATTCCTCATAGTGCAAGGTACCCTGCTGACCTAAGTTCTAGACTATGTCGGACTTGATACTTACTCTCTAAAGTCAAATAAACAAAGTCTAGATGGGTTGGATAATGCAAGGGAGTCAAGGATAATAAGTTAGGAATTGATTAAGTAATAATTCGACTAGACTTGTAGTCGAATTGTTAAAGGATCTAACCAAATGAACAGAAGAATTATGTCAAATCATGTAGATATCAATAGAGTACAATAATTCTATTAAGGGACAGATTCGACTAGATAGTCAACTGAGTGTATATAAGGATCTAAAAAATTGTGTGAAAGATTTTAGAGAAATACCTAAGTACAAATTTGACTAGAGGATCTGGTCATTCGTGCAGAAGAATCGAAACCATTCGTGTAGAATTATCATGAAGACAAAAATCTGCTTTAAGTACAGTTTCAACGAGAGATCAAACTAAACGTGTTGAACTAACAATATGGTTCTGACTGATGCACTTAGATTACAAAGTCTGTGAAGATTCAAATAAACATCAAAGCATTCGTGTAGATGAATCAAGACAATTCATGTAGATGACAAGCATACATGAAACTGTTAACTGAAGATTCTTTAGATAATCTACATGATCGTGCTGACAACTAAAGGCGATTCGACTAGAAGTTCTTGAAGCTAAAGGCTATGTTGAAGTCTTGAAAGAAGAAGGTTCTTCCAAGGCCATCATGCAACTAGAATATCTAATTATTTAATTAAATCCATTCGAATAGATAGGGAGAAGAAGATATATTCAGAGGAAAATGTTCTAAGTCAATATTTGACCAGATGCTCTCTATTTGACTTGAAGAAGAAGATATTCAACTAAATATAAAGAAGATTAGGCCAGACTACCTTATCAAGAAGAATGAACAGTAATATTTGACTAGATATCTTGTCGAATTGATGAGAAACTCATATTCAAATTAGCACGATGTTTTTCCGTTAACTCATTTAATGTCGTCGTGCATAGGGCCAATCAGATTTGTCCTTTAAGGTAAAAGATTTTTGACATAAGATCAGTCTGAGATTCAACGGTTAAAAGAATCACATCCATATAAAAAGAGAATGTGTTTAGGAATCCCTAATTATTAATCAATAAAATTTTGCGGTCACCTTTTCAGAAGTGTCATTCAATCAAAAAGCTCAAGTTTGGAGAAGAAATACTCGGAAGTAAATCACTTGGTTCTCCAAAAGAAAAGTTGATTCATCTTGTTGTTTTCAAAGCCTAGTCATCTCTCAGCAACAAGAAGAATCTTCAAAGAGTGTAGAGGAAATATTCAATGAAGAAAATCTTATCAAAGACCTCTGCAAGAAGATTAGAGAAGAAGTCATACTCATCAGGCTTCAAGAAGACTCTAGTGGTATCAAGAATCATTAACTAAGTCTATCGAAAGTTTTGAAATAAAACTTACTGAACTGTAAGATCTTTTTGAGATCAGAGTTGTAGGGTCCTAGTGACCTAAGGTAGGAGGCCAAGCAGTGCCTCTAAGGTAGGAGACTCTATCTTTGAGCTGTAGAACCATTTATGGATCTTAGGTAGGATTTTTGTTGAGAATTTTGAGTGTAGGATTCTTGTTGTGGGATCTGTGGTATGAGGGTAGGTTGTGCCTCTGAGGTAGGAGACATGGTCTCTGAGTTGTAAGATCTACGAAAATGATATTTGGTTGGAGTTCGATAAGGCTAGCTCACTGCTAGATATACGAAGGGGGGAAAGTGGATGTACATAACTCGCGGAACCACTATAGTTTCTTTGTGTTTGTTATGTGATTGTTCGGAGATCATTTTCATGTTGTTCACATATTTATTATTCCATATTAAGTTCACAAAATACAACATCACCTATTCACCCCCTCTAGGTGAAGTGACATCGCTTGACTTTCAAGTGGTATCAGAGGGAGGTTATTCAAAAAGATCTTAATAGCTTGAATAGATCTACCCTTGGGACTGTCACCTAGCTCTTGTAGAGAACTATAAAGAGCTGAGCTCCAAGAAGCTGCCCATTTGAAGCAAAGAGACCTTTACCATCTATAAAGAGAGGGTCAAACTCTTCATGGAAGTTTTTGACCTAAAGATTTTCATCACAGTAGAAGGTCCATTTATTTCCATGAAAGATTCATCCATAGATCCAACCAAGATGGTCTCTAAGAGATAGAATGAGATGGACAAGGATGAGGTCACCTTGGTGACCATAAATAAAAGAGCTAAGAGCATCTTTGTCAGTCTCATAGATGATTCAACTTTACAGAATCTAGTTCACTGCAAAACTGTCAAAGAGATGTGGGATTCTTTCATAGTATACATAGAGGGAACTAAAGAAGTTAGGGATAATAGAAAATCCCTTTTGAATCAATAATATGAGGCTTTCAGACAAGAAAAGAAAGATGCAATTGTTGAGTGCTACAAGAAGTTCTTCAAGATTGTGAATGGACTCGAGAACTATGGAAGAGAATTTTTCAATTATGATCTTAATGATAAGTTCTTGAGATCCCTTAATAAAAAATTTGATATAAGAATATGTGGAATAAGGGAGATATGGAATTTGCCTAATATGCAGCCCCAAAATCTATATGGTAAGGTGTTGTCCCATGAGTTGTAGTTAAATACTACGTGAGCTGACGAAGAGAGCAGCAAATCCTTCAGTTAGGAGAGGTAGTAGCTTTCAAGGCTAAAAGCTTAAGAAAGTGCAGAGAGAAATCTCCCATGTCTCAAGAGTGATATGTTGATGAAGAAGATTCTCAACCCAACACTTTTGGGTCAGAGATGTTTGATGGAGATCATGCCTTATTCTCCAAGTAGTTCAAGAAGCTGCGCAGCAGAAGAAAGCAGTGGAAGAACATACCTTCCTCATCCTCTAGCTCAAGAAACTATTTTTGCTATAATGAGAAGCTAAAGCACAAGTCCAAGGAGGACAGGTATAGATCTAAAAATAATAAACATCTTTCTTCTGATGTTGCCTCTAATGGATGCAAGAAAATAAGTCACATCATAGCTGAATTCCCCTCAAGAAGAAAGGAAAATGAAAGGGCAGAGAAGATGAAGTATTAATAAGGCAAGAAGAAAGAGAGGAGTTTCATTGACAATGTAAGACCCCCCCCCCCCCCCCTCCCGGATCCCAAAACACGGCACGAAGGGGTGTTTTATGTCCGGAACAGCCGCCTTGCGGTAGCATTAGCACACGGGCTAACCTGTACCACAAGACGCCTATTCTGCCGGCTATAATCAATATCAATATAAACATGCCAACTCAACCATAATATAAAAAAGAAGAAGTCAAATCCACACTAAGCAATAATGTCCAAATAGTACAATAAATAGAAAAGCTAAAACATGCTTCTACAATATCAGAGTACAACTATGAAAAGTTGCCCAAACGGGCTACATCAGAATCTCACAACACTCACATCCGTAACCGATGGTAGCGACGGCACCGTCACATCAGGCCCTATTGTCCTGGCCTGGCTGTCCTGCTGCAACGTCTGTGGCTGCTCTACCTGTGGGGTGACCTCCTAAAAAGGAAGATGTAGCAACCGTTAGTCGAAAAGACTAAGTGGCTTCACATACGCTCCCACGGTGACTCCTCGGCACCGGGCGGAGAAAGGAACAAGGGTAATATATATACAAGTAGTAAAGCAGGTACAAGTAGGTGGTAATAGTACATAAAATACAATATTATAAACTAGCAGTTTTACTTGAGCAATTAGTAAATCAACAAGTACAAGTAACTACAACAGGAAAGTAACTTAACTTATAAGAATGGTCATACAAACTTATAAGTTTAGGATCGATTTACATAAAGCAACTCATCGTATAGGAGTTCTCATACAAACTTATACGATGAGGATCTTGTTGTGCAATGTTATGAAATGATATATATATTATGCAATGACTCACCCATGATCACACACATGCAATTGTCATGTCGACACAGACTATAGTTCCCACTATTCGAGCAGGTAGCTAACATCTCAGGCATCAGCCGCCGTGGCCAGGCGGTGACAGTAGAGTGGGCATCTCTACTACTAGGCGGGTATCCACACTACTTCACCTAGGCCTCCATACGCCTCAACGCTAAGAACACAACAGTGGAGCCCATGCATACTATGGCCCAGCGGGCTCTCGGGTAAATGTGCACCGAGAACACAGCCCGAACTGGCCTGGTGTGACCCGGAAGGGGCCTCGGAAGAAAGCACATGGACACAGCCCAATCGTTCACTTGGCACGGAAGGGGCCTCGGGACATAAACACCGAGGACATAGCCCAACCGCCCAAAGTCTAACTGTCAACTCTCATCGGTGTGACGATCGGCGGGCCCGTAGACCTGCCACACTATCCTTAACCCAGGATTACGACACCGCGTGTCGACTCACACCGCATGCAAATTCCACATCACCGTGGTATGGAAGGGGCCTCGGAAGTAAGCACGAGGAGACAGCCCAACCATCCCTCTATACCTCATATCAACATTAACTCAACTAGTGACGGCCAACGCCACACTTATATCCATCCACAATACTACCTGTAGGGAGACTACGCTCTAGGTATTGAACTACTACAATTTCATTCTAACCATCATACATACTCATGGTCATGGTTTATCCTTCTATTTGGCATTCCAAATGGTTTGAACATATTACAAACATGATGCGCATTAATAATAATCTACCAATTTGTATCTAGTCATTTCATTCATCATATTATAAACATGATGTGCATTTATAATAATCTATCAATTTTAGTAAGTCATATATCATGCAATAAAGCTTCCTTCATAATTCAGTTTTATAAAATCTAATTAACAAGATTTATCATTCATAGCACTACGGTGGTCAGTATAAAATAGTTTATCAAAATCTCGAGTTAATTTGCAACATCGATTCCACCGAATTCAAATTCATATTATATAAACCCCAGAATTTAAGTGTAGAATAAATCTGGATAGCAACTTCAATCGAAGATTCCTGAAGTTTCATGAATCCGGTGAAGATGTGTAACCCCTTGATGGAAAGGTCATTCCATGGGTTACAACTTTCATATTCAGCCCACAACCTAGATTTGAATGTATCCTATTTGAAATCGGGTTCAAAGTCCGATGCGCACAGAACCACATTTATGCATGCAGTATTTACCGGATGTCATTTTCGTTCAGTCTTTCCCGTGGCTAAATACTTTGCCTGAATTCGTGCAACCATTCGTTGGAACTCTTTTGAGTTTCGGGGCGTTACAACTCTCCCCCTCTTAAAAGAATTTCGTCCTCGAAATTATATATAAAGGAAAGACACGTACAAAATTAAATTGTACCTGAGCGGAACAACTCCGGATATTTGTCAAGCATAGTCTGCTCTCGCTCCCAAGAGAGCTCCTCACGACCGCAATTGTCTCATCGGACCTTGACCATCCTGATCTCTTTATTGCATAGCGGCTTGACCTCCGAGTCCTCAATCCGTATGGGTTTGACCTTTGTCGTCAGCCCACTATCCACCGGCACTTGATCAACCGCGATCACTTGTGTAGGCTCTTGCACCGCCTTTCGAAGCACCGAAATATGGAATACATCATGTAATCCACCAAGCTCCACTGAAAGCTTCAACCGATAGGCTGCTTCACCAACTCGCTCCAGAACCTCAAATGGCCTAAGGTACCTCGGGCTTAGCTTTTTCAATCGCCGCACCCGCGAGACACCCTTGAACAGCTTGATCTTTAAGTACACATAGTCGCCCACAGCGAACTCTACGTTCCTGTGCTTAGCATTATAGTACTTCGCTTGCCAGTCCTGAGCGATAAGCAACCTCTCCCAAATGGTACGCACCAACGAAGTAGCATCCTCCACTTCTAATCGCTTATACAACTTTGAATCACTCGTTTCTAGTCAAGATAACGGCGTGCGACATTTTCTACCATATAGGGCCTCGAAGGGCGCCATCTGAATACTCGCCTGGTAGCTATTGTTGTATACGAACTCCACCAAATAAAGGTGGTCTTCCCATTGCTTTCCAAAGTCCAAGACACACATGCGGAGCATGTCTTCCATGGTTCTATTGACCCTCTCGGTCTGCCCATCCGTTTGCGGATGAAAGGCTGTGCTGAATTTTAATTTTGTTCCCAATATTTGCTGCACAAGCCTCCAATCATTGGACGTGAACCGCCCATCTCAGTCACCCACAATGCTGCGGGGCACACCGTGAAGCCGTACAATGTTATCCACATACAATTTTGTCAACTTCTCCACTGGATCATCGTTCCTATGCGGAATGAAATGAGACACCTTAGTTAACCAATCCACGACCACCCAAATGGCGTCGTTCCCCTTTTTCGACCTTGGCAAACCATGCACAAAGTCCATAGAGATGTCATCGAATTTCCACTCCGGAATAGGTAAGGACTTAAGAAATCCTCCCGGCTTTTGGCACTCGGCCTTCACCAAGGTGCAAGTTTGGCACTTCGCTACGTAGAGCGCCACATCTTTCTTCAAACCCGGCCACCAAAATAGTTTCTTTACATCGCGGTACATCTTCGTGCTCCCCGGGTGAATCGAGTACTTGGTATGGTGTGCCTCGTACAACAATTCCACCAGCAAATTGCCCACACTTGGGACGCATAGACGACCGTCTTTCCAAAGCAATCCGTCCTCCACAATGAATTGGGAATTTGACCCATCCAGAGCCTCTAACATGAACTGCTTCATATGGACATCCAAATCCAAAGCCTGCCGAATCCGATCAGCCAGGTCATATTGGACTTCAGTCCAATTCAGTACTGCTTCAGCACTTGCTTGCTTATCCACACAAACAATCTCCAATGCCTCCAATTCCCGCACCAACCGCTCGTCATGCATCGATAGCCAATTGGCTTGAGCTGCGGCCCGGCGACTCAACGCGTCCGCAATCGCATTACCCTTACCAGGCACGTAGTGGATCTTGAATGTATAGTCTCTCAGGAACTTCATCCATCTACGCTGCCGCATAGTCAGATCTTTCTGATCAATCAGATATTTCACGCTCTTGTGACCGGTGTAGATATCCATCTTCACACCGTACAAATAATGTCTCCACAGCTTCAAGGCAAAAATCACGGCCGCTAACACCAAGTCATGGACCGGATAATTTCTCTCGTACACCTTCAGCTGTCTCGAGCCATAAGATATTACACTTCCGTGTTGCAGTAGCACGCAACCCAAACCGCTGCCCGAAGTATCGCTATAAATCTCATAGCCTTCGGTCCCACATGGCGAACTCAGCACAGGCGACGTGGTCAACCGACCTTTCAACTCTTCAAAAGCTCGCGCGCACTCCGGCGTCCAAACAAACTTATGCTCCTTCCTCGTCAAAGTAGTGAGAGGTAACGCTATCCGCGAGAAGTTCTCTACGAAGCGCCTATAATAGCCGGCAAGCCCTAGAAAGCTCCGGACTTCCGCTACCGTAGAAAGCTCAGGCCACTCCCGTATCGCAACAATCTTCGCCGGATCCACAGCAATACCCTCTCCACTCACTATATGACTGAGGAACGCCACTGAGGATAACCAAAACTCGCACTTCGAGAACTTGGCATACAATTGATTCCTCCTTAGCGTCTCCAAAACCAAATGAAGATGAAGTGATCTTCCTCACTTTGCGAGTACACCAAAATATCGTCGATGAAGACGATCACAAAATGGTCCAAGTACTCCCTGAAGGTCCTGTTCATCAAATCCATGAACACTGACGGCGCATTTGTCAGCCCAAACGGCATGACCGTAAACTCATAATGCCCGTATCTCGTACTAAACGCTGTCTTCGGGATATCACTCTCCCTTATTCGCAACTGATAGTACCCAGACTTGAGATCCAACTTTGAGTACACCGTCGACCCGACCAACTGATCAAAAAGATCATCGATCTGGGGGATCGGGTACTTGTTCTTTTCCGTCAACTTGTTGAGCTCCCGATAATCAATACAAAGCCTCAAGCTTCCGTCCTTCTTCTTAACAAAGAGGACCGGCGCGCTCCAAGGCGAAGAACTTGGGCGCACATACCCTTGCTCCAACAACTCTTGTAGTTGAACCTTCAACTCCACCATTTCCTTAGGCGCTAAATGATATGGAGATCGTGACACAAGCGTTGCACCTGGAACTAGCTCAATGGTGAAATCTATCTCCCATTGAGGCGGGGCTCCAGGAAGATCTGCAGGGAACACGTCAGGGTACTCAGCTACCACTGATATACAATCCAATGCGTGCTTCGGCTTTGCAACCTCCACTAGTGTAAAGAACAGTTATGCACCGGCACGAACCGCCTTCACCACCTGAAGAGCAGACATCAACGTCTTGCTCGACCCCTTTAAGCCCGTAAAAGTCGTCTCACGACTTGCTCCCAACTTCACTTCCTTGCGACCGCAATCAATATAGGCTTGTTGCTCCGAGAGCCAGTCCAAGCCAAATATCACGTCGAGCTCCCCTAACGGTAGTAACGACACTTGTAAGTCAAAGTCTTGGCTCCCTGACCACACCTAAAATGCAACAGATTTTACCAGCACACATTGAGCACCATTGGACCATAACGCATCCAATATGTCTCTTCCCATCGAAGGAGGTACTTCGACGCACAATATAGTTCCTAAATAAAGGAATGCGAAGCTTCGTTTACAGGAACGGTGCTCTCGTCGGATAAACGAAAATCAGAACAAAGCTTAGCACGAGTGGTTCTAAACCAACATGCACAAGGGCGACAAGTATTTAAGGCAAAACTATCTTTAAACATACCTGTCCTCACGACGGAGTGCTTCCTCTCGGACTTGGGACGTCCGCTCCAGCAGTCTCGGGCAAAGTGCCCCGGTTTTCCACAAGTGAAACATGCGCTCCGGGTTCGACCCGTAGTCACCCCAGAAGCACCAGCAGAGGGGGCTAGACCCGAAGTCCTAGCCTTCTTATACCACCTACGGTAACCAGACTTTGAGGTGTTCAGCATTTTGAATGCCGTTTCCTTTTCACTAACGTCCTCAACTACTCCTGGCATATCTTTCTTAGCCTTCTGAGCACCATTCCAACATTCTCGGGCAACATGCCCTTTCTTTCCACAAGTAAAACATGTGTAAGTAGCTTTGCTAGTCGATGCCAAAGCCCCTTTCTCCAGCATTCTGCCGGATGCAGCTCTTATGGGGCTTGCGTAGTTCGATACCATGGTCACTGGCATCGGGAGAGTCTTCCTCAAATCTGCCTCCAAAGATCTAGCTGATTCCACCAAAGCTCGGAATCCCAATAACTTTGGTCCTAGCAGTAGAACTCGTAACTCGGCGCGCAGTCCATTATAAAATCTATCGACTGTAGCTTGCTCATTATCCAACTCGAAGCATGGGTAGCGGCTTAACATAAGAAATGCTTGCAAATATTCCTCAACTGTGTGCGCTCTCTGCACTAAATGCATATTCAGCTGCTGCCCCGATGGTCAACCAAAGGTCATCTACTCCATCGCGCCAACCGGCGTTGAAGCCACAACAGGGGCACAGGGTTGTACATTTCTTCCAAGCTGTGCACCCGTCACAGCGAACACTGCTTCAACGATCCTTCTAACGGTTTCATACGAAGGAGGGGTCTCAAACACCTCACTGGGTGCACTATACTCCTTAGAAACTGGACATTCTGGCAGTCCAGCACCGCTTCCGGTCACCTATAGTGGTACAAAACACCGTTAAGCGACCAAATAAAATTGCAAACAACAATTATAGGAACACGCAGGTTCCCCAAACACGTGTATTTTCATTCCTAAGTGGACATTCATGGATTCTTTTGTTGTTATAATGATGACGCACATACATGTGCTCACCACCCCTTAAAAAGAATTTGTCCACGAATTCATTTTAAGCCTGACTGAAACCAGTAGTCTGATACCAAATTGTAACACCCCCTATCCGTCGCATAGCATATAGCAGTAGGTTCGGCCGGGGCCCGGCGTCATATACTACAGACAGACCGGGTGGTTACTCATGGAAACCATCCAACCAATCATAACGTCCTACACAGAGCATTCTAGCGGAAGCAGATTAATAAGTTGCAATAAAGAACCCAGCTCAAAAGCATGAATGTCCACTAATACCAAAATAGGAATGTCGTACATACACGAGTATAAGTCTTAAGGCCTTACAAAATGGTTTACTTCAATATTACATGTTTTACAAACCACGGCACGCAGGCCGGTCATACATGAGTAAAAGCAGTAAACACTCCAATTAGGCCTTCGAGGGCCGGCTTTGCAATTTGGGCTTTAGCCCGCTATTGACCGCTTGGTCCGGCAGCACCTGCAAGCAACAAAACCACCGTACGGTGGCAAACAAAGGCAACGGTCAGCAATGTTGACCAAATTATAACGATCCCGCCCCCAACTCGGGGCAGCGATGCTCCTTCCCTGCATTTTTATTAGCATAGCCAAGCAGTATATACATTCATTGCATCACAGGCGTTGGCACGCATGGCCACACGCCCCATGCTCTCAGGGCACATTCTCGATGATCGCAGTCTAAGCCGCTAACTCACCACCATCTCCAGGACGGCAATATCTCGTGAGCAGATTGGTCTTTTAGGCAAATGTTACGACACTTTAATGTCATCAACAGCCTATGTCACGACACTTTAATATCATCGGCAGTAAGACCCGACCTCTATTCCCTCGGCATAAAGCAGGAACGGTTCCCACTCAACCCGTTGCTCACTTGCCACGACACTTTAATATCATCGGCACGAGTTAAGTTTCCCCGAAGCCGGTGAACCGAACGTACAATAATACATAACCCAGTTATGTACAAGTTGGCTCCTAGGCCCACAAGTTGGCAAGATCACGCATCCGCCCAGTTTTCCGGGTGCACCTTTGGGTTAATCCCCAAGGCTCCTTGTTGCAATCTACCACGTATAAAACCCAAAAAACAACCAATCACGCGGAGTCTTCTCCGGCATTTATGCAATGTAACATCACCGATCCAGACCAACATGTCCGGGTAGGCTTCACACATCATGCCTATGTCCGTTCTCGAATACGGACTCTAAACAACGGGGACTTTACATATCTACCCGAAGGAACGCCTCCAACTCACCGCAAACTCGCGTGAGCGGGCTTCCTATGCAAAGAAGTAGAGCTTCACAGGCTCAAGAAGAGAATCGTTACCCTAGCATTCTTCTTTGGTGCCATGGAAAAGTAAGCGGATGAAAAGCACCGCACTCTCTTCGCCTCCGTGGATCCGGAGTCGGCTCGCGATTTGGAGCTTCGAAGCTCCTCCAATGGTCGGATCTAGCTTCTTCTTCCTCCCTTGGCTCTCACCTCTCTCTTAGCTTATAAAGAGAACCACACAAGTAAAAGTGAGGGTTTCAAATGTCCAATCCCGGGTATATCCCATCAGGAACAACTCCCAGCCGTTGGATCACAAATTAAAGAAATGAATGACTTTGATTCAGGCCTGAAAAGTCAGACCTGGGCCGAACACGGCCTGGCACACGCCCGTGTCCAGGGTCGTGTCCCCCATTCGCCGTCAAAATCAACATGCCTGGAACAACACACGGGCATCGAACACGCCCGTGTTCGACCTGACACGCCCGTGTCCCAACTGACACGGCCGTGTGGTCGGCCGTGTGCCCCGATCGATTTATCCCGAGAACAACACGGGTTCTTGGACACTCCCATGTCCGACCCCGTGTCGACTCGAACATGTTTGGGCTCTAGGCCATGTTCACGGTCTTGACACTTCGTCGAGCAAAGATCTCACGACACGGCCTTGGACACGCCCGTGTCCGAGGCCGTGTGCCTTGTCTCGACACATCGTCGAGTGAAAATGTCGACACCCCGGGCCGGTTGTCGACACGGGCTCGACACGCCCTAAGACACTCCCGTGTCTCAGGCCGTGTGCCTCGTCTCGACACTTCGTCGAGCGAAAATCGTCGACACCCTGGGCCGATCGTCGACACGGGCTCGACACGCCCTAATACACGCCCGTGTCTCAGGCCGTGTGCCCTGTCTCAACACAGTGTCGACCGAAATTCGTCGACTTCGCGGCCAATTCGTCGACTCCAGCCTGACACGCCCTGGGACACGCCCATGTCCCAGGCCGTGTGCCTACTGCCAGATTCCAAATCTGGCCCAAAACTTCCCCCGACGCTCTTTTGAGTTTCGGGGCGTTACAAGAGAGCAGGCTGATTTAAAGCCTGATTTTGAAAAATGGAGTCCCACCTCCAGAAACATTATTCTCACTGCATGGCAAGCTGTTGAAGACAATATGCATGATAGAGGCAAGTGGTATTCTAAACAAGAATGGAGCAAATATCAGAAGCGGTAAGATATCATATATCAGTTCAGAAGAGACCTCAAAGCTGGGAAGATACTTACTACTTCTGTGGAGCCAAGCAAATATTTTCCAAAGTCTTATCATTATTTTGAAAGGCAAAAGGTCAAGGCTGAAGAGCTCAAGAAGAAGAATCTTAAAGGAAAGAAGTCGGCTGATGACACTGTAGCTAATGTACAAGCTAGGATTCAGTCTGGCAAAGGAATTGTTATTAAGGAGCATGATCAATCCTAGAATTAGATGGTCTAGGCTTAGGTCAATGTAAAATTTTGGACTAAATCCTTGTATTGCTGAACATATACTAATAAATTCCTTGGTTTAGTTTTAATTTTATATTGGATACTTAACATTTTGTGATGCATGTTTATTATGTTATAACACATTCTGTGTTAATATTGATACATGCTATGACTGCTTATGGTTACTCTTGTCTTTGAAATACTTGTTTACATCATAATCTTTGATTTATTATAAGTGATGTATATCATTGACTAAGTGTTATGACTTCTCCAAATAGGGGAAGATTGTTGGATATATTGAAAACTTTGTACCTGATTTGGAGAAGCCTCACCTAACTTAATGATATTCATCAATGTGTATTTGATGGGATGTTGAGTTTCAATGTGCAGGTTAAGGAAATGCAGGAAAATTTTCTAAGTACAAGTGTCGACACTTGGGAAAAGCTGTGTCGACACCAGGAGACAGATTGTGTCGACATACAGGACTTGTGTCGACACAGAGAAAATCTGTCAACAACAACTGTGTCGACACACAGGACTTGTGTCGACACATTCCAGAATTTTGTCGACAACAATTGTGTCGACACACAAGACTTGTGACGACACACACTAGAATTCTGTCAACACCAACTTTGTTGAGACTAGAAGCTGTTATGTCGACACACAGAACTTGTGTCGACATATTCCACAGAAGCTGTGTCGAGTAGATAAAGAAAGGCTATGTCGACACTATGAGAGTTGTGTCGACATCATCAAGAATTATGTCGACGCATGGTCTATTTGTGTTGACACTTTTGGAGTATTGTCTCGACATTGTTCTGCTGAGATAGAGTACATTGAGGCATCAGGTGTCAAGACTAAAGACTTGACAGCTGTCATAACTAACAAAGTTGTTGCATCTGTCAGAGCTGTCAGAAGGTCGTTATGAACCGGATCAGTCGGTAACCTCGGAAGGATCCATATAAAGACATGTTCTATCATCAATACAAATTAATAACTAGAGAAGATAGAGGAGAGAGATCTAAGTAGAAAGGACTTGTCATCTTCAAGTTATCAAGAGAAGGCAGATTCTGAACAAGTCTGCAAGAAGAATTCAGATCTACATCTGAAAGAAGAGGAAGCTGGATTGAGGATCATCTCCAACTTCACAAGAAGATTGTACAACCCCGTGTCCGGTGAGCGGGTCCCGCCAGGGAAGTCGAGCAGACCTAGCCCCGCGACCCGCACCCAAGCGGCAAACAGATATACGGCAGGAAGGCTGGCCCGCTCCCGCCCATTTCAGGCGAGCGAGCCGGGCGAGGCGAACGAGCAGGTCGCGCAGAGAACCGCTGGCCAAAGCGGATGGGTTTGGCGACCCGCGATTAGAGAGCCGATCGGGGGGTCGCGGTGGCCGCCGGCCAGCCCCTACACGCGACCGGGCCGCCGGTCCGCCCCGGCAGAAGACAGGCAGGTCGCGGTGGTCCGGCTCGCACTCGCCCAGGAAGAATAGGCAGACCGCTGGAGCCAGGTCGTGCCCGCCTCCCGCGGAGGAGGATTGGAGGCGAGCTGACTCCCCAGGGGTGCGAATAGCCCCTCAGAACGGCGGAGCCACGCTGTTGGCAGACCAGGTTGGACTACGCATAGCTACTTAAAACAGCGGAGTTTGGCTGTTGGCAGACCCAACCAAGGGCTTTTTGGTATTTTCAGGTCAGTTCTTTTGGTTATTGGCAGTTCAGATTCCAAAAAACTATAAATAAGACCCAAGGGGTACCTCAGAGGGCACACTTTTAGTGCCTCCTTACTCTCGTTTTCAAGTGCTCTCTGAGGGTACCTTAGCTCGGCTTCTGGCGAAGGAGGGGAAGCGCTCAGAGATCTTCTGGGTTTGTGGTGGGACCTCCCTGCCGAGCCCTTGGGTCTGTTTCTTCTTGTCTTCTTCGTTGTTTTTCTTGCAGGAGCAAAATAGGCGCGAGACCACCCCTTCCCCAAGGGTCGAACTCAACAAGAGGCCGGATTCCGGTTTCAACATTTTGGTGCGGTGAGCGTGGAGAGTGGTCAGTGCAGAAAAGCTTCGGCGAGCTCAATGATGGGAGGACAAGGATCCTACAGGCAGGACTCGCCGCCCCCCCCCCCCCCCCCCCCCCCGCCTCTCGCAACAGTAGGGATGTTGGAGGACTTCAGGAACGAGGTGCTGGGCCTCGTCAAGATCGCACTCGGCGCGCGGGCCGAGTACTCGACTCCGGCAGCCCAGATAGCGGCCGCCCCCTCTTTGGGCGAGGACGCCCCTGGCCGGCGAGCTGGAAAGGAAGTGGCCGAGGAAGGCCGAGGGTGCGAGCTCTCGGGGCGCGAGCTTTTCCCCGGCTCGGCAAGCCGAGGCAGGTTCGGCGAGTTGGGCTCGCGAGACTCGCCAGCTCGCCCAGTGGGGGGGCCTTCCTTTCAGCGAGCTGGTCTCCTGTCCAATGGTTCGAGGATGTGGTCTCCATCCGACAGATGTCGGACGGATTCAAATGCTGACTCTTCACCATCACTCTCCGGGAGAAGGCGAGGGAGTGGTTCCACCAGCTGCCGGCTAGTTCCATCTACTGCTTCGAGGACTTGCGCCGAGGGTTCATGCTGAGGTTCACTTCTTCGAAGAAGAGGAAGAAGGAGTCTGAGTCTTTGTTCCACATTAAAAAAGGAGTGAACGAGACGTTGGGGAGCTACATGGATCGATTTCAGGAGGAAGTTACCCAGGTCCAAGAGATGTCGGGCCATAGTCTAATGATGGCCTTTACCCTGGGCCTGCAGCAGGGGTTCTTCCGAATGGAGCTGAAGAGAGTTCCCCCTCTCTCCTACGAGGAGTTGATGGAGAGGGTGGCGAGAGAGGTCGATGGGGAGGCGTCGAATCCGGAGTTCGCAAGAAAGCTAGCCAGGTGGGCCACCGAGGAGGAGAAAGAGTCGAGAGGAGGAAAGGCGTAGGAGGAGAAAAGGGGAGAACCTAGGCAGAGGGAGCAGAGGCAGCTCTAGTGGCAACAACAGCCGAGGTGGGGGCACCAGGAGCCCAACCGCCGGCTGGGCTGGAGACCTGAGTGGCAGGGGCAGGGGCCACCGAGAGGATACTACGGAAGGGGCCACCATCCCGGGAGGCAAGAGCAGTTCCATCCTCCGGGCTGGAGGCAGGGCCAGAGGCCCCGGCTCCCCAATCAGGCGGAGGCCATGGCCATAGCTTTGGGAGCAAGGAGGGGGATCATGGGGAGGAGGAGAAGGGAGGTCAGGGTGGAGCTGCCCTATTGCGACTTCCATCAGGAAGATGGGCACGCAACAGCCACGTGCCCGGAATTCTTGGAGATGAGAGGGAATAGGGAGCGGCAGCAGCAGCAGGAGGCGCGGCAAGAAGTGAGGATTGAGGAGGTCCTGCCTCGGGCGGAGGAGGATCGTTGCGAAGACCGGGTGGATGTCGGGACCCGAGGAGGGATCGGAGTGATCCACGTGGGAGTGGGGATCGAGGCTTCCCGCAAGGCAAGCCTCCACACCATGTACCGGCAAAGCGTCGCCTCTACATCCGAAACCCCGCCGTTGGAGGAGAGGATCACCTTCTCCATGAGTGATATGCCAGACCACGAGGATCCGTTCTGTGATGCGTTGGTCATCAAGGCCGCCATCGAAAATTTCACCGTCTCTCGGATCCTCATGGACAATGGGAGCTCCGTCAACGCCGTCTTCAAAAAGGCGTTTGATGCGATGAAGGTGGAGGCTAAGAGGGTGTTGGCCTCGGACGGGCCCTTGTTCGGGTTCTCGGGAGAAAGGAAGGAAGTAGAGGGAGGAGTTGGCCTCCATGTCACCCTGGGGGGGGGGCAGTCCCGAAACTGCAAGTTCGTCATTGTGGACGCCCCCAGAAGCTACAGCGCCATCTTCGGGAGGCCTCTCATCAGCGCCTTCCGCTGTGTCCCCTCGTCTTTCCATCAGTGTTTGAAGTTCAATGCTGAGGGGGTCCAGGTCAGGGTCAGGGGGGACCCAAAGGTGGCGCGGGAGTGTTATGTCACTGCGGTGAACACCATCTCTTGGCAGGAGGGAGCCGTGGAGATGGGACGAAGGATGGAGGAGGTCGAGCAGGAGGCAGGAGGGGAGGAGCCAGAAGTGAAGGACCACGCAGGAGAGGCGGCAGGAGGAGATCTGGAGGAGGTGGCCGAAGTGAGGGGTGCGGGAGAAGAGATGGAGGTAGAGGTCCCCATTCCAGAGGAAGAGGATGCCGAAGGATGGGGGGAGCGGTCCAGGCTGGAGGCGGCAGAGGAAGTGGTGGAATTGGAGGTGCTCACCCGGGGAGGTAGGATGGAGAAGGTTCGCGTCAGCGGAGGGCTAACCCCGGAGGACCAAGGCAGGATGCTGGAGTGCATCCAGAAGAACGTGGACATCTTCGCCTGGAACGCCACGGAGATGCCGGGGGTTGACGCGGATGTGGCCTGCCACCGCCTCAACCTGGACCCGGGAACACGCCCCGTTCAGCAGAAAAAGAGGTCCACGGCGGACAAGCTGGCGGAGCCCATCAGGGAGGAGGTGGCAAAGCTTCTCAAGGCTGGCTTCGTGTCCGAGATTCAGTACCCCGGCTGGGTCTCCAACGTTGTGATGGTTAAAAAAGGAGATGGTCGTTGGCGATTGTGTATCGATTTTTCTTTACTTAATAAAGCTTGTCCTAAGGACTGTTATCCTTTACCTCGGATCGACGCGCTGGTTGACTCAGCCGTCGGCTTTTCTGTAATGAGTTTTTTACATGCCTTTTCAGGTTACCATCAGATCAGGATGCACCCCCCGGACATCAAGGATGTCTCGTTCATCACAGGGGATGGCTGCTACTGCTACAAGATGATGCCATTCGGGCTGAAGAACGCTGGGGCCACCTACCAAAAAATGATGGATAGGGTCTTTAAGGAGCAGAGGGGGAGGAATTTGGAGGTATACGTGGACGACCTCATGATCAAAAGCCGGGATGTGGACTCCCACCTCCGGGACCTGGAGGAGACCTTCGCCACCCTGCGCAGATACAAGATGCGGTTGAATCCCCTTAAGTGTGTCTTTGGGGCCAGCTGGGGGAAGTTCTTGGGGCATCTCCTCACCCCCGCGGGGTTCGAGCCAAATCCAGACAAGTTCAAGGCTATCCTGGAGCTGGGGTCCACGCGGAATGCAAAGGAGGTCCAACGGTTGACAGGGAAGCTAGCAGGGCTGAGTCGCTTCCTTTCTCGGGCACGGGATAAGTGCTCCCCCTTCTTCAAAACTTTGAGGGGTGGTCATAGGTTTGAATGGACCAAGGAATGCGAGGAGGCGTTCCAGGCCCTCAAGGCGCAGTTGACACAGGCTCCGCTGCTCCAAGGGCCGAAGGAGGTTGAGGATTTGTTCTTATATCTCGGGGTCGGGGCAGAGGCTCTGAGCTCCGTCTTGGTTCGAGAAGAGGGAAAGAGACAGCTCCATGTCTATTACGTCAGCCGGGTCCTGAGGAAGGCCGAGCTCCGGTATTCGATCTTGGAGAAGCTTGCATTCGCCCTAATCATCTCGGCTCGGCAGCTGAGACCTTACTTCCAGGCACACTCAATCCGAGTGGTGACCGACCATCCCCTCCGCAACATCTTCGAGGGGGTGGAGCATTCAGGCCGGCTGGCTAAATGGTCGGTGGAGCTGAGCGAGTTCGATGTCTCCTTCATTCCACGGCTCTCGATCAAAGCTCAGGCGATGGCCGACTTCCTGGCCGACTACGTGGTGGAAGTAGCGGAGGAAGAACTCATCCGCCCGACTCCTTGGAAAGTGAGAGTGGATGGAGCCTCAGGGAGGCATTCCCTTGGGGTGGGGGTGGTCCTAGAAAGCCCTCAAGGAACTCGGATTGAGCAGACGGTGGTAGTGCACTTTCCCATTACCAACAACCAGGCAGAGTACGAGGTCGTGATAGCGGGGTTGCGCCTGGCCAGGGAGCTGGGGGTGCTGGATGTGGAGGTCCTCACTGACTCCATGGTGGTGACTTCCCAGATCAACGGGGAGTTCGAAGCAAGGGAAACCACCCTGAAGTCATACTTGGCCAAAGTGAAGGGGGTCATAGGCACCTTCCAGACCTTCTCCATCCGACACGTGCCAAGGAGAGAGAACGAACAAGCCGACCAGTTAGCAAAGCATGGTCGGGCAGGGGGCACCATCACCGACCTGTTCCGCCCCTCCATCGAAGAAGGGAAGCTCATGGAGATCAACCAGCAAGCTTCGTGGATGGATCCAGTAGTAGTTTTCCTCTCCACGGGAGAATATCCGGAGGGGGTAGACAGGAAGAAGTTGAGGCACAAGTCAGCTTACTACCTCCTTAAGGACGGGCAGCTATACAGGAAGACCCTCTCCGGGATGCTGGCTCGCTGCGTAGCCGAGGGTGAGGCGCAGAGGATCTTGGAGGAAGTCCACTCTGGGGAGTGCAGGAGTCATTCCGGGAGTCGGACCCTGGAGGGAAGGATAATCAGGCAAGGGTATTTCTGGCCCACCCTGAGCCGAGACGCCGCGGAGTTCGCAAGGAGATGTCATAAGTGCCAGCTGTTTGCCCCCCTCCAGCTACAGCCGGCCCAACAACTCAAGAGTATCACGGCCCCCTGGCCCTTTGCAATCTGGGGAATAGATTTGGTTGGACCGTTTCCCCAGGCCAGCGGTCAGAGAAGGTTCCTCCTATTGATGATCGACTACTTCTCGATGTGGATGGAGGTGAAGGCGTTGGCCAAGGTGACCTCCCAAGTGATCAGGAACTTTGTTTGGGGGGAGATCATCTGTCGCCATGGGCTGCCCCAGGCCATCATCACAGACAACGGACCCCAGTTCGCCAGTGCTGAGTTCACCAGCTTCTGCGAGCAGCTTGGAATCGACCTCAGGTTCGCCTCGGTCCACCACCCCAGGAGTAACGGGCAGGTGGAGGCCGCGAACAAGATCATCGTCAATCTCCTCAAGAATAAGGTGGAGAATTTGAGGGGGAGCTGGGTAGAGCAGCTCCCCGCAGTTCTTTGGGCCCTAAGAACCACCCCTAACAGGGCTATGGGGGAGACCCCCTTCAAGCTCTCCCATGGGTGCGAGGCGGTGCTTCCTGTAGAATTTGAAGTCCAAACGCCGCGAGTCGGGGCGGCCAGAGAGGGCCGAGAGGAATGGCGAGCCGAGAACGAGGGGGAGCTGAGACTCTCCCTTGACATGGTGGAAGAATTGAGGGACCTTTCGGCCATCCGACAGGAGGAGGTAAAAAGAAGGATGGCCAAATACTTTGACAAGCATGTCAGGGTCAAGCAGTTCGCGGAAGGATACCTGGTGCTGAAGAAGGTAGACGCAGCAGGGAGGTCAGCGTCCGTAGGGAAGCTCAATCCCAGCTGGGATGGGCCGTTTATTATGAAGGAAGCTTTGAAGTCAGGGGGCTATCGGCTCCAAAATGTAGAGGGTGAGACCCTGAGTCTCACCTGGAGTGGAGATGACTTGAAAAGGTTTTTTCCCTAAGCGCTTGTAAGCAACACGTTGGTTATAATGAATTCCTTCCCCCCCCCCCCCAGTATTGCCATAGCCAGCTTGCATAGAGAATTGGAATGTGTTTGGACCCCGAGAAGATCCCGCTGCCAGGCTCCCACCTAGCTGGCAGGGCCGGAAGTCACTCGGTGTCATCCCTAGCCTCGAGAAGATCCCGCTGCCAGGCTCTAACCTAGCTGCCAGGGCCGGAAGTCACTCGATGGAATGTTTTTGGACCCCGAGAAGATCCCGCTACCAGGCTCCCACCTAGCTGGCAGGGCGAGAAGTCACTCGGTGTCATCCCTAGCCTCAAGAAGATCCCGCTGCCAGTCTCTCACCTAGCTGGCAGGGCCGGAAGTCACTCGATGGAATGTGTTTGGACCCCGAGAAGATCCTGCTGCCAGGCTCCCACCTAGTTGGCAGGGCCGGAAGTCACTCGGTGTCATCCCTAGCCTCGAGAAGATCCCGCTGCCAGGCTCTCACCTATCTGGTAGGGCCGGAAGTCACTCGATGGAATGTGTTTGGACCCCGAGAAGATCCCGCTGCCAGGGTCCCACCTAGCTGACAGGGCCGGAAGTCACTCGGTGTCATCCCTAGCCTCGAGAAGATCCCGCTGCCAGGCTCTCACCTAGCTGGCAGGGCCGGAAGTCACTCGATGGAATGTGTTTGGACCCCGAGAAGATCCCGCTGCCAGGCTCCCACCTAGTTGGCATGGCCGGAAGTCACTCGGTGTCATCCCTAGCATCGAGAAGATCCCGCTGCCAGGCTCTCACCTAGCTGGCAGGGCCGGAAGTGTAACACCCCGAAATCAAGCGGAGCATTTTGAGCAAAATTGGGTTCAGGCTTGGGTGACACGGCCTGGGACACGGGCGTGTCCCAGGGCGTGTCAGGCCTGGGTAGTGTCGAGTCGGGCAGTCGATGAAATTCGGAGTCGACACAGCGGACACGGCCTGCGACACGGGCGTGTCGCAGGGCGTGTCGGGGCCGTGTCGACGATTGACCGTGATGTCGACGAATTTATCTCGACGATCGTCGAGTGTCGAGTGTGGAGAGGACACGGCCTGTGACACGGGCGTGTCACAGGGCGTGTCAGTGGTCGTCGACCTCAACTCGACGGTTCGAGCTAGGGCGTGTTTGCGGGACACGGGTGTGTCCTGGTGCACACGGCCAGGAACACGGGCGTGTGCCAGGCCGTGTGCCAGGCCGTGTGAAGTCTCGGGTTGGTTTGGGATTATTTTCGTTGAGGCACACGGCCTCAGACACGGGCGTGTCTGAGGGCGTGTCGGGTACACGGCACGCGACACGGGCGTGTCACACGGCCGTGTACTGGCTAGATTGAGTCGGTTGTCTGCCGCTTAGAGAGACACGGCCTGTGACACGGGCGTGTCACAGGGCGTGTCAGGCCGTGTTTTAGCTTTTCTGGCCAAATCTGAGCCGTTTGTTTCCCTCTTCCTGGATCCATTGGCTGGGCTCTGTCCAGGTGTTGTGAAGGCCGAGAAAAAGAGGATAAAACCCCTCTTCTCTTCTTCTTCTTCTTCTTCATCTTCATTCCAAGAGAGAGAGAGAAGAAAGGCCTAAGGGAGAGAGAAGGGAGGAGTCTACCAGCTGCTGTAGGAGCTGCGGAGTGCGGAGCGAAGATCCGAGAGCGGATTCGTGAAGGCAGAGCCGAGGTGGTGATTTCCATTCGGCTACTTCATGGCGCCGAAGCGATCTTCAAGGGTAACGATCTCCTTCTTGGACATCGAAGTCCTTCCTTTATGCATGTGCTTGGAATCCTCCACCAAGAGGTGGATTTGCGGAAGAGATTCCTTTGTTGAGTCTGCATTTAGAGCCGGAAATATGGAGTACGGCATAGGCATGCTGTGTGAAGCCCCTCTGGACCGGTAGTCTGGATTGGTGATGATCATGGGTAAACCGGAGATGACTCCGTGGATTTGATGAGATGCAAATGGTTTTCTCTTGTGATGAATGTATGGATGTGATGTTGACTGTGAGGAGGCTTTGGCAAAGCTCCTGGTTGTGATATGATCAATTGGTAACATGCCTGGGGAGCTCGTGATAAACCCGACTGTTACACCACTAGGGTGGGTTGATCTAGTTAGGAAGGGATCGATGGGTGGCAATGCTAGGGGAGCCGAGTTAAACCCGGGTTGCTGCACCACATAGTGTGGGTCGATCGGATTAGGAGGGGGGTCGATGGGTAGACATTGCCTGGGGAGCTTAGATAAACCCGGCGTGCTACACCACATGTTGTGGGTCGACCTACTCTGGTTGTTGGATGCTGTGAGGGTGTACCTCTGTGTGGTTTGGGCGGGATGTCGCCAGCTTGCGAGATTGGTGGACTAGGGCCGGTCAACCAACAAGTTAAAACCTCGAATCAGCGGTGTATGACTGGTGGATTCCGGTACGCCAAGAAGGTGCCCTGAGTGCACGGAACGTCTGGTGGATTCCAGCGTTTGTGATGTCATGTGTTTGCTAGTGGAATCAAGAGAATGATATATATATATGCGGTTTGATGATACTTGTTGAGCACTGTATACAGGGAAGGAACCACTACCCCGGGTAGGGGGTAGGGTCGTTATAATGGGTCAGCCAAATGCTGACCGTTACTTTGTTTTGCCGTTTTTTGGTGGATGTCTCATTGCAGGTGCCGCGGCTTGAATTGAAATGACTAAGCTGTTGGCCCTTGAAGGTCATGCGAAGAATTGTGTTTGGATTTCATGTGTGGCCGGCCTGCGTGCCGATGTACGAAATGATTGTTGTGTAAAAGAGGAACTTGTAAGGCCATAAGGCCAGGGTGTGTGAGGTGCATACATTCCTGGTGTTGGTATATATAAATGTGATCTTTATATATTGTGAACATTCTAGTTTGAGTTCATGTTAACAAGAAAATATGCTGCGCTAGAATGGAATGAGTTAAGGATACGCATAGATTTTGATTTCCACACGTAATTCCTTCGCTTGTCTGTGCTATATGGCGTGGGGCCCCGGCCGGACCCACTGTTATATGTCATGTGACGGGTGGGGGCGTTACAGGAAGTCACTCGATGGAATGTGTTTGGACCCCGAGAAGATCCCGCTGCCAGGCTCCCACCTAGCTGGCAGGGCCGGAAGTCACTCGGTGTCATCCCTAGCCTCGAGAAGATCCCGCTGCCAGGCTCTCACCTAGCTGGCAGGGCCGGAAGTCACTCGATGGAATGTGTTTGGACCCCGAGAAGATCTCGTTGCCAGGCTCCCACCTAGTTGGCAGGGCCGGAAGTCACTCGGTGTCATCCCTAGCCTCGAGAAGATCCCGCTGCCAGGCTCTCACCTAGCTGGCAGGGCCGGAAGTCACTCGATGGAATGTGTTTGGACCCCAAGAAGATCCCGCTGCCAGGCTCCCACCTAGCTGGCAGGGCCGGAAGTCACTCGGTGTCATCCCTAGCCTCGAGAAGATCCCGCTGCCAGGCTCTCACCTAGCTGGCAGGGCCAGAAGTCACTCGATGGAATGTATTTGGACCCCGAGAAGATCCCGCTGCCAGGCTCCCACCTTGCTGGCAGGGCCGGAAGTCACTCGGTGTCATCCCTAGCCTCGAGAAGATCCCGTTTCCAGGCTCTCACCTAGCTGGCAGGGCCGGAAGTCACTCGATGGAATGTGTTTGGACCCCGAGAAGATCCCGCTGTCAGGCTCCCACCTAGCTGGCAGGGTCGGAAGTCACTCGGTGTCATCCCTAGCCTCGAGAAGATCCCGCTTCCAGGCTCTCACCTAGATGGCAGGGCCGGAAGACACTCGATGGCAATGATTTACGACCCAGAACGAATCACGCTGCCGGGCTCCCACCTAGCCGGCCAGGTCGGGAACTACTCGAATGGCGTTAATAGCAGATCGGAATCACAAAAGCTAACCAAAAAGGGGGGGGGGTCTAACATAGCCCCCCAGCCCCAGGGAAGGCGGCCGAACGGAGGCGAAAACCTGGGCGAGGGTCCGCAAGAAGTTTGATAACCCAGACAAAGGACGAGCCGGCTCGCCTCGCTTGATGGGCGAAGCAGCCGCATCATCGGGGCTGGGCCGCAGAGGCAGGCCACCCTGCGCGGTAATAGCAAATATACAAAGGCAGGAGAGAAAGCATTTATAAAAGCAATAGTAGATAAAAATCACGAAGTCTAGGCACAGCTCGCACGTGCGTCTCAAAATAGCTAAACGTGCATGATATATACATCTAATAAACAAATGTCAAAAGAGCGGGGGTGACGCGAGATTCGGGGCGAGAAGTCCTAAATGCGCTGGAAGGATTGGTATCCAGGGTCCGGTACGGGGAGGAATAGCGCCGGAACCACGTCGCCCACCGAGAGCTCCGCCGCCTCGCTCTTGAGAAGATCCGCGCGTCGGAGCATCTGCATCGTGTACTTCGCGGCGCTGGCGGTATTCTTTTGCATCAGCACCTCCAACTCGTGGTCAGAGTGGTGCGCGAGCGGGCAGCCCCTGTTATCAGGCGGAGGGACAGCGGCGGCGGCCTCCAGCTCGCATACCCGTGCCTCCAGCACTGACTTGTCCTGAGCAAGGGTGGCGATCTCAGCACCCATCCGACTGGCCGTCGCGGCATCCTGAAAAGAGGAAAAGAAAGTTATAAGGTGGATTCGCGATAAAGGGCGGTTGTCGAGGGTGAGCACATACCACCCCGCCCAGGTACTGCGCGAGGGACTCCTCTGCCGCGTCGGCCCGCCTCCTCTGAAGGTTCGCGTCTTCCTGAGCAAGCTTTTGGGCCTCCTCCCTCTCGTCTGCCAGCTTCTTCAGGGAGGTGGCGTTCCGCTCCAGCTGGGTGCAGCGCCTCCCTACCATATGAGCTAGCTCCAGGCCGCGTAGCTGGGCCCGCGCGCTCTCGTGAACCAACACTCGTGTCGCCTCTTTATCGTAGATGGCGGCGTCTTCTCGCGAGTACAGGCCGAACGAGAAATTATACGCCTCCCCGCCGATGGTGTCCTGCTCCAGCCAGCTCGGCAGCAGAGTCGAGACCACCGCGCGGTCAGACTCCTTGTCCCATGACAGGAGCGGGACGCCGAGCTCGTCCAGGTATTTCTCGTCGTAGCCGAAGTTGCGATGCCCTCTCGGCACCGGCTTCGCGGCGGTTTGCGACCCGTCTGGCGGCCCCGAAGTACCCGCCGCTCCGGCGGGAATGTCGCTGGTCGAAGCGATCACGGGAGGGGAGCCCTCGGTCAGCAGATCTACCGGGGCCTTGCCTTTCCCTTGGCTCACAGCGGGTTGCCGACCCGAAGTCTTCGCCACTTTCGGCGGGGGAGTGGGCTGTCCGCCGCCCGGCCGCTTCTTGGCCGAGACCGACGGGGGTCGCGCTGAGCGGCGTCCGCGGCCTGCGCTTGGGCGAGAACCCCGGGGGCAATCCGAGCGCTCTCATAGGGGGGATGAAGAGGGATGTCCCGCTCGCCTGCCAAGAAGAGGGGATGAGACAGAGAAGAAAAGGGTAAGGCAGAGCAGTGACAAGTGGCAAACCTCCCCCTGGTGGGGCGGCGGCAAGGTCATCAAGATAGCGGCGCAGATACGCGACCTCGAAGTTCTTACCGGCGAAGAACCCGCACAAGTCGGCCTCGTGGCCCCCTAGGCTGGGCGGACGCTAACTCGCCTCGCTGAGCTGCACCGGCGAGAAGGGGACGTTGCCGAAGTCCCCTTTGACGAACAGGAAATTTTCGAGCTAGTTATGACTCTTATTTACTGTCTCCCGCACCTTGAGGTGGGCGCTAGAGAAGTAGGCGGTACCATCCCGGTTCGCCCGGAAGGAGAATAGCTTCCGGAAAAAAGCGAGACTAAACTCGACTCGCTCCTCTCGTAGAAAGCAGGCGAACCCCACCATAACGGCTATGGAGTTCGGGGTCATCTGACCTAGGACGACCCCGAAGTACTTCAGCACTTGGCGTACCTCGGGCCACAGGGGAAGTCGCAGGCCCACCTCAAAGTGAGCCAGAGGTATGGCGAGCTCGTCCCTGGATAAATCGTTGATCTTCTCTGTTTCCCCGGGCCGTCTCGCCGAAAAACCAGGTGGGACGTGGTTGCCGAGAGCATCCAGGTACTCGCGTTCCGAAATGACGGCGTGAGGGAAATCGTGCTCTGAGAAGGTCCAGGCGCACTTGCTTCGACCGTCCGCATCGCCGCCGCCACCGCCCATTTCCACCGAATCGCCACCAATCGTGCGAGACAGATCCATAAGGCGAGCACGAGCCGAGCTTCGCGGAGAGCAGGAAGCGGGAGAGTGTTTTGAACCGATGAAAGAATAAGAACCGGCAAGGCCTATTTATAGGGAGAGATAAATGGCGGGAAAGTTCCCGCCGAATGAAGGGGTGCGTGTAACCAAAAATCAGCCCAACGGTTCGACTTCCCAGCGCGCAACCGCACCGCAAAGGCCGATCAGGCGCAGTTCTCGCCAGGCCGCATCCGCACAAGACTTGAGTGGGTGAGTCTCGGCCCGCACCCGCCTGGGATTCCGTGCGAGTCGGGAAACTCCCGGCTGGCGATCCCCTCGGCTCGCCCTCGCCCCGATCGGCAGGACGGGTAGAGCGAATCCTTCCCCTGACCCGCCCCACAAAGAACGAAAGCAATAACGTGGTAATTTCAATACGCATCAGCAGCAAAAATTAGGCCCACACGCAGGCAAAAAGAGTTGCGAATCGCTACAGGTACAAGATAACTTTGAAATAATAGCAACTCTGCGATATCCCGCGAGCGGGGGGAAAAAGGCTGGATCAGTACTCGATCCACTTCCACTTGCGCCGCCGCTTCGTTCCCGATCACGGCGGCACGCGAGGATAATGGTAATCGCGAACCGCCACCAGCTCCCGCTCAGCCAGGCCGACTTGCTCTGAGACATTCCTAAGACGCTCCTCGGCTCGCGTAATGTGCACGCTCGGTGAAGTGACATTGTCGTCTTCTGCTGCGCGCGGGGGTCCCTCCAAGGCCGCGAGCCGGGCCATGGTGTCGGCTTTGTCTTGATCGACCCTCTTCACGATCTCCTGAAGCAGCAGCGTGTGTTTCTGGAACAGCCGCGTCACCTGCCTCTTCATCCCCACCGCATCGGTCGGGTCTCCCAGGTAATCAGAAACACTGTCCACGTCGGGCGGAGGCGAATACCCTTCGCTCATCTCAGTTTCGGAGGAGACCATGTTGTAGCCTACAAAAGGGCGATTCAGAAGGAGCGAGCGAGGACAAAGCCAACGGTGAGTACTAGCTTACAGGGGTTGGCACGTCGTCCGCGCCGATGGATGGGCGAGAGGAGCCCGGCCGACCATGAAAGGCTTCTCCCTCGAGGGCCTCAAGAGATTTTCCCAGTCCGTGGGGAGCCGGCGAGCGAGGGGTTTTCGGAGGTGGGCGGTCCAGACCTGGGGAACTAGCGACCCTCTCAGGCGACAAGGGAGGGGGGCGATCCTCTCCCCCGTTCCCACCTCTTCACAAGGAATTGCCTGCAAGACAAAAGATCAGAGGTGCAGCGATAAACCGAAGAAGGTCACGTACCCCAGGAACGACCTCAACACCCGCCGCCGAGCTGGAGCCCGGACGGTCGCCCGCCGGAGACCGCCTAACAATCTTTCCTTTCGCCAGCCTAAAGAGAGGGCCGGGAGACCCACGTGCTAGCCAAGGGGCGGCCTCAAGGGCCTCCTCCCGAGTCTTCTGGCCCGCTGCCGCTAGGCGAGCTCGCACCTCATCGCTGACCGGCATCGAGAAACTGTAGTGAAAGTGCAACTAGATCTGATATACTCTAGAGGGGGGTGAATAGAGTATATGGTGGTTTAAAAACTTTTACAAACTTTTACAACAATTGTTGTAATATGTGTGAGCAGGGAAGCAATAAAAAATCTAATCACAGTAATAAGTTAAACAAAAGCTAAGCACAGAAAAATCAAGGCCAGAAACAAAAATTGAAAACAAGCAAAACCAAAAGACACAAGGAAATATAGTGGTTCCCTAAACTTGGGTACATCCACTCTTCTATCACCCTAGGTAGGAATCCACTGCAGGATGGGTTGATCAGGTGTCCTGGGCACCAATGAGCTTTTGATAAGGTGCTCAAAAACCAAAGCAGATTTTTTGATCAGGTGTCTTGCCACCAATGAGCTTTTGACAAGGTGCTCAAAAACCAAGTTCAAACTTTTGAAGGGAGTTTGAAAAACCCTTTACAGAGTGGGGGTGAGAGAGTGATGGCAGTCTTCTCTTTCTCAAACAACTGAGAAGACTATGTGGATTGATGTCAAAGCTCCCCCTGAATCCTTGAAATCTTCAGGAAGAAAAGCTTTGCTGAGGGTGATAGGCCTTCAAAGATTGAACTCCAGCAATTGATAATTTCAGCAATAGCTGAAATGTTGAGTGTCTGGAGTCTTGAAATATGTTGGCCTTGAACACTTTGAAAACTAAGGAGATCTGAAGATTTGAAAACTTGATCTCCTTGGATGAGTGTTCTTCAGAATTCTTTGAGAGAGAAGATTTTTGAGAGTTCTCTGTAGTCAGTATCTCTCTCTCTGTATTGTGTGTGTTCTTCTATGTGAGAGATTCAAAAATCCTGTCTTTTATTCTCTGGTCAGAATAGAATATCATTCTCTGTCAAGTATAGCCGTTGGCGTGCATTAATTGCATCCTTAATTGCATAATCTCTTCTGGAGGAAAGTCCACAGAAACATTCCTTGAAAAATCCCTTGAAACTTGGTCCAGAATTGAATGAAAACGGCTAGCAAATCTCTGAATTAATTGCAGAATAACTCATAACTGATTTTGAATTTGAATTCTGGAAGTTATCTGAAATCGTCGAACTGAGCTCTGTTATCGTCGAGCTGAGCTCAGCGATCAGGAAATCTTAAGCAGCAAAATACCGTCGATCTGAGCTCAAAGATCGTCGAACTGAGCTCAGAGATAAACATCCAAAGCATAGTCAAAATCGTCGACCTGAGCTCACCGATCGTCGAATGGAGTTTGACGATATAAAGAGGTTGAGCTCAGCGATCGTCGAATGGAGTTCGACGATCTGTCGAAGTTGAGCTAGACGATCGTCGACCGGAGTTCGACGAATCGTCGTGCTGAGCTCGACGATCAGACTTAGTCTCCAGACTGAGAATCCTGGTCTTCAGGGCAGCTTCCAAACCTAGACTTCTAACCCTTAGACTCAATTCTAATTGACCTATTAAGCTATAAAGAAGGTCAAGCAAAGGATTCCTAGAGACATAGTGATCCTGACCCAAATTAGTAATAAGGTGTTCCAACAATCTCCCCCTATTTGGGTTAGGATTACTATTTACAGACTTTGGAAGAACTTTAAATAACAACATACAATCAGAAAAACATAAAAACAACAGCTAGACATGCAGAGACGTCACAGAGATATATATATAGCATCCAGATAATCAGAAGTTCCAGAAATTGTCACCTTACAATATCACTTCTTCTCTTTGCCTTTAACCATTTTAATTTCTCTGTTAGGATTTAGGGCTTCCATGTTGGACCTGGTGTCATCTGCTGCACCCAAATATGTTTGCTTTGAAGGCCTGGGGACCACTGCTTCAGGATGTAATTCCATGTATCTGTCAGCATCAAAGAATTTACTGGAAGCATATCTTTCTAATTCTTTTTGTCTCTGTTCAGACATAGTAGAGATATTGGAAGAATCTAATCCTTGTTCTTTGGCCTTCTTAATCTGATCCAGTGCAGCCAATTCCTTCATCCTGGCAGTCCAAGCAGCTGGATTGTTTTCAGGGTCCTCAAAAGGTACAGGTGGCTCATACCTATTGGAAGGATTGTCTTGAGGAGGTCTGGCAGACACAGTCTCTTTCAGCTTATAAGGGAAAGGACCTGATGATGTATCAGAAGAACCATGTCCTCCCCTAGAATATGGGTGCTGCCTGGAGTACCCTTTAGAATATACTTGCATATCTCTCTGAATTCCTCTATATCCTCCTCTCCTAGAATATGAACCCCTGGATTGGCTTTCCCTTTGATAGGATCTGGCATGAGGTTGATAGGGAGCCTGGCTTCTGGCTGGGGGTTGACTTGCAGAGCTTCCACCTGCACCTGCATCAGGAGGAGGTGGTGGAGGAGGATGAGAGTGCTTAAATGGAGATGAACCCTTCTCATATTTTCTCTTTTTCTTCATAGCTTTCAGCTGGTTCTTGGAATACTGCATCCAGTGTTCAGTGATTGGGCAATTATGAAGGATATAGTATGGAATGTCATTATTATCTTTAACTTTAGCAGGAGGAACCCTTTTCATTGCTTTGCTCCTTGCCTTCCTTTTTCTGGCAATGGTAGCAGATGAGTCATCAGAGTCTGTTTTGAATTCATCAGATTCAGAGCTCTGGTCATCATATAGAGCATCTATTTTCTTCATCAAATCTTTCTTTAGCTGAACAGAGGCAGATGAGGCAGAAGTGGAAACAGCAGCAGCAGCAGGGATAACAGCAGATGGAGAAGGTGCAACAACAGCAGCAGCAGTTGGCTCTGGACAAGTGACAACAGCAGCAACTTTACTAACAACAGCAGATTCACTAACAGCCACAGAAGCTGGAGAGGTGATAACAGCAACAACTTCACTGATAACAGCAGTAACAGCAGAAACATCATCAAAATCTGCAGCAGGCTCAATTTCAGTGGCCTCTGACATCAGAATGTCCTTGGATATTGGCTCATCAGAAGCAGCAGAAACTTCAGCATCAGTGTTAACAATCTCAGCAGCAGTATCAACAATCCTTTCTTCAGAGGAGGCATCAGGAGCAACATTGTCAGTAGCAACAATTACTGAATGTACAAAAGAGGTGATCATGCTAGGGTCACAGCAAGAAAGAGGCACAAGAGCCTTGGATAAGTCTTTTGGGGGCTGGACAGCATTACCCTTTGGCAGACAGCTGAAGAAGGCAGAATCAAAAGCAGATAGCAGAGACCTGAGGTCTATTGCCAGAACTGGAGTAGGAGGCACAGCAGCAGCAGCAAGAGGAGGAGCAGCAGTCACAGAAACAGCAGCAGCAACAGCATGAAGGCTTTCTTCATATGGCATCTCCCCCTGCCTAGATGCAGATACATCTGGATCAAGGCACACTGCTGTAGGTGCTGCCTGAGGGAAGAGGGAGGAGAGCCTGGCAGAAAGAGCTGACACTGACAGGTGTAGAGGAGCCAAGGAGGTCTCCAATAGTAGAGTTAGCCTGGGGGCAAGTAACTCATACAACCTGTCAGCTAGGGCTGAGAGGTCTACTTGCTCAACAGCTGGAGCAGAGGTAGATGGTATGGAAGCAGCTGGGGATGCTGGAAGGGAAGGGCTGGAGAATGTAGGTATGGATGGCTGAGGTGTTGGTAAGGTGGATATGGAGGACAGGGGAATTGATATGGATGGAGTGAATGTTGGTTGGTCAATGATCTGGTGTAGGAGATCTTGGAATGAAGTGGAGGAGGAGGGTAACTCAGGAGGAGATGATGGGGAATCATCCATAAAGGAGTCATCCAGTAGGGTGAAGGATGGAATAGAGGGTGAGGAGGTGATATCTGGTGGAGGGTAGGAGAACAGTGGGTGGAATTGTTCTTCTGGTGGAGGTAGAGTGGGTTCTGGAGATGGAGTTGATGTTGGAGATGGGCTAGATATGGTGATGGTGGATGGAGCTGGAATGGTGGATGGTGGGGGAAGGGATGGAATAGGAGGAGGAGGAGCAACAGCAGCAGCAGCCAGGTCATCTGCAGGAGCAGAGACCTGTGGGGGAGTGACTCTTTGAGTCCTTGTTCCTGAAGGGGCACTGGAGGAGGGCCTGCTAGGCTTGCTTATTTGTCTGTCCCACTTGCCAAAGAGGGCACAGGTTAGTCTCTTGGAGGCATTGATATGGACTCCAGAGGAGACCAGCAAGGTAGGGCACCTGGTCTGCAGAAAAACTCCAATAATTCTACCAAAATTTACAAAACTCTTGTTTATTTTCTTTTTGATTAGGTCAAAGAAGACCTCTCCCCAGTTCAGAGTTTTCTTATCCACAAGAGCTCCCATGAGACAGAGCTGATGTCTGGATATTATATCATGGGCTGAGTGCTTTGCCAGGAGCACTTTTCCTACCACATCTGCCAGGAACCTATATTCAACAGACAGATTCCTCTTGAAGAGCTTGCTAGGGTTTCCCTCTGGATGACCCATCCTGGCAAGCAGGTCAGAATACTCTTCTCCAGATAATTCAGCAGATTCTTCTCCATTTCTCAACTCAAAAACCTCTGAAAGAATGGTTGGGGTCAAGGGTACCTGATTTCCAGCTATTGACCCAACTACAGTGCTGTTATCTTGATTATGGGCAGTATAAACCCATTCTTTGATTTCATCAGAAGCCAACTTGATCCTGGTGGTCATGATGGCAGTCAGATTCTGATCCTGGAACAAACCCAGTATGTCTTGAAAGATCTGATCAGTGGTGCTGAAAGATTCTATATCAATATCAAAACCTACATCAAACTTCATTGCAGCTAGGACAGCAACTGACACAGCCATTGTACCTGCAAAAACTCAACAAACAAAACGACCAAGCGTAGAACTGTTTGGAGGGAAAGAAAATTCTTGCAGAGAAATCGAAAGCGCAAAAGAGAACGACGGCGAAAAATGAGTTTTATATTAGGGTTCGACGCAGAAATGGAAAGATCGTTGAACTCAGTTCGACGATCGAGGCTCCTAAAGGAATCTGAAGAGACTTCAACATCGTCGATCTCCGTTTGACGATATTGGAAAGCGTCGAGCTTCGTTCGACGATCGTTCAGTGAACATAATCGTCGAGCTCCGTTCGACGATCGTTGACCGGAAGAGATAGTTCATACTATCTGAGAGGCGCTGAACTCAGTTCGACGATTTTGGAAATCGTCGATCTCCGTTCGACGATCTTGGGGCAAATCGTCGAGCGCAGTTCAGAGATCAGAAAAATTCTAGACACTAAGAAAAATCAGAAATTTTGCCTAGTCTTGGTCAATTTTTAAGCTTTCAAAATCTTGGAGATTATTTAAGGCTTCCACCATCTAACATGCCTAACTGATTTAGAAAGAAGGTGTGTTTCTTTTCATCCAAGGGCTTGGTGAAAATATCTCCCCTTTGTAAATCAGTTGGGATATATTGTAATTCAATTTTATTCTTTTCAACATTATCCCTTAAGAAGTGATGCCTAATCTCTATGTGTTTTGTCCTACTATGGAGGACTGGATTTTGAGCTATGGAAATAGCACTTGTATTGTCACAAAAGATTTTAGACTTCTCTAAGTTGTAGCCATAGTTTAGGAGTTGGTTTTGAATCCACAAGATTTGTGAACAACAACTGCCAGCAGCCATATATTCAGCTTCAGCAGTTGAAGTTGACACAGATGTTTGTTTCTTACAAAACCAAGAGACAAGTCTGTCACCAAGGAATTGACAAGTTCCACTGGTGCTTTTCCTGTCAATTCTGCATCCAGCATAGTCAGCATCAGAGAATCCAGTTAACTCAAATGCTGAATCTTTTGGATACCAGAGACCTAGATTTGGACAACTTTTAACATACATGAGAATCCTCTTTACTAAAGTGAGGTGTGACTCTCTAGGGCTTACTTGGAACCTAGCACATATACATGTAGCAAACATTATATCTGGTCTACTAGCTGTAAGATACAGTAGAGAGCCAATCATTGCTCTATATGTTGTCTGATCAACAGGTTTCCCATATTCATCAGCATCCAATACAGCATTGGTAGGCATGGGTGTTTTCATACAAGATGCCTCAGACATACCAAATTTCTTAACCAATTCATTTGCATATTTGGTTTGAGAAATAAAGATGCCTTCAGCATGTTGCTTGACTTGCAATCCTAGGAAGAAGGATAGCTCACCCATGCTACTCATCTCAAATTTAGAATGCATCAGGTTAGAAAACCTTCTGCACAATTTTGAGTCAGTAGAACCAAAAGTGATATCGTCTACATAAATTTGTACTAGTAGGGCATGGGACTTATGGGTTCTAATAAAAAGAGTTTGGTCTACTCTACCCCTTATAAAACCATTTTCCAAAAGAAAGCATGCTAGGGTCTCATACCATGCTCTAGGAGCTTGCTTGAGACCATATAATGCTTTGTTCAGTCTAAAAACATAATCAGGATAGGTTGGAGAGATAAAACCTGGAGGTTGTCTGACATAGACTTCCTCTTTGATGTCTCCATTCAAGAAAGTACTTTTGACATCCATCTGATATACTTTGAAGCCTTTGTGAGCTGCATAAGCTAGAAATATCCTGATGGCTTCTAGTCTTGCAACTGGTGCAAAGGTCTAGTCGTAGTCAATTCCTTCTTCTTGAGAGTATCCCTGAGCAACTAGTCTTGCCTTGTTCCTTATAATTACTGCTTGATCATCCAGTTTGTTTCTGAATACCCATTTTGTTCCAACAATGGAATGATCCTTAGGCTTTGGCACTAGTTCCCATACTTTGTTCCTCTCAAATTGATGCAACTCCTCTTGCATTGCAATGATCCAGTGTGGATCTTGCTCTGCATCTTGAATGGACTGAGGTTCAATTTGAGATAGGAAGCAGGTGTGCAACAGGTTTTGGTTGACCTGATTTCTGGTTTGCACACCAGCTGAGATTTCTCCAATTATTTGGGAAATTGGATGGTCTCTTGATGTTACTAAATCAACAGGGGGTGTTGATTGTTCACCAACCTGTGTTGTTGTTTCCTCTTATGGTACAACAACTGGCTCTTCAAGTTGTGCTTCAATGTGTTGAGCATTCCCTTCATCTTCACTGCTTTCATCCTCTTGAGTAACATGTAACCTGTTCAAGTCTTCAACTAGAGAATGTTCCTGCAAAGGTTCTATGGTAGAAGAAATCTTCTCCTTGAAAGACATGTTAGTTTCATCAAATGAAATGTGAACAGATTCCTCAATTTTCAAAGATGACTTATTATAGACCCTATAGGCCTTGTTGATCATGGAGTATCCCAGAAACACTCCTTCATCAGCTTTGGCTTGAAATTTTGCTAGATATTTCTTGTCATTATTATGAATATAGCAAATACAACCAAAGACTCTATAATAGTCAACTTTAGGTTTCTTCCCTTTGAGTAATTCATAGGGAGTCTTTCCCTTTAGTTTATGTATCAGACTTCTGTTCAGCACATAGTTGGAGGTGTTCACTGCCTCTGCCCAAAAGGATAGAGGTAGATGAGCATCTGACAACAATGTGGTGGCAGATTCAATAAGGGTTCTATTTTTCCTTTCATCTACCCCATTTTGTTGAGGAGTTCTAGGAGCTGAGAAAGTATGCCTGATCCCTTCACTCTGACAGAACTCTTGCATAAGAAGAGAATCAAACTCTGTCCCATGATCACTTCTGATCAGTGCAATGTGAGTATTGAACTCAATCTGTATGCATTTGAGAAACTCTGTCAGACACTTAAAGTTATCAGACTTCTTCCTTAGAAAGAACACCCAAGTGAATCTAGAGAAGTCATCTACAACTACTAAAGTATAGGATTTCCCTCCTAGGCTTTGTACTGTGATGGGTCCAAAGAGATCCATGTGTAACAGATACAATATCCTAGGTGAATCACTCTTATTAAGTGACTTAAAACTATTTTTAGTTTGCTTGCCTAATTGACAAGCCCTGCAGAGTCCTTCCTTCTTGTAGGGGCTAGAAGGTAGTCCTCTGACAAGGTTGTCCTTGGATAGCCTAGCAATAGTTCTAAGATTTAGGTGTCCTAATCTCTTATGCCATAAAACATTTGGTTTACAGACAGAGTTAAACAAGCAGATATCTACATCAGTTGAAAGAAAATCTACTAGATAGATGTTACCTTTCCTTTTACCTGTCAACACAGTTGTGTTGTCCTCTGACTTGATTTTGCATAAGGCTTTGCTGAAGGTCACCTGGTAGCCTTCATCACACAGCTGACTGATGCTAATTAGGTTGTGCTTCAGTCCTTCTACATAAGCTACCTTCTTGAAGGTTACTGAACCAATCTAGACTACACCATATCCTTTAGTCTGTCCAAAGTTTGAATCACTAAAGATAACTTTGGGTCCAAGTTTGGCTCTGAAGGATGTGAGGTTGTCCTTGTTCCCTGTCATGTGCTTAGAGCACCCACTATCCAAATACCATTGCTGATCAGATGTTGGATAGGTCTTCACCTGCACATAAGACAATTCATTTGTTTTTGACCCAGTTTACCTTGGGCCTAGGTTGATAACCTCTAAATTCTGAAATGAAAGACATCCCATGTTGACTCTTATATCCTTCAGGATGATATCTCCTTGGAGGTAAGATCCATTCAGTATAAGGGTTAAAGATTTGGGATGTAGGACCCTTAGGATTCAATTTTGATTTGCCTTTGAGAAATTTTCCAGAGCTCTGACCTCTGTTCGACGATCTTGGAGCTGCGTTCGACGATCTTGGGTCAGATCGTCGAGCTCCGTTCGACGGTCGACTATGACTGAGGTCAGGTATATGAGATCGTCGACCTGCGTTCGACGTCTTGGGCTGAGATCGTCGATCAGCGTTCGACGATTTTTCCTGAGATCGTCGAGCTGCGTTCGGCAATCGTCGATCTTCATTCGGCGATCGTCGATCTTCGTTCGACGATTTCTGCTGGTACTTAGTTTTCTGAGGCAGATCAGAATTTTTCCGGGCAACCTCTACAACTCCCTTTCCCTTGTCAGAAATGAATTTGATGGGAGTTGTTAGGACTATAGGTTGGCTGGATGAAGCACCCAAGCCCAGTGTACTGTTGAATCTAGAGTTCACTGTGCTTGTGATGTCCATCAGCTTGATGCTTCTCCCATTAAGGGATTCTTCAAGCTTCTTGGCCTCAGAGAGCTCACTTTTCAGTGAAGCTATCTGTTCCCTACATCACTCCAACTCCTGAGAGAGTTTGAGGTTTTCTGACTTTAGAGCATTGTGTTCAAATAATTGATTTCTGAGAGAGATAATCTCTTTCTCAGACTTTAGCAGGTCTAAACACAGTGCTTTAGATTCAGATTTGAAATCTTCTGAACTAAAATCAAAAGAACTAATTACCTGATCTTCTTCAGGTTGAGTCTCTGAGTCTGACTCTGACTCTTTTTCCTCTGAATTGTGCTGTGAGGCATTGATTGCCATCATGCAAAACTCCTTTTCTTCTGCATCATCCTCATCATCACTGGAGCTGGATGAGACTTCTGACTCCTCTTCAGTCTCACTCCAGGATTCAGCAATAAACCCTTTTCTTGTATGCTTATTTTTGCTTGAGGAAGGTTTGTTATTTCCATTCCTTTTGGAGTCTTTCTCCTTTATTCTTTCTTTTCTGTCCCTTCTGTCCTTGTTCTTGTTCTCTGGACAGTCAGGAACTATGTGCCCTGGTTTCCTGCAACCAAAGCAAAAAATGTCTTTATTATTACCAATGGACTTGTCATACCTTGGCTTATCCTGCTCCTTGTATGATCTTCTTCTGAAGTCCTTTCTGGCCATCTTGTAGAATCTTTTGGCCAACAAGCTGAGTAGTTCATCATTGCATGTGGCTTTATCTTTAGGCAGATCCTCAGTTGCCTTGAAGGCTATGGTCTTTTCTTTCCTTGTGGCTGGTGAAGCATCCTTCTGTTCTTCCTCTCTATTCTTGATGAGTAGCTCATAAGATTTGAGCTTACCCAATAGAGCTTCAGTGGTAATCTCATTCAGACTTCTGGCATCTTTAATTGGCCAGATTCTTGAATCCCAAGTGCTGGGGAAGCACATTAGGATCTAGTCATTGAGTTCAGTTAGAGAGATCTCTTTGTCCAATGTCCTTAGTTCACTGACAATTAGACTTAGTCTGTTGTACATGTCTCCCACTTACTCAGTCTCTCCCTTCTTGAAATTCTCATATTGGGAGATGAGATGGGATCTTCTGTCCTTTCTCTCATCAGCTGAGCCTGAGACTATTTCTGAGAGCTTGTCCCAAATTTCCTTGGCTGAATTGCATTCAGCTAGCTTTTGAAATATGTCATCTGACATTGTCTGGGCTAGGATGTTCATAGCCTTAGTATCAGCTACCTTCCATCTCTTGATGTCAGCATCTGTTCCTGATGGAGGTGGCACAGCATTTGTGCTTGTGTTCTCTGGGGGTCTTGGACATACTGTCAAAACAGAATTAAAGATATATTCGTCAATAGAATTCATGTAAAGTCTGATCCTTGCCTTCCAAAGTGCAAACTTGGAAAGATTGCACACTGGAGGTCTGGTGCTAGCATAATCTTTGTTTTGGGCCATGATCTGTGCAAACAAAATCTAATAATACACAACAAAAGAAAAACAGATCTAGTTTGGGATCTTTGGGTTCAGGTGTTAGCTTGTACAACCAATCAGGTATGGTATAACCAACCTGCCTCTGATACCAATTGAAAGTGCAACTAGATCTGATATACTCTAGAGGGGGGTGAATAGAGTATATGGTGGTTTAAAAACTTTTACAAACTTTTACAACAATTGTTGTAATATGTGTGAGCAGGGAAGCAATAAAAAATCTAATCAAAGTACTAAGTTAAACAAAAGCTAAGCACAGAAAAATCAAGGCCAGAAACAAAAATTGAAAACAAGCAAAACCAGAAGACACAAGGAAATATAGTGGTTCCCCAAACTTGGGTACATCCACTCTTCTACCACCCTAGGTAGGAATCCACTGCAGGATGGGTTGATCAGGTGTCCTGGGCACCAATGAGCTTTTGATAAGGTGCTCAAAAACCAAAGCAGATTTTTTGATCAGGTGTCTTGCCACCAATGAGCTTTTGACAAGGTGCTCAAAAACCAAGTTCAAACTTTTGAAGGGAGTTTGAAAAACCCTTTACAGAGTGGGGGTGAGAGAGTGATGGCAGTCTTCTCTTTCTCAAACAACTGAGAAGACTATGTGTATTGATGTCAAAGCTCCCCCTGAATCCTTGAAATCTTCAGGAAGAAAAGCTTTGTTGAGGGTGATAGGCCTTCAAAGATTGAACTCCAGCAATGGATAATTTCAGCAATAGCTGAAATGTTGAGTATCTGGAGTCTTGAAGTATGTTGGCCTTGAACACTTTGAAAACTAAGGAGATCTGAAGATTTGAAAACTTGATCTCCTTGGATGAGTGTTCTTCAGAATTCTTTGAGAGAGAAGATTTTTGAGAGTTCTCTGTAGTCAGTATCTCTCTCTCTGTATTGTGTGTGTTCTTCTATGTGAGAGATTAAAAAATCCTGTCTTTTATTCTCTGGTCATAATAGAATATCATTCTCTGTCAAGTATAGCTGTTGGCCTGCATTAATTGCATCCTTAATTGCATAATCTCTTCTGGAGGAAAGTCCACAGAAACATTCCTTGAAAATCCCTTGAAACTTGGTCCAGAATTGAATGAAAACGGCTAGCAAATCTCTGAATTAATTGCAGAATAACTCCTAACTGATTTTGAATTTGAATTCTGGAAGTTATCTGAAATCGTCGAACTGAGCTCTGCTATCGTCGAGCTGAGCTCAGCGATCAGGAAATCTTAAGCAGCAAAATATCGTCGATCTGAGCTCAAAGATCGTCGAACTGAGCTCAGAGATAAACATCCAAAGCATAGTCAAAATCGTCGACCTGAGCTCACTGATCGTCGAATGGAGTTCGACGATATAAAGAGGTTGAGCTCAGAGATCGTCGAATGGAGTTCGACGATCTGTCGAAGTTGAGCTAGACGATCGTCGACCGGAGTTCGACGAATCATCGTGCTGAGCTCGACGATCAGACTTAGTCTCCAGACTGAGAATCCTGGTCTTCAGGGCAGCTTCCAAACCTAGACTTCTAACCCTTAGACTCAATTCTAATTGACCTATTAAGCTATACAGAAGGTCAAGCAAAGGATTCCTACAGACATAGTGATCCTGACCCAAATTAGTAATAAGGTGTTCCAACATGTAGTCTGTTCAAGAAAAATGAGGGGACCTGGGGAGCCCCCCTGGGCTCAGCGGTATATTTATAGCCGGACAGTTGGGCCCCACCAGAAGATTCCCTGCCAGCTCAGCACAGTATTCGCCGAACACGCGGGTTGGATGATTCTTTCTGAGCTTGCATCAAGCTCAAAAAGAGCGGGGATTGTGTACAACCCCGTGTCCGGCGAGCGGGTCCCTCCAGGGAAGTCGAGCAGACCTAGCCCCGCGACCCGCACCCAAGCGGCAAACAGATATAAGGCAGGAAGGCTGGCCCGCTCCCGCCCATTTCAGGCGAGCGAGTCGGGCGAGGCGAGCGAGCGGGTCGCGCAGAGAACCGCTGGCCAAAGCGGATGGGTTTGGCGACACGCAATTAGCGAGCCGATCGGGGGGTCGCGGTGGCCGCCGGCCAGCCCCTACACGCGACCGGGCCGCCGGTCCGCCCCGGCAGAATACAGGCAGGTCGCGGCGGTCCGGCTCGCGCTCGCCCAGGAAGAATAGGCGGACCGCTGGAGCCAGGTCGTGCCCGCCTCCCGCGGAGGAGGATTGGAGGCGAGCTGACTCCCGAGGGGTGCGAATAGCCCCTCAGAACGGCGGAGCCACGCTGTTGGCAGACCAGGTTGGACTACGCATAGCTACTTAGAACAGCGGAGTTTGGCTGTTGGCAGACCCAACCAAGGGCTTTTTGGTATTTTCAGGTCAGTTCTTTTGGTTATTGGCAGTTCAGATTCCAAAAAACTATAAATAAGACCCAAGGGGTACCTCAGAGGGCACGCTTTTAGTGCCTCCTTGATGGCGACGGTGATGGCGACGGTGATGACGACGGCCACCAGGACGGCCAACTTGGGAATGACTATGTTGAAGATGTGTCGGCAAAGGACGTGCGACGTCGTAGCGGTCATGGTTACAAGCTTCGCCCTCGCAACAAGACTCATATTTGATATTTTAGCTTTGGTGTGCTAATAGCCTTTTCATGATGGCTCTTTTAAAAAAAACAAATTATTTAATTTCTGCATTTTCTTTATGTGGTGTGCCTTTAGCCACTTGTTATTTGCTTTGAGATGTAAGCCTATATAAGGCCTTGAACTTTTCATTTGATGGTAGAATTAATTGAAATCAAAATTTGGAATTTGCCAACCCTAAAATTTCCCTCTCTTCTTCTCTTAGCCGCCGCCCCCCTCTTTCTTCCTTCCTCCAAACCGCCGGCCTCAAGGCCATCTCCTCTCTCCCTCTTGCTCTCGGCCGCCCCCTTCTCTCTAGTTCTCGGCTACTCTCCTCTCCCTCTTACTCACGGCCACCCGAGATCCTCTCTCTCCAAGGATACTTTGGCCCATGCATGAGAGGTTGTTTGCAAGGAAGAAGATAGGGGTTTCCTCCACGGCGTGAAGTGAAGGAGATTAGCACGTTCATCATCCGTAGCGCGCTTCCCGTGGACTTTCAACGGAGGAGCGATCAAACTTGGTGGATCTACGCATCACGGATCTACAAATCCGAGAGGGGTAACGAAAATTTCTACCAAGAGATTTCTTTCTCTAGATAGTTCTTGTGGTGGACGAATTTCTGCGTTATTTTCCGATTTGTTTTTCTTCGCGGTTAATCAAATAATAGATCGGTATTTTTTCGTTTGGATTTCCGAAAGATTCGTAAGAGTATTGGCGATCCTCGCTTTCTTTTTGTTGGGATAGATCCTACCATCTTTCGAATCATTTTGTTCTTGGTGGATCTATTTTGGTACAACCCAAAAGCTCGTTCGGGATCAAGATTATCCCATTTAGCCGGAAAGAATTTGGCTTATAGCCAACATTCGATCTATTTGCGGAACGGCGATCCGTATTGTTAGCACGAGCGATAAATAAAATAATTGTTGTGGCTGCGTTTTCGTTAGCGTGTGGAATAGAGAGCGTAGATCGTGTCGTAAGCATTATCGAGGCCTCCGTGACGAATCTCTAGGACATACCCTGCATCAATTTGGTATCAGAGGGAGGTTTTCATCAATTTCCTAATTGGCACTCCTCCCCCTCTTCAAATTAAAACAAATAAATTTCAAATTTTAAATTTCAAATTTCAGATTTCAAATTTCGAATTTCAAACTTCAAATTTCAAATTTTTAAATTTCAAATTTCAAATTTCAAATTTGAAAATTCAAAATTTAAATTTCGAAGTTCAAATTTCAAATTTCAAAATTTCAAATTTCAAATTTCAAATTTCAAATTTCAAAATTTAAATTTCACATTTCAAATTTCAAAATTTCAAAATTTCAAAATTCAAATTTCGAATTTCAAATTTCAAATTTCAAATTTCAAAATTTCAAATTTCAAATTTCAAATTTCAAATTTCAACATTTAAAATTTAAATTTCAAATTTCAAATTTCAAATTTTAAAATTCAAAATTTAAATTTTAAATTTCAAATTTCAAAATTTCAAATTTCAAATTTCAAACTTCAAAATTTAAATTTTAAATTTCAAAATTCAAAATTTCAAATATCAAAGTTTAAAATTCAAAATTCAAATTTCCAATTTCAAAAATCCAAAATTATGGCCTATGACGTTCACGTTTCCCGGTTGGACTTTTGGTATGATAAAGCCATGACTAAGTTCCCCCTAGGCAATGCCACACTTGTCCTACTTATGACGGTTTAGGGTGTCCTAAAATTTTTAGGGATTGGCTTAAGGGTATAGAACTTCATTTTAAGTGTTATGGATGGGATGACCCCCAAAAGATTCACTTTGCCCGAGAACGGTTAATAGGTCAGGCCCAGTTATTTTGGCTGAACGAAGAGCGTCGTGTTGGTGGTTATCAACATAATTGGCAGGCGATGCGTAGCCTCCTTTCAGATCAATTTGATCCCGCCTATCTCCGTACTACCAACACCGAGCCTGTGAGTGAGTACGGCTTACTACATTATTGTCACACTGACCTCGACCTCACCTTTAGTACGGCTTTGGAGATTGAGAAGCGCCGACCTCCTAGGAGAAAGGTTCACTCACGTCAGAAGATTATTACCTTTGAGTCTAGTGGCGTATCTGATCTTGGCTCTATTGTGCGTCCTATTCCGAATACGCCCGTAGTTCTTTTTGAGTCTTCTCCTGAGCTGCCTGATCTAGTCGTTGACTCTCCTGATGAGTCTGCGGTAGTGTCTAAGACTGAGCACGCCACTGTGGGTGAGACCGACTTAATTGATGAGCTTAGTGATGACGAGGAGTTTGGTTACCCTAGTGACCTGGACGAGGATTTCTCCTCTGAGGAATCGTCTCCTCTTCCTTTCGACGATGTTTCTTAGGCGTCTCCCTTGACAGTTATGGAGTCTTCTGATGACCCTGAGTCAGAAGACATTCCGGCTGAGTCACCCTATGTTGAGAGCTTACCTATTACTGATTTAGGTGATGACCTGCTTGAACACGAGCTAGTTCCTTCTAGCCCGGAACATATTGAGGTGCCCATTTCTTTAGCTTCCCCGGTAGGTCAATCCAGTCGGATCAGTGCGAGTGAGGATCATAATATTATAATGATTGATCCCGGTTTGGTCGATGGTTCAACGGTGTTGGAAGAGACACCTTGGGATGGATGTTTATCTTGGGATAATCTTAGTGGTGCACATCCGCGAGATAGTTCATTGATATTATCATCGTTGCTTGAGGGTCATAGTAATTTAGATTCTTCCCGGGATTCGATTTGCCCAACCCTCCATCATGATTTAGACAATGTACCTACTTCGTGGGAAGATTTGGTTAGCGAAGGATGTGACGTTTTGGAAGAGTTACCCTGTGTGGGAAGGCTATTTGTGGATGACGGTAGCACTGAGGACCCGATAAACATTTCTTTGATGTTAGCTCCTTCGCCAGAAGCCCAAAATGGATTAGGAATTTTGTCGAGTACGATCTTTCCTACTTTTGAGACCAATACTGATTCTGATTTGGACAAATTATCTAGTGGGTTGGAAGACATGTCGGCTGATTTGGTAGAGTCACCCCGTGATGAATGTTTATCTGATAGTGAGTTAGATGATAATGATCCGGCTGAGTTTTCGGTAAGGACGAATCTACTGTTTGATTTTTCCTTTGATTTTGATGGCTTGCACTCGGAGGATTTTTCTTGGACGTTAAATCCATGTTTTGACGGTGAGTATGATTTAGTTCCTCCTCCGGAATCGCCCATGTCGACTCCTGATGAGTACGATTATGATAGGCTTTTTACTATCATAATTGTAATCATATCTACCATTTTCTGCCCCTTTTGGTGTTGATTTCATGATAACAGCAAAGAAACTGTCGTATCATAGATAGAAGAGCGTATTTAGAAATCTTCGGCAGTTCTTGTTTTAAACCATTTTCTGAGTCTATTATTTTTCTATTGCAGGTAATGCCAACCAATGGACCTAAAAGTTTCGGAGCAAACAGAGGAGTTCACGGAGTCTACATGGCCGATGACAGGACAGAAATTTGGTGCACACGGCCAGGCACACGGCCGTGTGCCTACCCGTGTCCTAGGTACCTGGAACTGAAGAATTTGGGCGCAGACAGAGGAGCCTCACACGGGTATGGCACACGGGCGTGTGCATACCCGTGTCATATTTGCACACGACTGCTGATCAACCCGTGTCTGAGGGACACGGCCGCACACACGGCCGTGTCGATACCCGTGTCATCTGACACGGCCCACTACCAGACACGCCTTTTCGTGGGGAACCGTCCAGGAACCACCTAGGAACCGTCCACACGGCCTGGCACACGGCCGTGTGCGACCCCGTGTCCGACCTGTTTGCAAGGGAACTATAAAATTCCTGTAGAAAAATTTATTTGGAACTTTTGGATCATTTCTGCATTGGAGAACTGCTGGAGGCCGAAGAGGAGCATTCAAGAAAAGGAGGATTGAGGGGTATTCTTATGTATTTTTTATTCAATCATTAATCCCTTAAATCCTTTCTTTCTCTTGATGATCCATCTTCAATTTTGAGTTTTAATTTGCATGAATTTTGCTTTGAACATTCTAGTAATCATGTATCACTTGTTCATGTTATATTTGTAGCATTTTATTTGTGTTTATGTAATCAAACAAAGAGTTTAATCATCCCTTTGAATTACTTATTTGTTTTACAAAATTTGCAATTGGCTAGATTGAGAAATTGGTTATTTGCAATGAATTTAGTATGTTCATATTGTGATGATAATTCACTTTGTATTTCAAACTCTATGATCGAGAGATATTTTGTTTGGAAAATTAGAACACGGATAAAAGAATTCATGTTAATTTAGAAATAAAATCCATGAATTTATGTAGTAATAAAGGTATTCTGATTAATGCGAACTTGAGTGTTGTGAATTGTTCGAGAGAAAATTTACTATCTTAGGTTTAGATTTGGAATTGCTCGAGAGAGAATTTTGATGAAAAATTTACCTTTACATTGCACAAATTTAACAGTATTTTCATATCATGATTGCTTAGAATTGAACTAGTAAATGAAATTGTTCATGTAATTATTTAAAAGCTTCATGTTCTATCGTTTTTATTTCTCCAATTTTGAATTATCCAATTGGTCATAGTTAGGATAATGTAGTTTAAATATCACTTTTGTTTAGAGGTATGAAAATAAAGGGAGGGTGAGTACGAATAGTTGAAACGACCCTGTGGAATACGACACGAGATGTAGATGTCTCATATATTACAATTGATAGGTGCGCTTGCCTGAATGCTAATTCAATCTAGTTAAGTCCATCTACATAATTGTATTAGAATGTAGAATGAAATCACATTGAATTATTACTTGTTAGCAAGAAAAATCATCAAGTTTTTGGCGCCGTTGCCGGGGATCGTTTTCAATATTTTGAAATCCTAATCTTTATTGATCTACCAATTTTTATTTGTATAGTTGTAAATTAGAATTTGAATAATTATTTTGCGTAATATTTTTTTTTGTAGTCTGTTAGTCTATGACCAGGGCAAAAATTCTGGGCTAGCACCATTTCATCCTGACCCAGAACGAATTCTCCATAACACTAACTTAAGGGACGTGGGAATTAATACCACAGATAATTCAAACGGACTATCAGAAGAGGAAACAGTAAACCAAGGAGAGAATCATCTTGAAAACTTAGATACTATGGCCAACCAAAATGAGCAAACCATGTCTGACTTTGCTAGACCTAATCTCCAAGGAACTGGGTCGAGCATCGTTAGACCACCGATAGCTACCAACAATTTTGAATTGAAGCCTAGTGTAATACAGATGGTGCAACAGTATGTTCAGTATGATGGCTTGCAAGATGAGGATCCTAACACTCACTTGGCCGGATTCTTAGAGATATGTGACACATTTAAGATCAATGGTGTTTCCAACGACGCCATTCGATTGAGATTGTTTCCATTTTCTTTAAGGCATAAGGCGAAGCAGTGGTTGAATTCCTTACCTAGAGGGTCGATCACTACTTGGGACATGATGGTTGAGAAATTTCTAATGAAGTATTTTCCACCTGCAAAGACTGCGAAGTTAAGGAATGACATCTCTACATACATTCAATTGGAGTCTGAATCGTTGTACGACACATGGGAACGATTCAAGGAGTTGTTAAGGAGATGTCCCCACCATGCTCTACCTTCATGGCTTCAGATTCAGACCTTCTATAATGGTCTAAATCCAGCCACCAAACAAATGATTGATGCGGCTAGTGGAGGAACTTTGAACAACAAGACACCTGAAGCGGCTCAGCAGTTGATAGAGGACATGGCAATGAACAATTACCAATGGACTACCGTAAGACAAAAGCCTAGCAAGCCCGCAGGAATTTATGAAGTAGATGCCGTCACCGCCTTAGCAATCCAAGTGGAGAAACTTCACCAAAAGATGGACAACCTTGCCTTAGCATCACCTTCCATGGCACCACAACAATGGGACCCTTCATGCACTGGAATGCCTGGATGTGAACCGCAAGTTCAAGAGCATGTTGACTATATGGGTAACAATATTAGACCACCTTTCAATCAAGCCAATAACCCATATAGCTCTACATATAATCCTGGATGGCGAAACCACCCCAATTTCTCTTGGGGAGGACAAGGAAATCAAGGGAAGCAGCCCATGTTTGGACAACAACCACAGTTGGAACCAAGGAAGCCTACATTGGAAGATGTGCTTACCAAATTTATGCAAACTACCGATGTAGCCTTCCGAAATCAAGAGGGTTTAATTCGGAACTTGGAAAATCAAATTGGTCAGCTTGCAAGGATGGTTTCTGAAAGGCAGCAAGGAACACTTCCAGGGAATACAGAGATAAATCCAAGGGAGCATGCAAAAGCCGTTCAATTGAGGAGCGGAAAGGAGTTACAAGACCCAAGGCCTGCAAAAGAAGCACCCAAAATGGAGTCTAGCGGCGAAGGACCAAGCGACATGAATGTACAACCGATGGAGTACCAACCAGCATTACCATACCCAGCAAAGCATAGCAAGGAGCGCATGGATGCGCAGTATGGTAAATTTTTATCTATGTTTAAGCAATTACATGTTAATTTACCTTTTTCTGAAATTATTCAAATGCCTAAATATGCAAAATTTCTTAAGGATTTGATTTCTAATAAAAAGAAAATAGAAGAATTATCATTAGTAACATTAAGTGAAGAATGCTCTGCCATTTTGCAAAATAAATTGCCACAAAAACTTAAGGATCCCGGTTCATTTTCAATTCCATGCTTAATCGGTGATTTACAAGTAAATAAGGCTTTAGCAGATCTAGGAGCAAGTATAAATCTAATGCCTTATAATTTATATCTGAAACTAGGCCTAGGAGAACTTAGCCCAACAAGAATGAGTATTCAATTAGCAGATCGATCGGTTAAGTATCCTAGAGGAATAGTGGAAGATGTATTAGTTAAGGTAGATAAATTTATATTTCCTGCTGATTTTGTTATTTTAGACATGGATGAAAATATAGAAGTACCACTCATACTAGGTCGTCCATTTCTAGCTACTTCTAGAGCACTTATTGATGTTTTTGATGGTAAATTAGTATTGCGAGTAGGAGAAGATGAAGTCACTTTTCAAATTGGCAAAACTATGAAACAATCTTTAGAAAACGATGATTATTGCTATTTTTCTCATGGTATTGATGATTTTATGTCTTCTATAAATTCTAATTTTTATTTCAAAGATCCTTTAGAAATTTGCATAACTAACAATTATCTAGATTATGATAAAAATGATGATATTAGTGAACATTTATTTTTTCTAGAAAATTGTGTTGCTATGAATAGAACAACGGAGTATAGTTTAATTACTAAAGGAGATCATGAAATTCTTAAGAATAATGCTAAGGATCCACCAATAGTAGAATTAAAAAAATTACCGGATCATCTTGAGTATGCATTCTTAGGAACAAATTCTTCGTACCCAGTTATCATATCTTCAAATCTTTCCAAACTTGAAAGAGAAAAATTGATAACCGTATTGAAGAAATGTAAAGGTGCAATAGCGTGGCAAATATCTGATATAAAGGGTATTAATCCTAGTTTTTGCACCCATAAAATTCTTTTGGAAGAAAACTATAAGTCGTCTATTCAACCGCAACGTAGGCTAAATCCTAATATGAAAGAGGTAGTAAAGGCTGAAATTGTAAAGTTATTAGATGCTGGTATTATATATCCTATTTCGGATAGTTCATGGGTTAGTCCTGTCCAAGTAGTTCCTAAGAAGGGTGGCCTGACCGTAGTGGCAAATGATAAAAATGAATTAATTCCAACGCGAACAGTAACAGGTTGGCGTGTCTGTATAGACTATAGGAAATTAAACGATGCCACTAGGAAAGACCATTTCCCTCTTCCCTTCATCGACCAGATATTAGAACGCTTATCAGGATACTCTTACTATTGTTTTCTAGATGGACTTTCTGGATACTTTCAAATTCCTATAGCACCAGAAGACCAAGAGAAAACAACATTTACTTGCCCATTTGGTACCTTTGCCTATAGACGTATGCCTTTCGGGTTATGTAATGCGCCCGCCACATTTCAAAGGTGCATGCTAGCCATCTTTAACGAGTATGTTGAAGATATCATGGAAGTGTTCATGGATGATTTTTCGGTTTTTGGCGACTCTTTTGAGTTGTGTTTAAATAATTTAGAGAAAGTTCTTAGGAGGTGTGAGGAGACGAACCTAGCGCTTAGTTGGGAGAAGTGTCATTTCATGGTACAAGAAGGGTTAGTACTTGGCCATAAAATTTCAAGCCAAGGAATTCAAGTAGATAAAGCAAAGATAGAGACCATAGAAAAATTGCCACCACCAACCTCCGTAAAGGCAGTGAGAAGTTTCTTAGGACACGCGGGATTTTACCGCCGTTTTATTAAAGATTTCTCTAAAATAGCTAAACCACTTACAAGGCTTTTAGAAAAGGACACACCTTTTATTTTTGAACAAGAGTGTCTACACGCCTTTGAGTTCTTAAAAGAAAAATTAATTAATTCTCCTATTATGATCGCACCTGACTTTAGTCAACCATTTGAGATCATGTGTGACGCTAGTAGTTTTGCGGTAGGGGCTGTTTTAGGACAACGCCGAAACAAACATTTTCACCCAATATATTATGCTAGTAAAACACTTAATAATGCACAGGAGAATTATACAACTACTGAAAAAGAACTCTTAGCAGTGGTATTTGCCTTTGATAAATTTAGATCATATTTAACATTATCCAAAGTGGTAGTTTATACGGATCACTCTGCACTTAGATATTTGCTAGCCAAAGCGGAAGCAAAGCCTCGTTTAATCCGATGGGTTCTTCTTCTACAAGAATTTGATCTAGAAATTAGGGATAAACGAGGAGCGGAAAACTTAGCGGCAGATCATCTTTCACGTTTAGAAAACCCACTACGATCAATGTTAGATGAGTCTGAAATTTCTGATACATTTCCTGAGGAATCATTATTTGCCATATCTACCAATATACAACTTTATTATCCATGGTTTGCAGATTATGCAAACTATCTTGTGGCTAAGGTCCTTCCAAAAGACTTTTCATATCAGCAGAAAAAGAAATTTTTCTCTGACTTGAAATATTACTTTTGGGAGGACCCTTTTCTTTTTGGATATGTGCAGATTCTGTTATAAGAAGGTGTGTATCAGCGGAGGAAGGTTGGAGGATTTTGGAGCAGTGTCATTCAGGTCCTGCTGGTGGTCACTATGGAGCGAATCGCTCCGCTAAAAAGGTTCTTGATTCCGGTTTTTATTGGCCCCTTCTATTCAGGGATGCCCAAAGGTATGTGCTTTCATGTGATTCTTGCCAAAAAGCAGGTAATATTTCTAAATTACATGAAATGCCTCAAAAATTTATCCTTGAATGTGAGGTATTCGATGTGTGGGGTATAGATTTTATGGGACCATTCCCAGTTTCTTTTGGGAATAAATATATTTTGGTAGCTGTAGATTACGTATCAAGGTGGGTTGAAGCGCAAGCTTTGCCTACTAATGATAGTAGGGTTGTAATTAGATTTTTGAAATCTTTATTCGCACGATTTGGCACACCACGTGCACTTATTAGCGATAGGGGTTCACATTTTGTAATCTACAACTAGACAAAGTATTAGAAAAATATGGAGTTACACATAGGATAGCCACTCCGTATCATCCTCAAACTAGTGGACAAGTTGAAGTTTCCAATAGAGAGCTTAAGAGAATCTTAGAAAAATCTATAGAAGGGAATAGGAAGCAGTGGTCTAGGAAACTTAACGACTGTTTATGGGCTTATAGGACCGCCTACAAAACACCTATAGGGACCACCCCCTTTAGATTAGTCTACGGTAAATCTTGTCACCTACCTATAGAATTAGAACACAAATCGTATTGGGCAATACGCTCCTTAAATTTTGACGCTAGTTCTATAGGAGAAAAGCGTAAACTTCAACTTAACGAATTAGATGAGTGGAGAACTATGGCCTATGAGAACTCCCTGATTTATAAAGAGAAAACTAAACTATTTCATGACCGTCACCTTCGTCAACCCAAGGTATTCCAAAAAGGTGACCAAGTCCTCCTTTATAACTCCAGATTACGATTATTCCCAGGGAAGTTAAGGTCTAAGTGGTCCGGACCCTTCAAAGTTAAAGAAGTCTTTCCCTACGGTACCGTCGAGTTAACTCACCCCGAGAAGGGAGATTTTAAGGTTAATGGTCACCGACTTAAACCCTATTATGGTGAACTCCCTATGGACTTCCCTCGTTTAGAAACCTGCCTCCGTCTTGACTAATTTAATTTTAAGTATAGTAGTTGTTTTTAAGTATTCCTGTTTTAATATAAGTCTAATTAGTTGTAATGAAAAATTAAAGAAAAAAATTGTTAATGAAAAAAAATTTTCCATCAAATTTTAATGAGAAAAAGAAAAAAAGAATTTTTCTGCAAAAAAATTTTTCTAGAGACGCACACGGCTACACACACGGCCGTGTGCGTGACCGTGTACACGACACAGGCTCAGGCCCAGCCGTGTGGATTTAATTCGGCATAAGGGCGTTTTCATCCCGAGCAAAACACGGGTTGGCACCAACCCGTGTTCCGAGCCGTGTGCATTGGTCTCGACGATCGTCGAGACCGATGTGTCGAGACATCGAACACGGGCGTGTCTGATTACACACGCCCGTGTCTCCTACCTACCCGTGTTTGCGTACCGTGCCAGCTGCGACACGGGGCGACACACGGCCGTGTTCTCTCCCGTGTCCACCTGACGCACTGACCCCAGCCGATTTGACTACACGGACCGAGGCAGGCCCGTGTTCGACGAGGCATTGGATCCCCTAACACGGGTGAACACACGGCCGTGTGCGCACCCGTGTTCCATTACTTTACACGGACCGACGCACCCCGTGTTCCACGAGGTTAAATATTCCCTAACACGGGCTCGCACACGCCCGTGTGCGGACCCGTGTTCAGCAAGTATAAATAGGGGCCGTGTGGTTTTCTTCCTTGCTCACTCCAAACCCTCTCCCAGCACCATTCATCCCGTGGCCAGATCCCCAAAGGCACCTCTTTCTCCAATTCTAGCCCCCTTCACTCGTATTCTCCCCATCTACGTCATGTCTTCCGGAAGAAGCGGTGGTCGCCGTCGCCGACCGGAATTGCAAGTCTCCACGGAGAGGAGGGATGCTGCTACCCCGCTAATTTTCACTGATGCATCGCACACCGCCCGCTACAATCGCCTGCAATCCAAAAAATTTCAGGACATACGCATGATAGATTGGAGCGTACTTGAGGAGATAAACTTAGCTGGAGATGTCAGGGGGCTGATTTCCGTAATAGGGTGGAGTCAATTTTTTGCCATAGAGGAATTAGGCTTTAGGGAACTCACCTTAGAGTTCCTGTCGTCATTTTATTCCAGCTTTAGGCCAAATTTCATCGACGCACCGCACGCGCCCGAGGGGATTGTTTCATTTCGAGTGGGTGGCACATTTTACACACTCACCATGCTCCAATTCACCCAATATTTAGGGGTGTATGAGGAGTCGTTCCTTTTTAGTGCCGCCTACCCCGAACTCCACTTTGAGCTCCCAAACCGCGATATGGCCGGTGGTATTTGGCGCCAGATTTCTTTCGACACTGGCGCCTACGAGGCCAAGAGATCTAAGGCATCCAAATTGATTTCCCCCGCCCTCCACTACATCCACCATCTACTCAGCCACACGTTGAGCGGTCGGGGCGAAAGCTCCGGAGTTGTTAGTAGGCAGGATCTGTTATACCTATACAGCATGACTTCACGATATCCTCTACATCTCGGGTACCTTCTAGCCCAGTTCATTCTTCACCAGGCTGACACCCCTCGTATAGGGTCTATTTGCGTAGCCCCCTATATTACTCGCCTCGTGAAGAATATGGGCATCTTTATAGCCCTCCCCCAGATGACAGTGGTCGCAAAGACCGTGCCTATCACGATGGCTAGTCTTCGCGCCCTCCGCCTCGTCACCGCCCGTCAGGGCCGGGGAGGGGTCATATATTCTATTGCTCGACGTGGACCGCATGTACAGGCCGACAGTGATGATGAGATAGATCCTGACCTCGACGAGTCGTTGGTGCCTCCACCCCGTTCCACCTACGCTCATGGCGAGTCGTCTACTGCACCTCCTCCACCTCAGTCACGATACTCGCGCGAGTTCCGACAGTTTTTCGACACCGAGCTCTCGCCACGCTTTCAGGAAATTAAGGAGGAACATCAGGAAATTAAGGATCTCCTTCATCAGATTAGAGACCACCTTGGGATCGCCCCTCGCCAGCCGCCAGCTCCAGCACCGCCTTCCTACCCGGACGATTCGACAGGCCACCATGAGTACTTCTGATTTGTATCGATGTAGTTCTATCTTTATATATCATATCTTGTATTTTTTTATCAGTGTATTCTGTTCTGTCACCTATTATATATCAGAGTATTTCATTACAGCTCCCATTTCTTTACTGTGCTCTTCTACCTATTATGATAGCAGTTGTTCTTTTTATATATCATCATGAAATCACTCTATGTCCGCTTTTTACATTGCACTGAGGACATTGCAAATCTTAAGTCTGGGGGTAGAATGGTTGTTCATGTGGTTACAATTAATTCTAACCTGCTTATCATAATACTCAAGTTATTATACCACCCTTTAAAAATTTTTGTTTGATCTTTTAAGCTCTCCTTATTCATTCATGTGGGATTATAAATTATTTAATTTACCTTCGCACACTGATTAAAATGAATTGATGTAGACTCATAGAGTATTAACTTTGGTGATTTCGTAATTAAGCATAGAAAATAAGCATTTTTTTTAGCTTAATTTTCTCTATATAATTTAATTTTAAGATTACTCCTCTATATATAGTAACTATCCAACACTCTATTTTAGAAATTATTTATCTATAATAAAGTGAGTCGATGAGTGTAACATTTTTATAATTTGGTATTAGAATTTTAAAATTAACATTTTACCCCTATTGATGTCTAGGACTCACCCTCTAGCATTCCTCAAAACATTACATAAGTTAATTAGTAAAGGCGGAAATGACTTAGGCCTCCTATTGGATAGCTTGAGCCTTGTTATCCCAACACCTTTAACATGATACCCTTGCACACCCCATTTGAACCTAATCCCCATCCTTTTGATGCTCTACTATTAAAATTCACCAAGGCCAAATCCTTACCTATTAGCACACCTATCATTGATGCCTGCTTGGAATGATTTGTTCATTGTGATATGTGGCCTGAGTGCGTGTATACTTGCACCCACTTGGAATGATCCCTACTTTGAACCCAAAAAAAAAAAAAGACATAGTGATATGTGGCCTGAGTGCGTGTATACTTGCACCCACTTGGAATGATCCCTACTATGGTCCTTGGTTAAAAAAAAATGTATATAAAAAATAGAGTGCCCTTCAAAATGTGGGAAATATACAAATTGCAAAGTCTGGGGGTGTTTACATAAAATTGAAATATGTTAAGGTATTTTCCAACATAAGGCTCAATCAAGATTTAGGTGTGAAAAATTCATCAAAATTATCCTTGATTACCTCACCTTTAATCTTCTATCCTAAGCCAAAAAGGCTACACCAAAATTCAAGTCCTAAGGATCCAACCTTACTAATTCTAAATTGTGCTGTGATGAGGGTGTAAAAAGGGTAAGCTCATGATTATCAAGTAAGAGTACTTATAAGTTTTGAAATGCTAATACGTATTTTATAGAGATTGTTATTTTCTCCTCATATTTGTTAAAGATGACTATACCTTTATTTCTAAAAGCGAGTGAGAGATAGTTAAAATGATATACTAGAGGAATTTTAAGATAAACATATATTTAGAAAAGTCTGCTAAATTATTTCCTATGCGATTACATCACCAAAGTTCTCTTAAATTCATAGCAACCAGTGTGCGGAGGCAAAATTATTTAATGGTAACTCAGGTGTTTGAATTAGTTTGCTTAGGGACAAGCAAACATCTAAGTCTGGGGGTATTTGATGAGTACGATTATGATAGGCTTTTTACTATCATAATTGTAATCATATCTACCATTTTCTGCCCCTTTTGGTGTTGATTTCATGATAACAGCAAAGAAACTGTCGTATCATAGATAGAAGAGCGTATTTAGAAATCTTCGGCAGTTCTTGTTTTAAACCATTTTCTGAGTCTATTATTTTTCTATTGCAGGTAATGCCAACCAATGGACCTAAAAGTTTCGGAGCAAACAGAGGAGTTCACGGAGTCTACATGGCCGATGACAGGACAGAAATTTGGTGCACACGGCCAGGCACACGGCGTGTGCCTACCCGTGCCTACCCTGTCCAGGTACCTGGAACTGAAGAATTTGGGCGCAGACAGAGGAGCCTCACACGGGTATGGCACACGGGCGTGTGCATACCCGTGTCATATTTGCACACGACTGCTGATCAACCCGTGTCTGAGGGACACGGCCGCACACACGGCCGTGTCGATACCGTGTCATCTGACACGGCCCACTACCAGACACGCCTTTTCGTGGGAAACCGTCCAGGAACCACCTAGGAACCGTCCACACGGCCTGGCACACGGCCGTGTGCGACCCCGTGTCCGACCTGTTTGCAAGGGAACTATAAAATTCCTGTAGAAAAATTTATTTGGAACTTTTGGATCATTTCTGCATTGGAGAACTGCTGGAGGCCGAAGAGGAGCATTCAAGAAAGGAGGATTGAAGGGTATTCTTATGTATTTTTTATTCAATCATTAATCCCTTAAATCCTTTCTTTCTCTGATGATCCATCTTCAATTTTGAGTTTTAATTTGCATGAATTTTGCTTTGAACATTCTAGTAATCATGTATCACTTGTTCATGTTATATTTGTAGCATTTTATTTGTGTTTATGCAATCAAACAAAGAGTTTAATCATCCCTTTGAATTACTTATTTGTTTTACAAAATTTGCAATTGGCTAGATTGAGAAATTGGTTATTTGCAATGAATTTAGTATGTTCATATTGTGATGATAATTCCTTTGTATTTCAAACTCTATGATCGAGAGATATTTTGTTTGGAAAATTAGAACACGGATAAAAGAATTCATGTTAATTTAGAAATAAAATCCATGAATTTATGTAGTAATAAAGGTATTCTGATTAATGCGAACTTGAGTGTTGTGAATTGTTCGAGAGAAAATTTACTATCTTAGGTTTAGATTTGGAATTGCTCGAGAGAGAATTTTGATGAAAAATTTACCTTTACATTGCACAAATTTAACAGTATTTTCATATCATGATTGCTTAGAATTGAACTAGTAAATGAAATTGTTCATGTAATTATTTAAAAGCTTCATGTTCTATCGTTTTTATTTCTCCAATACTGAATTATCCAATTGGTCATAGTTAGGATAATGTAGTTTAAATATCACTTTTGTTTAGAGGTATGAAATAAAGGGAGGGTGAGTACGAATAGTTGAAACGACCCTGTGGAATACGACACGAGATGTAGATTCTCATATATTACAATTGATAGGTGCGCTTGCCTGAATGCTAATTCAATCTAGTTAAGTCCATCTACATAATTGTATTAGAATGTAGAATGAAATCACATTGAATTATTACTTGTTAGCAAGAAAAATCATCAACTCCTCCTCCGGTTCACTTGACTCGATTAGATGACTTTTAGGGAACGAGCTTGTCATTTCTAGCCCGAGATATTTGGAGATGTTTATTTATCCAGCTTCTCCATTCGACTTACCCAGACGGATGTGTGTGTGAGCGATTTATTAGTTGTCGCGTTCGGCTCTTTCCACTACTTTTCATAGATCTGACTATATTGTTCCTAGGATGGACCGTTCATCTGACCGCTTTGGCGTTGGTTAAGGCTTCTTTTTGGACTGCTAGTGATTCCATGGGCGATGGTATGTTTTGATGTGGTGTCCCCCAGACACAATTATTGCCAAGCCCGGTCGCTTGCATTTACCTCCGCCTTTTGATGATCCGTGCAATGCACACGTTTAGTGAACGTAGTTGGGTATGTTGAGTTGTGTCTCCCGCACTACCTTTCAACTCCGGAGCATCCAACTCTATAGTTGGTGATGAGCGTTTTCCGCAGGCATTTTTCTTTGTGAAATTTTTATATCAAAATTTAAATCTAAATTTAAAACTATGGTGTTGGACTCCACGGAAATCATTAATTGAATTTAAAGCACCCATGCCACCTGACTTAGTCCCGTTATTTTCTACTGTTAACTCAAGCCATGTTGCACATGGGTTCACCCCACACGGCTCATGGGACCTATCCTTCCGCATGTTCAACTAGCGTACAATATTCTAAAACAGGTCCACTGGGTTGTCTCCGAATGAAGATAGTGCATGGTTTAAGTCGCCAGTGCCTCTTGACTTGGTCCTTACCGCCTTCTTTTAAGTCAAGTCAATTTGCACAGGACTTCGCTTCACACGTTCACACTCTAAATGAGCATATTGGCAAGACGTTTAGCTAAGCAATATTCTATCTATCAATCGAATGTTAACGTACATAGGCGAGCAGTCTCCTTGAACATTGGCGATTTGGTTTGGTCCGTCTTATCCCTGAACGGATGCCTTCGGGCACCATAAAAAAATTAGCGAACAAGAAAGTCGGTCCTTTTCGAATTGAAGAAATTAGGCAAAAATGCTTATTTGTTAGAATTACCTTTGATTGGGAATCTCCCCTGTGTTTAACTTTCGGATTTAACGCTTTTTGTTGCTCCACCACCTGAACTGTCTGTCTCTCCGTTTTAATAATTCCACTATACAATCTAATGGGGTGGGGGTGAGCTCAATTCTGGATCTTCTTTCTCCTTCGAAATCTACGGGAGGTATGCCGTCTATTGATGATGAAACTTGTTTTTCTGCTTCACCTAACGTTTTTTTTCGAGGTTTCCCCGGACAGATTTCTTGCCTGACAGGATTTTGCAGGATGATGTGTTTCCCACTCCCGACGGCGACATTCACAGGTTTTTGGTTCGTTGGCGTGCTCGTCCGGCTTCGGACGACTCTTGGCTCTCTGCTGCACAGGTGGATCTTCTTGACGCGGACCTCGTAAAAAAAACGCCAATTATATTTCAGCCCCTCATCGGAGATACAGTCCTTTTGAGCGGCGGAGGATTGATGGCGATGGTGATGACGACGGTGGATGACGACGGCCACCAGGACGGCCAACTTGGGAATGACTATGTTGAAGATGTTCGGCAAAGGACGGTGCGACGTCGTAGCGGTCATGGTTTACAAGCTTCGCCCTCGCAACAAGCTCATATTTGATTTTTAGCTTTGGTGTGCTAATAGCCTTTTCATGATGGCTCTTTTAAAAAACATTATTTAATTTCTGCATTTTTCTTTATGTGTGTGCTTTAGCCACTTGTATTATTTGCTTTGAGATGTAAGCCTATATAAGCCTTGAACTTTTCATTTGATGGTAGAATTATTGAAATCAAATTTGGAATTTGCCAACCCTAAATTTCCCTCTCTTCTTCTCTT